>CM053760.1:3183534-3200557 GCA_028658305.1 Pachyuromys duprasi
CGCTCAGTTTGGTTTTGTGGAGCTCTTGTTCTCCCCAAGTCTCACCAACCTCCCCCAGATCTATCATTACTTCTCGCCCTCTGCCAGAGGCTTGATCGCGAGTCTTAATATCTGCTCTGATACATCGTGTAGCCATGTTTTAAGTGTGCTTCTGTCTACAGACACCTTACTTAATAGCATTGTTGCTTCGCTCACATTGGGCTCATGGCCAACAATGGTATAACTCATGCCTGGTCAAAGTTTATCTAACACATTTTCTTTCATATCACAGTTTTCTTGAATTAAAGAAGACTTCAGAAGTTCACATGAGGACATTCAAATAGTGAACTCATAAGCAAAAATAAAAAAAAGTGACACTGAGAAAATTATGAAGGGAACACCATTTGCAGAACAATATGAGAGTTGAAACTAGGAAACAGAATGCTCCCTTATTTGACCTTGTTGGGGCTCTAGTTATCAAGTGATTCAAAATTTGTACTGTTCTGCTTGTGTCCACAGACACAGTGAAAACCGTGAGTATGATTACGATGAGAAGTCAGTATTAGTGTGCATATAAATCTATAAATATGAGGTCCTTGAGTAATCCGGGGTGACTGTATTGTCTGTGTATGTCTCCATGGATGTTGAGTTACTCACTTATGAATGTATATTAGCTTTCCGTATCATTTGCTTCACATTTGTGGATTCAACAAAGTTTGGATTAAAAGTATTTGAAAAATATTACATCTGCACTAAACATGGTACAGGCCTTTTCTTGTCACTTTCTTTAGACAGTTTGCAAATGATTCTAATAGAATAAAGGTAGTCACACAGTGTTTACATTTCGCTAGATAGTATAAGTAATCCAGGGATGATGTGAAGTAATGGGAGGATGGTCAGCAGCCATATCCACAAACAATGCTATTTTACACAAGGGAAGTGAGCATCTGCAAGTGTGAGTACTTCACAGGAAGTGGGTAAGTGTGCTGACCAATCTCCTGTGGATAATGAGAGATGCTGCATACATATGTATCTTTTGATATGCTATGGTATCTGTAGAAATGGGAGGAGCTCAAAATTACATATGGCTCATCATTTGTAGTGTAATAAAACCATAAATGTCACCTACAGAAGAAATACAAACTGACAAACTTTTGAGGCTTGCTGTCATTTTCTTTGTAGAGTTTGTATATTTTCTGAATTCTGGAAATTCATTTCTGTGTTTGAACTTTAACTCTGGTGGCTGGGGGTAGCTCTCGTCAGCATTATTCAGAAGGTCTTCTAGCCACCAGTCTCCCTCATGTACTCCCTTTATACCCAACTGATAAACATCTGAGTTCAGGTATCCAGTTGACCTTAAACTTCAGCTTCTCTTTCTAGTGACTCATACCAGCTCTTTCAAAAATAGCTAGTCAAGTACTCCTCAGTGAAATGTGCATGACTGATAAAGGTCAGTGGGGTTCCTCCACCAAAAGACCTTTTTTCCATTTGTTTAGACAAATGAAATAAAATTTAAGTATCCAAGTATGAGGTGATTTAAAGCAGTAAGTAAAGAATTCATGCCTGCATATATGTATACCTTTCCCACAGTATAAGTATGCAAAGGGAGGATGATATGCTTTGAAAGTTGGGTCTCCCCCAAAATACACATGTCAATATCCTAATGGCCAAGGTGATAATATTATGAAATTGGAGCCTTTGGAGGTGATCACATTATGAGGGCAGAACCCACATAGTGGGTTTTTAGTGTCCTTTCATAGTCCTGGGGTTGGGGGGGCTTGTTTGCTCATTCCACCCAGTTAGCACACAATGACACGATGGTGCCTGTGAACTGCAAACCAGACAGTGACTTTGATATCGGGCATCCAGTCTCCAGGATTAAGAGTAACCATTTTGCTACAGAAGCCTCAATGAACTTGGTGCCAGGATGAGCCTCAGAGGGAGCCATTCCTGGCACCCTTGAAGTCACACTAAATAACATACAACTGAGTAATTGACTTAAAAATTCCCACCCTGCTGGGGATTTGATTTAAGTGCTGTTAATAAAAGCCAGCAACATATATAATGTTATTAAAAGTAACAGCTGTTCTTTTTCTCATTGGAACTTTGTATCTGTTACTGTTAGAAAGAGGGGGCTTTTAGAGATCTTAAAGTAAATGCAAATACCCTCTCTTATTAGGAATTAGCAGAACATTTTACTGCTTGTATCGTATAGTGGAGAAAACCCCAAAGCTAATTTTGACAGTCTAGAATGGTCCTTCCCAGACTTGGCATCTATAATTACTATACTCTCCATTTTGAGTGAATTGTTTTTCTTCACTCTGGGTTCATTCTAGTCCTCATAGGCACATGCTAGTTCTGGAACTCAGAGTCTCTGGTTAGTGTATTTCTGAGAAGTGAGATAAGGCCAAACTCCAGTTAAGCTGCACATGGTCAAGTAACATACAGCTGTTTTTGGCAAAAAGCCCTTTAATTTTCCATGTGCTCAAATGGAATCATTTAAAATATAAAAATGCATGAGCATCTTTCCTTTGAATGAAATGGTATGCTTTTCCTTGGCTTAATTTCCTCTAGACATAAAAATTAAGACTCTCACCAGTGATCAGTAATGCTGTGCACATTGCCAGACTTGCAGATTAGATAAGAATTTTGGTTTCCAGTAGTGTTTTCATGAAATTATCTCTATTCAGGTCAAATTCTATTTTGAGAACTCCAGCTGATTCAACAGCTATAATTTGTACTTTTGGTTTCAAAGTAAATACTTCATTTAACTGAAACCAAGAGAACTGCGCTTGTATTTAAGCCCTGACCCATGTAATTTTGATATCCATTAGCCCTCACTATGGGATGTAATTGGATGGATCAGATGCTTTGTAGGTTCATACAAACAGTGGGGGAAGCATTCCAACCGCTTCCTTTCCAAAGCAAACACTGTGAGTCTATTGGTCTAATCAGGAGTCAACTGTTAGTCCACATTTCCCTTACCTCTTCCTTCTGCTTTGTGTTGTGAGGCCCACATAGAGAGCGCCGAAGTAAGGGGATTCTTAGAAGGGCATAACACTGCTTTAGAGTGTCAGATGTTAACTTACTGTCAAGATGTATCCAACAACAAAGATACGCAGGCACGGGGCTTTATAATTGAACATAAACACGGAATCTACAAGAATCGTCTCTTTCTCCTGACACAGAGAACAGCTAGGCCATATAGAAACTGAATCATTAGCATGCATACAAGAGGCAGAACACTGCTTATTTGGGATTCTGGAAAGATGAATGGAAAACAAGTGAATGAAGAGTGTCCACAAGACACATGAAGTGCTTGAAGGCCAAAGGTGAAAGCAAATGGCAGTCTGAAAAGACCAGACAGTCATGAAACACAACAGGGTTTCAGACACAGGGAGTCTTGATATAATTATTTATTTGTGTCTGATGAAATCCTGAACATGCCAAGTCTGATCTCAGTGTGCCATAAATACAGTGTGCAGTAATTCTGGAGTCAGTATTTGACTGATCCCTGAGAATGAGCTCTGTGCCATTCAAGAGACCTAGGTATATTTCTGATCATGTGCAATCTTCTGAACATTTATTTAGAGTTTAGTCTATTTCCGACTTGATTGATAAAATTGAAGCCCGGAGAGATAAGTTCAGGTGATTTTGGAGATATATGATTCAGATTAGAAAGAATGTCATATTTTAAGACTCATGAGATTAACAACCAAGCTATATCAGATCTCTCTAATTAGAATTTGTATATATTTTATTTTTTATTGAGAATTTTTTATTAATTTATTTTTAATTAATTACAATTTATTCACTTTGTATCCCAGCTGTAGCCCCCTCCCTCGTTTCCTCCCAATCCCACTCTTCCTCTTCTCCTCCCTTGTCCCTCCCCTAGTCCACTGATAGGGGCGGTCCTCCTCCCCTTTCATCTGCCCCTAGCCTATCAGGTCTCATCAGGACTGGCTGCATTGTCTTCCTCTATGGCCTGGTAAGGCTGTTTCCCCCATCAGGGAGAAGTGATCAAAGAGCCAGCCACTGAGTTCATGTCAGAGACAGCCCCTGGTGCCCTTACTAGGGATCACACTTGGACACTGAGCTGCCTGGGCTACATCTGTGCAGGGATTTTAGGTTATCTCCATGCATGGTCCTTGGTTGGCGTATCCTTCTCAGAAAAAAAAAACCCTGTGCCCAGAGTTATTGGTTCTGTTGCTTTCCTTGTGGAGCTCCTCTCCCCTCCAGGTTCTTCATCTCTATCGAAGCAGATATCACTTGTGTTTATAATCAGCCAGGATTCTTCACATTTCAAGAAACAATGATTCTCAGGCTATGTTAACTTATAGGGAAGTTAGTACAATAAGAATAAAATAAAAGCTGGGTTTGGTAGTGCACACCTCAATCCTCACACTTGGAAAGGAGGCTGAGACAGGCAGATATCTCTGAGTTTCAGGCCAGCCTGGTCTACACAGTGAGTTACAGAACAGTAAGAGTTTTGCCAGTAAGACAGGGCTATCTTCCTCCAAACCTCCAAAACATAATAAGGAAGTCAGTGAGGAACAACATTTTAAGTAGTCTCGATGCCATGTTCCATGCTGGCTGGCAGAGAGCATAGCTCTTATAGTCTGACAGCATCTTTATCAGCCAGCAA
The DNA here is from genome assembly GCA_028658305.1 of Pachyuromys duprasi. Lineage (NCBI taxonomy): Eukaryota > Metazoa > Chordata > Mammalia > Rodentia > Muridae > Pachyuromys > Pachyuromys duprasi. The sequence goes on from CM053760.1 coordinate 3,188,159, forward strand.
GCTTCCAGAAGACATTGTTCCTGCCATTATCGGGGATGAGGCACTCAGTACCACTTTAATTTTCTTAGTCCTTGTTCAGTGATGTCTTCACTTCTTACTCTGTAATTTTTTTGTTGCTTCCAGGCTCCATGGCCTCTGACCACTGATGGCTAATACATACTATCTACTGATTTCTTCCTTTCTCCTGTCTACTGTAAGCTTTCTTTCCCAGACTACTATGTTCGTTTTGTTTTTCTGTGCTAGGTTTTCATGCTTCCTCTAAGGCAAGATCTATACAGAGTTAGTTAAGGGCACCTCATAGGCTCTCATAGGCAGAGCAGTCTTTGGGTCAGGGATGATTACTGAGCTGGGGGAGGTGAAATTCTCATTGGTGACCTGTGCATAGACTGCTTTTCAGAAGGGATACATGAACATACACATGAACCATTTCCATTCTTTTACTGAATTGTCTTTTCCTTAATTGTTTTTAATTGGGACATAATAGGTGTACATCTTTATGAGATATACTATGGTAATTGATATTACTATACAGTATATGTAATCATCAAATGAAGGGAATTTCTACGTTCTAGCTCTTTGATTATATCTATGTGTTGAGATTTTATGTTTTCCTCATTTTTTGAAATATATTGGATCCTATAACTGATACTCCCCTGCACTACAGAAAACCAAAGCTATTTCCTCCTTGCTAGTTTTGATTGGAATTATCACCCAACTTCTCTCTGCCTCTTTCTTCCCAGTCTCTAGTGACCATGAGTTCACTCCATTCTTCTGAGACTGCATAAATTAATTTTCTTTACATAAGAATTTTTCATGGGTAGTTGAATTGTGGTGGCTTTGTCTACTGCCAAACGAATGACGGTCGTCTTGACAGTCCGGTCTAACACTCCAGGCACATCTTAAGCCCCTCCAGAGATGAGAATCTGACATCTTAGTAAGACCTTAAGCTTGGCTGTATACTCTTGACTTTAAGTATCAAAATATATGTTTTTGCATGGCTGTATGTCTCGTTTCCTTTTCCCTCTAGCTGAAGGAAAAAAATCTGAAAACCATTCTTTGATGATTAAGGATACTGTCTATCCTTAATGCAGTAATAATCATGCTGATAACACCCTTATTTCAATAGCACACATGTGGGAAGTGACTTTATGACATAAGTAACTTGGAAATTGACCACTATCTGCAGGAGTGGAAGGGAGCCCACTTTCTTGATTACTTCAGTCTTTGGATCCCAGGGTTTTATACATCTTGTCATATGGAATCAATAGCATGACAGATTTCAAAAAGACATGTCCTAATGCAATCTGAGATTCTGAGTCCTTGAGGTTAATAGCACATTATGGAGCTATTAAATCAAGATGTATGTTTGATTCTTCCCTTGCTGATGTACAGTTTTTAATATGCTGATCTGAATGTAATTGATATATATATATATATATATATATATATCAGAGGTTTAATTTATATCCTCATGCAAGCTTTGATGCATTGCAATATTGATATTGCCATGGACCCTGTTAGGTCACTAGAGTTGATCTGATTAAAACTTCTACTACGTAAATGTGGTAACTCACATTCATGTAATGTTTGCCATGTGTAACACGTGCCAAGACAGGCTCAGAGAGATTATTTTTCTCAACATTGGTTAACAGTGAATCCTGGTTTTAAATGCAAGAAATGGGGCTCCATGGGCACACTATTTCTGAATGCCACCTCAATCATGGAAGAGATTGAAAAGGACAGTCACTTAGAGCAAGCAAAGTAGAATTAGGAAACTCAATCAAAGGCTCTTACCTCAATTTAGAATAGTTTCTACAGAACAACCAGCAGTTACATCATTCTTATGAATATTTAGAGAGTATGGGATCTGCAGTATCCTACATACAACTGAAGAACTCGGTCCTTTTTGTGTTTCCATTCATCTTGGGTAGGGGTTTTACTTAGAAGTGATCTCAGAGAGACTGACAGAGAGAGAGAAAGAGAAAGAGGAGAAGAGAGACAAACAGAGAGAAACAAAGAGACAGACAGAGACACAAAATATTTTATTATTTTGCATTTTAAATTTTATTTTGTGTGTGTGGATGTCAGAGGACAACTTACAGTAGTCAGATCTCTTGTCCCACCATGTTTGTTTTGGGGATTAAGTGCAGGTCATCAGGCTTGGAAGCAAGTACTTTTATACTCTGAGCCATCTCATAGACCCTGTTTTTTTTTTTAAAATATTATTTTAGTTGTATAAATTTAAAGGGCCTATGTAGAGTGTATAAAGTTCCAGTGTGAATAGTTAGCATTTCTATTTCTTTAAACATTTATTTATATATTTTTCTTTTACTCATGTATTAACTTTTAGTTACCATACAACATAAAGGATTCCAATATGGTATATAATGATTTGCATATAGGATATATATCATTATACTTTTCTCATATTCCCATTACCCTCTTTTGTCTCCTTTCTGCCTGCCACTGATTCTCTTATTTATCCAAATAGTATCTGCCTTGGCTTTCACGTACTCCTCAATCATACACACTGTGTGTGTACATGTCTAGTTATAGTTTCATATAGTGAAATCTAGAATCTGCATATGAAGAAAACCACATAGTATTTGCCATGCCCTTTCAATTATGAACCCTTCCTTCTGCTAGTTACTCCTCCCAGATTTTTTTATTCATATATAACAAGTACATATATTTACAGGACACGGTCAGACACATGTTTTCTAATTCTAATGCTCTTTATGATGTAGCTATATAGTTATATGCAAAAGTGTTTCCATGCACCTGCACATATTCAAAAGTGTGTAGTGTTATTTTTGGAGGGGTTTCTGTTTTGTTTCAGTAGAGTGCAGTCCACTGCCAAGAATTATATCTTCATCAGTATTTTAAAATTTCCTTTTTTACTCTATGGCAAAGAGTCACCTGCTACATGCCTGACATAGTGATGGCATAGTTGCAGAGGCCCCCTGTTTGGCTGAGGGAGACCCCAGGTTCTGATTTGACCCTTAGCTGGGTTTAGTTTCTTACCTTCACAGTGGGACTTCAAATAAATATTATTGTTTTTCATAATAACATTTATTAAGCATCTATGTGGTTTCCAGTACTGACAGAGAGCTCTCAGAGGGGGAAGCACATTGCACAAAAGTGTTTAGGACGCTGTGCAGGTCTATACAGCTATTCCCAGGCCAGCAATGAGCCTGAATATTGTGCTGACTATAAAGTGCTTTCAGTCTCCCCAAAGAGAGCAGCTGTCAGCTCCTCTGGGACTGAGCTTTGTTTTCATGGATTGGGTGATTCATGTGTCAAACTGCACATTTGCCTCTTGTTCAGATTTTGTCTGTGAAGAAACCCTTCTTAGCATCCAGAGAACCACTGATCTGTGTGGTTAGGTCATTTAAACATGAAGATCTAAGCTCACCAAGTTAAGAGTGCACTCTAGGTTGTTCTTCCTTCATCTGGTTTTCAACTAATTATTCACTGAGCTCCCTGTTCATTCAAGATTTATAACACAGGCTTCAGGCAGTGCAAAAAGGACTAAAATAAGGTCTCTGATCTTCAGACATTTGTTACTAAGGACGCCAATACAGATAATTAGAAGCCAAGGCAGGGAGTCATAGGTGCACAAGACAGGTAAGAAACTGTAGGGGAATGCTGCTCACAGGAGGTCACTAGTAATATCAGCATTTCCAGCATGGTTAAAATGCCCAGGAACACTAAAATCTACAGACCTAAAGAAACTAAACAATAAGGAGAACCCTAATGAGGATGCTTAAATCTCATTCAGAATGGCAAACAGGATAGACCCCAGAAGTATGGAAGAAAGGGAACAGGGCAGGAACCTACCACAGAGCTCTGACAAGGCTCCACCCACCAGTGGATGGAAACAGATGCTGACACTCACAGCCAAACTTTGGGCAGAGCACAGGGAGTCTTTTGGAAGAGGAGTTGGGGAATAGAAGGACTGAGGGGGGACAGGAGTTCCACAAGGAGATCAACAACGCTAAAAATTCTGAGCCCAGAGGCTCCTCCAGAAACTGATGTACCAACCAAGGACCATACATAGAGAGGACCTAGACCCCCTGCTCAGATGGAGCCAATAGGGAGTTCAGTCTCCATGTGGATACCCAAGTAAGGGGAGCAGGGGCTGCATCTGTCATGTCCTTGGTTGCCTACTCGTTGATCACTTGCCCGTGGGGATGTGGCTTTGTGAGACCACAGAGGAAGAGGATCCAGGAAGTACTGATGAGACTTGATAATCTAGGGGCAGATGGCAGGAGAGAACTCCATGTTCCAGTGGACTAGAGGAAGGAAGTGGAGAGGGAATGAGGGTGGGACCTGGAGGAGTTGGGGAAGAAGGGTACAATCGGGATATAAAATGAATAAATTGTAAAAAAAAAAAAAACTTAAAAAATGCCAGGATTTCACATCAGCTTCTCTATGTGTTTATCACAGAACCTAAAGCAAATGTAGCCTCACTTCTCCACGTAATTCTAAATCATAGAAGACAGATGTAATAATGAATAATGATTCTTATTGTTGATAAAGGCCTTTTTAGTGGGTTTCAATTTCCCACATATGTGTTAGAAAAGCACACTTTAGAAGAAATTAGAATGTCCAAGGCAGAACCTCTTAGGGCATTAGCCACTCCCTGAGCCCTCAGTACACATAGGGATCCAAAGATCCAAATTCCTATGTCCTAGATTTTCCAGAGCTTACCTCCATTGTTCCAAACTTGTGGAACACTAGGTGTGGCTTCTGACTGAACTTAACACACCAGGTGTCTTCCCCTCCCTGCCCCCAGCTCTGATTGGACATAACACACTAAATGTCTTCCTCCATCTCTAAGAGAAGTAAGGAGAGAGAGGACTGAGTTTTTGGAGGAAACCTTTAGCTGGAAAGAAGTGGGTAATAAACTTTCCCTTAGTGCTTTACTCTTATGCTCATTGGTTTGCCTGTTAAATGCACGGTGCCACATGTGCGGCCTTTACTCTGGGTCGGGTAGAAGCAATTGTGGCAGACCTTCCCTTAAGTGTGAAGGCCCCGTATTTTTGTTGAGAGAGCTGTCCAGAGTAGCACATATTTTATCTCAGAAATCTCTAAAATGGTTCAGGTAGATCTTTATTTAAATTTATCCTAATGCTATATTGTCCTAAAGGTCAGAAAACTTTACTTATTTTGTGTTCCAAATTATTTCTATCCATGTATAAAATACAGACTGTTAGGATTTCTGAACCATTAAGATCTGCTAGTATTAACGTGCTTCAAAATGAAATATCAACACAATAGAAGGACAAAAGAAGGATTCAAATTTGGGTCTAAAATGCTCTTTTATCAATAATCTTAGAAGCAATTAGTGCCACCAAGTTAATTCCTTTTTGAAAGTTAAATACCCTAAAGTCTCACATTTAAAAGGATTAGTAACAGCATGAAGTTGTCATGCTACAAGAGTAACTTAAACTCTCCCTTGCCTAATTTCTTTTTCTTTCTCAACTACATTCTGAGTTACAGGATGGTGGGAACAGCAGGGATGTGTGCAGCTGGAATTTTGTAAACAGATGCTGGCTGAGTATGGCCAGCTCTCTCTAGAGTGGATAGAGTTCCTTCCTCTGAAGCTGAAGATGCTAGAGACAGTCTGTAATGCTTTGCTTTGAAATGAAACCAAGGACTGACAAATCTGTCATGGCAGGGACCTCACAGCCACTATGTTTGGAAAGCAGCTTAATTTTCAGCCTTCATGCCAGTTATCAAAGGCAGAATGACACTGCCAAAACAAGGGCCCACGGCAAACCAAGGAAGGAAGGTTGCTAGACAAAAATATGTGATTGTAGCATCTCAGAGGCAATTATACTATCAGTCATCTAGATGCCAGAACTGTCAACTCATATGGGAGATTCTCTCCATGGAGAGGGTATTTGTTAGCATTTCATTGTTGTATAAACAACAACAACAACAACAAAAACAGCTGAAATAGTTCTACGGAGCACAGGTACATTTCAGTTCAGAATTTCAGAAGACTGACTTTATCACAATAAGGGGTGATATTAAAGAGCACAATGGTCAGTGTGATGGAGGCCAGGAGCAGATAAAGGGAGGTGCCTGAACTGAGCTGGTGTTTTTGCATAAGCTTGTCAAAGGGATGTACATCAGATCTGAAAACTATGAAAAAAGTAAAACCTCTCCTTGAAGGTTGAGCATAATTGTGTTTTATGAAAAGAGACTTCTGTGAAAAGCCCATGGGAGAGAAGAGAAGAGCTACCTATGCACATCCCTACAAATTGTGTTGTAGGTAGAACCCAACCAGAGCAAAAGCCCTGAAGGGAATGTGTGGGAACACACAGTGGAGTGTGCAAGAAGGAACACATTATAGTATGAAGCGGAGAGGTGAGGAGGGGGCAGCTCTCATGGGGCTCTGGTCTGGTGTCATTTCTGTTGCTGCGATAAGACACTCTGGAAGGAAGGGGAGGAAAGGGTTTATTTGGCTTGCATTTCCTGGTTACAGTCCATTGCTGCAAGGAAGTCACAGAGCCAGGAGCTTGGGACTGCTGCTCACACCGTGTCCAAAATGGAAAACAGAGAGAAATACATGCGCCATGCATGCTGTGTGCTTGCTTAGATCTCCTGAATAGAAGATAGTTCTCCCTAATGGGTCAAGTCTCCCACCTTATTTAACAATCAAGACAATCCCTCACAGACAAACTTGATAAAGAAAATTATTCAGCTTCTACTTTATCTCTGGATGAGCCTGGCAAATTAACGTTTAAAACTAATCCTCACAGGCTCATGTGAAGACTCGGCTTTTCTTATCTAAGAGGAATTAAAGAGTGAGGAGAATTCTGAGCAGAAAAGTAACTCGATATGTCCTTCACACCATAAGACAAATACTGAAGCCGGGTCTGGTCTTGACCTAACATCACTTTATTTATATTTATTTATTTTTTAAAATGTTATTTATTTATTTTTATATCAATCACAGGTTAGGTACTTTTTACAGCACGATTCTGATACGACTTTCCAGAGAGTTCAATTCCATGACTTTGCAGTCAGCTTCCTCTAGAGTCTAGACAATAGATTCTTTCTGACTACAACAATTGTACAGTCAATTTCGAATATTCTTCACTGGTCCTTCTTGACATCTGTTCTTAAACCTCTCCTGGTTATCTGCAGCTCCTGCTATTTCTTAGAAATTCTCAGCTTGCTTTTACTGTGGACCTGATATTTGTGGTGTGAAATTGCAACAACAATCTGGATTCTGGCTTTCTTTGGAGGAGTACGTCAGGATTCTGCCTCAGAGCTAATAAATCTCTGTGACAGAGGAGAGATTTATCTGGATTTCAGTAACACTTTGGCATCTAGTTACAGGTAAGCTCCCTCTCCTTCTCACAGTGCTCTATTCAGTGGGCTTCACTCTGAGCCAACTTTTTCCTGTTTATTACTCTTTTGATCTTCAGGATCCTATTTTATATTTTATGTATACTCAGTTTGTCTGTGTTCTAAGACCTCAGCCTTCTTTTGATGGAAGCATTTCTTCCTCCTATGAAAGCACCCCACTTGTTTGATTTCACGCTCAGAACATAGCAGTGCCCACTGAGGCTAGGACCTGTATCTTGAACCCTCAAAGGGGCCTTCTGGAATTTATTCCATTTCTGGCACTAACTCTAGAGAGCTACATGAATATTATCATAGATCAGCAAATCTTAGAAAACCCGGACTTTCACTCTGGAATAAGGTTTTTCATTGTCACTTAATTAGAATAATGAGATTAGTGGATCTGTGACCCTTGTGGATCAGCACTCAGTCTATGAAGGTGTTTCTTTATTTGATAAATATGAAGTAAAAATTAAAGAAAGAAAATAGGTAGAGAAAAAGTTTCCCTAGAAATAATGACCTTGAAGTACAAGGAAGCAATAGTTTACTCTCCTGAACTGCCAAGACTTATTTTTATGGAGCTGGATTCATGAAGAGCTGGAGATGATCCATGTAGTATTGGGAGTGTTAGAATTTGCACTTGATCCATATAGTCACTTGAGCTGTATGGAAAAAAAAAGCCTCCTGCTATACTACTATCTATTACTCAGAGAGCATTATTAGGCCACTTATCTTCTAAAAAAGAAACTCCAATAAGAGATACTTTCAAATGCTGTATGTTAAGAATGTGCTAGGGCATTTAATTTTTTGGCACCCTTCCTTCTCCTGTCACTCCACTTTGATGACCATTTTGAACAAGTCAGCATTGGATCCTCTACCTGTAAGTTTATCAGTCATAATCACTATACTTGGATCTTTTAATCTTGGCAATAACTTATAATTCGGCCAAGGTTCTTAACTAGCGATGGCTTTCTTTTCCAACTAAGTCAGTACATTTTTTCTGAAGCAAAATCACTTTGGTCAGAGCATCTAGGGTTCCAGAGATCCACAGCTGTGCATGCTTAGTGTGAGGTTGGGCAGGATGAGGTTGGCTAGCAGCAAGCATCCTTGAAGACACTGCACCTGTGAGGTCATTCGATGCTGACTGATCATCCTTCTTCAAATATTACACAAATATTGCACTGTGGTAGATGTTTGATTTACTTTGTCAAGAGCCTAAATATGTCACAAGTTTGGCCATTAGACAAATCAAAACTTTATGAGTAGCAAGCTCTTAGAGGATTGGGTCACTCCTCCCCACCACATTTCCATTACTGGATTGCCTATGGGTGGAACTTCTTTGGAAGCATGGCTGAATATCTCAACTTTGCATTTAAAATCCTGCTATATTTGTTCTCATGACATCAACCAACCATCTGGCAAGGCAAGAATTGGTAAAGAAACCCATCAGTATAAACTTTACATAGTTCTGATTTATATTGTTATAAATATGTGCTAAGCTGCTGATGTATGTTCTTTATTCGGGTGAGAATAGAGTCACAGAAACATGGTTGTGGCATTCAGATGGATCATAGACATCCAGAAAGTCTTAAATCCTGGTGTGACCAATTCTATGAAGTGATCTACTCATTCATTCATTGATATATACTTTACTCAAAAACTACTGATCAATTGATTACTAGACATAAAATATTGTGATAGGCACTGAAGATATAGAGGTAAGCAGGGCATATTTGACCTGTATTCTCATAAATCTGATAAATAAGGAAGAGGAAATAATCATTAAACAGAATATTTATACAGTTCACTTTTAATTACACAGTCGGTAAGATTACTGGTCATAAAAATAATGGGAAAAACCCTTCCTTGGTGTGAAGGAGTCAAGGAGGCTTCTCTGAGGAAAAAAAAAAGCATATTTAGGAAGAATAACATAGATAACGGAAACTATAGACTCATTGAATGGAAGAAGCATGCTGTATAAAAAAATATAGAAATTGTTTAAATTTGGCTTTGTCATGGAGAGTCTTGTTTTCTCCACCCACGGTGATTGAGAGCTTTGCTGGGCATAGCAGTGGGTAGAGTGGCTGACATCTATGGTCTCTTAGAATATGCAAGGCATCTGCCCAGGCCCTTCCGGGTTTTAGAGTCTCTGTTGAGAAGTCAGGTGTATTTCTGATGGGTCTGCTTTTAGATGTTGCTTGGCCCCTTTCCCTTGCAGCTTTTAATCTTCTTTCTTAGTTCTATACATTTAATGTTTTGATTATTATGTATCAAAAGGATTTTATGTTCTGCCAATCTATTTGCTGTTCTGTAAGCTTCTTGTATGTTTATAGGCATCTCTCTTTTCTTTTAGGAAATTTTCTTTTATGATTTTGTTAAAAATAATTTCTGGTCCTTGGAACCAGTAATCTTCTCTTTCTTCTATTCCTATCATTCTTAGGTTTAATATTTTCACAGACTCCCTGATTTCTTGTTTGTTTAATGTCAGGAACTTTTTAGATATAACATTTTCTTTGACCTATGTATCAATTTCTTCAGCTGTATTTCCTATGCCTGATACTCTATCATCCAGCTCTTGTATTCTGTTGGTGGTGTTTACCTGGGTAGTTTCTGTACTCTTCCCTAGGTTTTTGATCTCCAGGATTTCCTTAGTTTATGTTTTCTTTGTTGTTTCTATTTCCATTTTCAGGTCTTAAACCATTTTCTTCACCTGTTTGATTGTATTTTCCTGTATTTCTTTAAGGAATTTATTCATTTCCCCCTTTAAAGGCCTCTATCATCTCCATAAGAATAGATTTAAGGTCATTTTCTTGTGTTTCAGATGGGTTAAAGTTCTGGTAGTATCATATTGCTCTGGCTTTTGTTAATTTTGTTCTTAAGCTGGCCTTTAGCCATCTGGTTTTCCCTCATGTTGGATGCTCCTGGTGCTCAGTGGACTCCTCGGGAAGGCACATAGAGCCATGGGCCAGAGACTGGTTGTTTCTAGGGTCTGGTAGCCCTCCCCTGGAAGGCAGGTAGGATTGTGGGCCAGGGGCTGGAAATGGGTGTCCCAGAGGCCCGGCAGGCCTTCTCAGGAAGGCAGGTAGGGTCCTGGGCCAGAGGTGAGAGGGCATCTCTGGGATGTGCCAGAGATCTTGGATAGGAGAGGTCCCAGAAAGTCTATGGGGGAGGGTCAACCTTGCTGAGACTTCTAACATCGGGGAATATGGATTCTGAAGTGGCTACCTCCTGTAGCCTGGCAGGACTTCTACTGGAGGAATAAAGACACCAATCAACCCAAAAAACATTTGACCCAACATTTGTCCTGCCTACAAGATGTGTAGGGACAAAGATGGAGCAAAGATTGAGGAAATAGCCAATCAAGGATTGGTCCTACTTGAGACCCACCCAATGGGAGAGAACCAATCCCTGACACTATTAATGTTTCTCTATTATGTTTCTAGACAGGAGCCTAACAACTTCTCTGAGAGGCTTCATCCAGCAGCCGATGGAAACAAATGCAGAGACTCATATCCAAACATTAGACAGAGCTCAGGGAGTCCTATGGAAGAGTTGGCACAATGGTTGAGGAAGAGGGAGGGTTAAAGGTCTCCTCAAGAAGATCTATAGACTCAACTAGCCTAGGCCTATGGGAGCTCACAGAGACTGAACCACCAACCAAAGAGCATATATAAACTGGTCCTGCACATACGTGGCAGATGTGCAGCTTAGTTTTCATGTGGGTCTCCCTGGAGCTGGGGCTGTCTCTGCCTTTAGATCTCGTTCCTCTAACTGTTTGGCCTCAGTAGTAGAGGATGCAGCTAGTTCTGCAGCAACTTCAAGTGCCAGGGTGGGTTGGCTAACCCTTTGGGGACCTCCCCCTTCTCTGAGGAGAAACAGAGTAGAGAATGAAAGGGAGAGGCATGTGAGGGAGTACTGGGAGGGAAGGCTGTGATCAGGATGTAAAATGAATAATTAATGAAATAGATTAATGAAGAAAAAATCTAGGGTGATTGTCAAATGCTGAGTAAAAGAAAAAGTGGTTTGGGATGCAGTGAGAAGACAGGAGGATTCTAATCACATGCTAGTTTATTTTAAAGTACAATTTGATAATTTTATGCCTTTATTTTTTTAAATGTAATTTATTTATTTTTATATCAATCAAAGGTTAGGTACTTTGCTTCCCAGGTGTAGCCTCCTCCCTCATTCCCTCCCACTCTCCCCATCTCTCCCTCATCTCCTCCCTGCCCCCTCCAAGTCCACCAAAGGGGGAGGACCTCCTCCCCTTCCATCCAACCCCAGATCATCTTGTCTCCTCAGGGCTGACTGCAATGTCCTCCCCTGGGATCTAACCAGGCTGTTACTCCCTGGTATGTATGGGGGAGGGTCAAAGAGCCATCCATCCAGATCATGACTGAAACAGTCCCTGTTTCCCTTACTTCAGTTGGACACCGAGCTACCATGGGCCACATCTGAATGGGGGTTCTAGGCCATATCCATACATGGGTCTTGGTTGGAGAAACTGTCTCGTATAAGACCCCTGTGCCCTGCTCAGTTTGGTCTTTGTGGAGCTCTTGTTCTCCACAAGTCTCACTAATTTCCCCTAATTTTATTATTACTTCCCGCCCTCTGCCAAAGGCTTTATTGTGAGTCTTAATATCTGCTTTGATACATTGCTATATTGATTCTTTCAGAGGCCCTCTTTGGTATGCTCCTATCCTGTTGCTTGTTTTATCCTTCATTCAATGTCCATCCCATTTGTTCATCTAAACAAGCATTGATCATACCAACCTGGGTCCTCCTTCTTGTATATCTTCCCTAGGTGTGTAAATTTCAGCATGACCTTCCTATCCTATAGCTCTATATAAGTGAGTATATACCATATGTTTCTTTCTGCTTTTGGGATACCTCACTTAGGATGATCGTTTCCAGGTCCCACCATTTGCCTGCAAATTTCATGATTTCCTCCTTTTTAATTGCTGAGTAGTATTCCATTGTGTAAAACAATTTCTGTATCCATTCCTCAACTGAGGGACATCTGGGTTGTTTCCAGGTTCT
>CM053760.1:3201057-3222444 GCA_028658305.1 Pachyuromys duprasi
AAAAAAAAAGAAAACTTTTAGATGATACTGTAAGGCAGCTGTGTTTGAGAAGGCATAACATTTTGATTCAGAGAAGGCGAAGATATCTTAAGGCTGGCATACTACAGAAGTAATGGGTTTCATTGGTACTGAGTAAGCAGGTTATTTTGATCTGTATCTGTGCCAACAAGGCTTATGCCCTCCTGGTTGTCAATTTTAAAAGATTTATTTTATGTACATAAATGCCTTGGCTAAATAAAAAAAAAAAGAATAAGTGTCTCCCCCAACCCAAATACACTTTGAAAATTCATACAGATGGAAAAATAATAATAGTCATAAAACTCAATTTCTTCCAAAAGTAGAAATTATACTAGTTATATTCATTGTGATAAAATTTAAATTTATGAACTATGGATAGTGAAAAAATCCGCTATTTGCTTTGAAATTTAATGTATTTTGGATTAGAGAATAAATAAAATTGTAAATGATAAACATGCTAGAGATGATAAAGTAAGCATGGCATATTCATAGATGTAGAATGCAGATGCAGTTGTAGTCAAACGAAAATTTATAACAATAAAATTGAATATTATAAAGCAATAGTGACTTAAATAAGTTAAATGTTATAATTTAACACTTGAAAAAAATAGCCAAGTAAACTTGGGAAAGTGGAAGAAAGGTATTGAGAAATATGTAGTCACTGAAGAATCATAACAATTAAAAATTGCTTACTTGAATCTATGGCCATATTGCCTTGAGCATATCCAGTCTCATGTAAAGATTGCTTATTTGGAAATATTTTAAAACAACCATTTTACAAATGTAGTTAAGAATAAAAGGAAAGCTGAAACATCATTAGAAAAGTGGAAGGAATCATAAATTTTAAGAGAAATATATTAAATTTTAGAATTATATAATATTATATAAATATGTTTACAGAAATATGTGAAGTGGACATTTTTCTAGGAAAATTCAAATTATGTAACATTTCTCAAAATGAAGGAGGGAAATAATAAACTATAACATAGAAAAATTGAAAATGGAGTCAAAAGACTGAAGATCTAGGTTTTAGGTCAGAGGCAGAGTGCTTGCCTAACGTAGGAGTCCTTGGCTTTAATCACTAGGACTGCAAAATAACTAACAATGCATAAAATTGGTAGAAGACTCAACATATTTATGAGTAATTGCTGTCAACTTTTAGGAAACAGCTATCTCCAATTTCTAAAAATCACTCTGAGAAAAATGTTAGACAGTTATCCAACTTAACCATACTTTGTAAAGTTGGTAAAAAGAGGGCGCAGTCAGATGGCTCAGCATGTAAAGATGATTGCCATCAAGCTTGGCCATATGAGTTTGATTCCCAGGAAAAAACTGACCTCAGTGAGTTTTCCTCCTACGTCCACTCAGGTGTCATGACACTGTGTACCTTTCACCCAATACACACAGAGGTTTAAAAAAAAATTGATAAAGAAAGAGTAGAAAACAAAAATAGAAAAATTTCTCACAAATACAGAGTAGAATAGGCATGTTTAAATTAAATATCAGCAAATAGAAGAATAAGACATAGGACTAAACAAAGATATGCTAAGAATATAAGAGATGACTTGACACAAGGAAAATTTCAACAGTGTAATTACTCCCTAATGGACTGAGTGTCCTTGCTTTCATCTTAATAGAGGTTAAAAACTGATAAAAATCCAATTATCCTTAAGACATAAACATATTTAGGTCATATTGAAATGCAAAAGATTTTCAAATTAAAATTTGAAGAGCAGTTAATGTAAATCCAGAGTACATATCATACCTAAGTGAAACATTAAAATTCCATCTAATTAAGCTGGGCATAAAAGGATGTCTACAGTCATTGAGAGTCTTAACATTGTGTTGGCAATTTAAAACAGAGGAGGAAACACGACAAGTATTGCAAAGGAAAATTATCATTCATAGCAACATGGTTTTTATATTAAAAGTCCGGGAGAAACAACTGACAACTCTGAAACTAATGAGATCATTAGGCAAAGTGATTAAACATAGGACCTGCATAAAAGTAATAACTTTAAAACATTTGACAAACTGAATATCCAAATGAATGCAAATTTATCCTTTATCATTGGATGAGGTCCCAAGGCAATAGTTGGCTATTATATCAACATTCCAAAGTAGGGTCTTGTAAGGATGTTCATTTCTTTAAAAACCCAGCTATGTTGGTAAAATGTTTTTGTTTAATCCCAGGTGTGGGATAATGGGCTTCTTCAGATTGTCCACTGCAGCACACTATGATTTGACTCATGTTCTGGGGACTCTTGAGAGGGTATACTTTTGAGAGCCCTGAAAGGGTCTGTGGTGGCTGCTGTTGCTCCTGCAGCCGCTGGTTCCTGTTGCTACTTTTGCTGTCTTGCTGTCTTGCAGGACTGTGGGATTGCTGGATTGCTGGTTGTTGGTTGGAGATATCCTGATGTCTTGGACTTGCCCCAAGGAACTTGATGTCCCTAATCAGCAGAAATTAGTCTAAAGAGAGCTACTCTCCCTTTACCATTTAACATTCTTTCTCTTCTACCTAGTGTTTGGGGGTTGGAAAGTATTGGGTGAAGAAGAGCAGTAGGTAAAAAAAACCCAATGAAGTAGCCAAAAGCCTGGCCACAGGGTTTCATCTATTAAGGACTAATTTGTCCTGTGACTTTGGAGATCTTTATTTTAAAGTATAAATCAATATTTGAAATGCATTTGAAAACTGAAGGCATCACTTCTTTGATATGAATGGCCCATTTAAGGTAGCTGATGTGGAACTGGAGGGCTCAGCAAGCTTGTGTTTAATTCTACCTGACTAATATAAATATACAAGCTAAAGATACATATTTTATGAATCTGTAAGAAAGCACTTTATCATAGCAACAATATTTATATTTACAATAGAGCTGGAATTGGAGCAAGGAGCATGGGGATTTTATTTGAGTTGTTCGAAAGAGATATCACATCACATCATTAATGGCCAGTTACATTCTGAAAACTTAAATTTTTCAATTACTTAGATGTAAAAAGAATATCATGCTGGGTGTGTGACTTTATACAGTAGACACTGCTGCTGATAACAAAGTGTATTCCACAATCTGAGGCTGTAATTCACTTCTATATACATGCTTTCTTAAAAAAAGACTTTCAATAAAATTAACTTCAAATGTATTTATAATGCCATGGTATGCTCTTTATCAAAATTCAAATGCTATAAAATGATGCGATTTAAATGAGTGCCTTCTTCACTTTTTTCTATAATCATACACCTCTTCTCAGATTGAGTGTCATTTTCTTTCAGTCTGTATCTACAGAGATGGGTTTTGGATTTATGTGTAAACTTATGTGTTTCTATGTATTTACACAAACTAAACCCAGCTATACATACTCTGAGGCTTCTTTGTCTCTAATGATAAGGATGATAATGACGATGGTTTATGTGAACACATATATACCCTCTCCATTCTTACAAGCCAGCTGTAATATTTATCATGGCTGCTTTACAATTTACTCCTTGCAAGATATAATAGAAGACTATTAACCTTAGCATGCATCCTCTTGCATGGTACTGTTGGGATATTATTCAATGTTACTGACATACTAAAATTTTACCACAGTACAAAATTTAAAACCCCTCCTTAAATCCTTTTAAAGATTTTAAAAACTATAAAAATAATAGTACAGTTATTATTATTATAACTATTTGGAAAAAGTAAAAATACTGATATTGACATTTTTACTTTCATGCATATCTTTATTCGAGTGTATGGCATGGTTTTGATATGTTTTGCATAGTTAGATGATTACTACAGGTGAGTTAATAGCATATCCATTGACTTGTTTAATAGCTGTTTGTTCAACACATAACCATTTATGTGTCGAGACACCCTAAAATTTCTTGCTCTCAGGTTCTCTGTATATAACACAGCATCACTAAGCTATATTCCTTGGGCTGTACATCAATTTCTAGATTTATCTGTTCTTTATAATAACAGTCTTTTACCTTTTAATGTCCATTGCCCACTTTCCTTTTTTCTCCATTCCTTTAGTCACCCTTCTATTCTCTATTTCTATGCATTCAAGTTGTTTCAATGCACAGAATGTTTGTTTGAATGCATAGTTGTTTCTATGCATTCAAGTAGAGTCCATACATAAGTGAGATACTCTAATATTTTAAATTAGCAAGACACAAAATCAACATATGAAAAATTCATCACCTTTTTTTCAATCAATAATGACTTCTTTGGTCAAGAAGTAAAGAAAACAAATCTCACTTATTATAACATTAGAAGTGTAAACTGTCTAGGAACAGATTTAAACAAGAAAGTGTTTTTGCACATTGCAAGCCATAGCTGATTGATGGAGAAAATTGAAATAGTCTCAAGTAAATGGAAACATACCTCATACTTGTGCATTAGAAGAGTTAATATTGTTACAGTTATCATAGTATTCAAAGTAGATATACAGAGTAAATATAATCTTTATATTTCAATGGTATCTTTAAAAAAATGAAAGAAAAAATTTCTAAAATTTCCATGGAATTACACAAGTTTCCAAATAGTCTTGAGAAATACAACTAAAGTTAGGAGCTTCACACTTTCTAATTCAAACTATATCGCAAAACTACAATAATCGAATGTCACCTTGGCCGACAAAACAGCATAAAGCATGCAGCAATAAACTCAAGAATTTATGGTGAACCAGTGTCTGACAAGGTCACCAACAAAACACAGTGGGGAAAAGGTAGCCTTTAAAAGAAATGGTGCTGGAAAAGTTGGACGTCTGTCTGTATACAGAAGAGTGAAGCTAGACTTGTGTCTTCCATCATCTCTAACTTTCATGTTGCAATGGCTTAAAGACCTGAATGCAAGAACTGCCACCATGGGTTTCTAGAAGAAAACACGTGGGAAAGCTCCTTGATTAACAGTGATTACACGTGTATGTTATCCACCAAACTCAGGCAACAGAAACAAATGGTCTGATACTACAACAGTTCTTCATGGTTAAGAAAACAATCAACAACATGAAAACTCAGCCCATTAGGAGAAAGTATTTGGAAATGATATATTCAGTGAAGAGTTTGTAATCAAAATATATGATGGACTCAACAACAAATAAGTAAGTACATTAAAAAAGACTACCCAATTTAAACAAGAACAAAGGGTGAAATACTTTTCTAAAGAGATACAAAGATAGCTGATATATTGAATCAAATGCCCTCACCATCACTCATCATTGGGGAAACAGAGCATATTTACACAGAAGCAGAATTTCTGAATTTATTCCTCTGCTGGGTAGATAGAGACAGAAAATGAAATTGGAACCACATGTAGATCGTTGTGCCTTAGTGTTCAGCACAGTACTCTCCACTCAGCAAACAGTGAAAAGAAGTTAAGTGTCCATCAGTGATTCAAGGGATAAGGAATCCTTGATTATATATACAACAAAATACTCTCCATCCATTTAGCAAAATCATTTATCACACCATTTGTAGTAGCACAGAGGAAACAAGAGGACATCATGCTAAAATTCACTTTATAATTTATTTCCCTATTAAATATTCAACCTTTGTATTCCCCTCAATTCTTGTTGCCTTGGCCATTTGATATTTCATAGTTGGAGGGCAAACTAAAATACACAGATAGGGAAACAGTGATAGATATTGGAATCAAAGTGCTATGATTTCAGGAAGTTTGGATAAATGATACTAAGTGAACAAAAATGCCAGGGGAAACCCTCAAAACTTAAGATCACAACTGTTTAAATAAAACGTCGTTTGCTGATTGGCTTGCTCTTTGATCACCTCACCCTGAAGAGGGAGCAGCCTTACCAGCCACAGAGGAAGACAATGCAACCACTCCTGATGACAGTCGATAGACTGGGAGCAAAAGGAAGGAAAGGAAGACCTCCCCTATCAGTGGACTTGGGGAGGGGCATAAGTGGAGAGGGGGGAGGGAAGGTGGGATTGGGAGGGGAGGAGAGAGGGGTTTATGGGGAGATACAAAGTGAATAAAGTACAATTAATAAAATTTTTTTTAAAAGTCCGTTTGCTTTTGTAATTTAGGTGAACTGTATGAAAATGCTGATAGTGTGTTTCCAGTGTTACATGTAGGGTAAGAGTGACATCCAGAAACCCATAAACGGGGGCCTGCTTTAGTCTTTTGGATATAAATTAGGACTGAAGTTAGGCCTAAACATTGGAGTTTGCCTATGTGCTCTCACCAGTGTGAGCAATGACATGAAATGATAGGCGATGCTGAGAGTATCCTACTCTCTCAATGGCCTTCTGTCTTGGTTTAAGAATCCTCACTAAGGCAAACCAGAACCCATGGTAGAACATCTCTAACACTCTAACCGTGTAAAACAGGATGCTTGTTTTGTTGGTGGACTTTCTGTTGTATCTTGACTCTGAGTGTTGTTGACTCAGTCCTAAGGATTAAATATTTTTGACTTGGGGATCGCATACCCAAGTGTGGCATACTCTTTTCCAGACTTTTTTTTTCTTTGCTGATTCTTGCCCCTGGATCCTACCTCAAAGTTTGGGTAAAAGAGCCAACCTGTTCACATGGACTGTGAGGGTTAGTCCTTCTATCTCAGAATGGAGTGGTGATCCCACCATTCCTTAGCGCGTGGGGAATGTCTTGCAGCTGTCTGAGGAACATAGATCATTAGTGATTTTGGCAGGATTCTTTTGGAAGCACAATGCTAAAGATGAAAGGTCAGCTTTATTTAACTGATGAAAACAATGAGTAGCAGATTAAGCTAGTTTTCTGGTAAACAGTGCCATTACTTTCCAGTAAATAGTGTCAAGATGCCTTGATGAATAACATACATGGAGATAAAGAGGAGCAACTCTCAGTGATGGAAAAATTAGGTATCTCCATAAACTCAAATGTGCCTTTAGTTTTCTTCTTGCTATGATCTATTCCCTAAAACATTTACCAACAGGTCATTTGGTTGTTCTCATGGAAAAAATGAAGAATGTTCTCCTGAAGACACAGCCTACAGAGATGGCCAGTTTAAAGGCTATTCTTTTCATCTGTCTGAAGTGTTAAGACACCAAAGCAGAGCCGTGTATTCCGTGCTGCTCCTGGGCTGCCCACCCATCTGTGGAGGCTCAGAGATGAGATGGAATGCAGGAAGTGAAGCGCCAGCCTAATAAAAATTGAATGCAGCATACCAACCCGTCAGCATCTTTCTGAGCAAGATGGAAGACATAGTTTTGGCTTGCTCCCATGCATTTTAAAAGAAACCCATATTGACAGTGTAGGCTGGGAGGCAGAGCCTTGAACTTGAGACAAGCAATTATGTCATTGCCTGCTGTGGAGGGCAGTGGACCCTCTGTGGTGCCTGGGTGTTGCTGTGGCATTAAGAAGCACAGGGTAGATGCTAACAGATGAACATGAATTCTTCCAAGGTTCGTAATTCTCTGTAGTAATCCTGCTAACTGTCATGAACATAACAACTATCACTCACTCAATGTTTATAATGCAGTAGGAAGTCTGCTTCTTTTTTTTTTTCTTTTTTAAGAATAATTACATTAAGTTCTCAGGGTAACTATCAGGTTTAAAAAGGATAAGTAAATGTGGCCAATAATAGAAGTCATGTTTTGAAATTGGGATTTAAATTCAGGTGGTGTATAATTTACAGACCACACTGTAATCATTATATCTAATATCACCAAATTATTTCCCAGTGTCCCAAGGCAACAATCCCAAAACTTTTGTGATTTTTGTGGCAGCTGATATTTTTTAACCCATCCCGACTTCCCCTAAAGGCCTCTGTATGTTAAAAATAAATTAAAGAGAAAAAAAAACTTGAACCAATTAAAAATGTTTTTCCTCATTTATTTTTAGTATTTTGCAACACCCCTGGAGATATTTGGAGACACCCTGCTGAGTGCTGAAGCAGATAGAAGTGCATTGGTCCATGACCTTGAACGAATGAATTCCCTTAGCACTTACAATGGTTAGGTTTTCCAAAGATTCAGATGACTTAAAAAAAGAAAGTGAGAGGGAGCCAGCCAGCCGGCAAGCCAGCAGGATGAGAACACAGCTGCTCACTCATGCCTGCCTATTTCTTCAGATTTGAAGGAAAAAAAAACTCTTTTGAATCTTACTGAAAAAAAAAAAAAGGAGCTGTTTGGACACTGACTCAGAACTCTTGGCCTTGTTTTTGTTGAAACGATATATTGTTTTACAAGCAGCTCTGAGCTCCAACCCCACATTCCTGCTCAGATCAGTATTATTATTTCATGGTTTCCACATCATCTCTGGTAACTCTATGCAAAATTTAAAAAAATTCTAGATAAATGTACCTTGGTAGCAGTTGAGAATGAGAGACATTGTGGTCACAGGGGAGTGCTAAAGGGGCATCAGGCCACTCAGGTTTCTTCTGAGTGTGACCAGTAGAGCAGATGCAGCCAAAGCACCATGCTTGCAGTGTAGCTGGCTGGGGAGGCAGAAGCTTCCGGTGAGATGGAACGGATGGACGGAATTCAGTTGTCTTTAGGACATCACAAGACTGTGCTGTCTCCAAGGTTGAGAATCCCCATGCCCCACCCTGGAATGCTCTATAGGATTCTGCTTTTTTTTTTTTTCTTTCCAGTTTCCAAATGGAAGCAACAACAGAGAATAGGACCTAATGGCCTCATACCACATGATACACTGATTGGTTTTGTTGAAGTCCCTCAGTATAAATCTTAAACCCCAAACAGCGCAATCTAACGCTCCAGGGGCACCTCCTACAGCATTAGCTGAAGCACCACTGCACATTCCTGTAGCATTATAATGTATAAGCATTTTCAGATCTAGTTTTTAATTTGTTTCCTCTCGAATTCAGACAAACACCAGCGGCCAATATTATTTTCATTTTCCATACGAGAAAAATAAGAATAAGACAAGTAAAAAGGTAGAGCAAAAGTCATCCAGTTGGTTGGTGTCAGATGTGGGGAAAAGAAAAACCTTCTGAACCTCATGAGCCTTTTGCCAACATCAAGATCTTCCTAGTATCGTTAATGTAACTGTTAGTTGTGCAGTTATACTATAAAGCCATCATAGAAAAGTCTAGGAAATATAGAAGAGTAAATCACCATAATCACAATACCCAGGCATTTACTATTAGTTTTCTTTACATGTTATCTACATGTGCACTTATATATATACATATGTCAGCTAGTGCCTTCATGCCTGCATTTCAACAACCACAAAGAATTATTCTTTTTGTAATGGTGTCTTTAGGCTTATAGCTGCCATCTTTACATGTCAAAATAATGTTAGCGTATTGAGTATTTCTCTTGAAATATTTTATCATTTGTTGTCCGTGACTGTGAAATGTTCCCCATAGGAAGCTGGTCCCCGGTTCATGGCACTGCTAAGGAGGATCATAGAGCCTTTTGGAGGAGGTGGCACCGCTCATTGGAGGAAGTGGGCCTGTAACCTTGCACTACTTCCTGTTCACCCTCTGCTTCTTGTAGGTTGATGCAGGTCTCCTGTCAGGTCTCCTGCTTGTATCACCATGGCTTCCTGACTGCTGCCATGGCTTCCCTATTCTGATAGACTCTATTCTTTTGAACCTGTAAGCCAACATAAGTCCTTTCTCTCTTAAGTTCCTTATGTTGCCGTATTTTATCTCAGCAATAGGAAAAAAATCAAGACACTATTAAAGGTGAAACCTATAACCCTATGCATATATGTACACATATATATGTCTGATATATGTGTGCCTTTAATATATATGTATGAAAATATATGTTTTCATATGTATATATATATATAAGTATATACATATATACATGCAGTCTTATCTGTAGACCTATTCACACTTGAGTGGTAAAATATTATAGCCACTATTGGGTGGAGTCTTTTGTCATTTTCCAGAATCATAAAATATATTTAGTTTTTTTTAATTTAAAAATGTATCTTAGACCTGATAAGCTAGAATTAGACAGAAGGGGAGGAGGTCCTCCCCTATCAGTGGACCTGGAAAGGGGCAGGGAGGAGATGAGGGAGGGAAGGGTGGGAGAGGGAGGGAGTGGGGGAGGGGGCTACAGCTGGGATACAAAGTATATAACCTGTGATTAATATAAAATAAAAATGTTAAAATTTAAAAAAAATGTATCTTAGAAGTCTTTCCATATAAATATACAAAGTGTGGATATTAGCCATATAATATAGGATAAACATACTAAAATCTATAGACATAAAGAAGTATAAACAACAAGGAGGAACCTAGGGAAGAGGCTTAAGCCTCCCTCACTCAGATGGGCCAACAGGATAGACATCAGAAGTAAGAGAAGACAGGACAGTAGCCTTCCACAGGGGGCCTCTGAAAAACTCTACCCAGCAGGGTATCAAAACAGATGCTGAGACTCATAGCCAAACTTTGGGCAGAGTACAGGGAATCTTATGGAAGAAGGGGGAGATAGAAAGACATGGAGGGGACAGGAGCTCCTCGAGGAGAGCAACAGAGCCAAAAAATCTGGGCTCAGAGGGTCCTGCAGAGAATGATAAATCAACCAAGGACCATGCATGGAGAGTACCTAGCCCCTACACTCAGATGTAGCCCATGGGCAGCTCAGTCTCCATGTGAGCTCCCTGGTAAGGGGAGCAGGGTCTGTCTCTGACATTGACTCAGTAGCTGGCTCTTTGATCACTTTCTCCTGATGAGGTGGCCTAACTAGGCTCACAGAGAAAAAGGATCCAGCCAGTCCTGATGAGATCTGATAGACTAGGGTCAGATACTAGGGGCTGAGGAACTCCCCTACCAGTGGAGTAGGGGAGGGACATGGCGGGGGAGGAAGAGGGAGGATGGGTGGAACCAGGAGGGGATGAGAGAGAGGGCTACAGCTAGGGTACAAAGTGAATAAACTGTAATAAATAATAGTAATAAAGAAAAAATAAAATGAGCTAAGAACTTGAAAAAACCTAAGTGGGTAGATCTTGTGTTATATGCTATTACCAAAATAAAACAAAATCTAAAATATGAAAAATATATACAAAGTATGTTTAAATAGTTTTTGTGGTGGCTACATGGACACGCATTAATCTGTGTCTTAGTGATAAATATTTAGGCAGTTTCAAACTTTATTGTTATCCTCATTATGTGAAGGTATGTTAAAAGCCATTTGTAGTACATGAGGTTTTGTTTCAGGATAAATTCTGAGAAGTGGAATTACAAGGTTGAAGGGTCTAACTTTGTGACATGTTGGCAAACCAACTTTTGCGGAGGTTGAGAAACGTTAGTAGATTCATTAGCAAGGTACAAGTATACCAACCTCTCCTCATTTATCCTAACAAAATGTGGCAGCAAATTCTTTAAAGATCTTGTACCTGGTTATGTGAGACATGACTTCTCAATGTAGTTGTGTGTATGGATGCTTTTTATGTGAGGCCAGTGTCAGCCTTGGGGGGTCCTCTCATTCTTCCCACCTTTCCCTTTTTGTTTGTGGTGATATGGTCTCTCCCACTTGCCTAATCTCTAACTCTCAGCAAGAAGGCTAGGCTGGCCAGTGAGTCCTGAAGATCACAAGTTCACACAATCATGCCTGGATTTTAACGTATGCCTTCAGGGGAGCAAACTTGCCCCTGGTGCTTGGAGTCCTTTGGGGACTGAGTTATTTCCTCAGGATACTCTTAATTTGTCCGTCCATTATTATGAGTAGAACTAAACATTCCTTCGTTCTTTCTGAGAATGAATGTTGTGTTTTCTTATGAACTTTCCTTTTCCTCATTATTTTATTTAAAAATACTTGATTTATAGGAATTATTTATATGTCATGCAAATTAATCTCTATTTACAACATTCCAATATCTTTTACCGATTTGGTTTTTGAAAAGGTTTTTCTTTTTGGTAGTTTTACCTTGCAGTTAAAAAAATTTTAATGTCTTTTACTTTACAGAAGCTTTTCACTTTTATGAGGTCCAATTTATTGATTGCTGATTTTAGAGCCTATACTGTAGGTATTCTGTTCAGGAAGTCTCCTGTGCCAATGAGTTCGAGGCTCTTCCCCACTCTTTCTTCTACATTTAGTATGTCCGGTTTTATGTTGACGTCTTTTATTCACTTAGATTTTATTTTTGTGCAGAGTAATAAAAATGGATCTATTTGCATTTTTCTACATGTAGACATTCAGTTAGACCAGCACCATTTGTTGAAGATGCTGTCTTTTTTCCATTGCATGGTTTTGGTTTCTTTGTCAAAAATCAAGTATCCGTAGGTATGTCAGTTTATTTCTGGATCTTCTATTCTATCCCATTGATCCACCAGTCTGTTTCTATGCTAGTACCATGCCATTTTTATTACTGTTGCTCTATAGTAAAGCTTGAGATCAGTGACAGAGATACCTCCAGAAGATCTTTTATTGTACGGAGTTGTTTTAGTAATTCTGGGTTTTTTGTTTTTCCATATGAAATTGAGAATTGTTCTTCCAAGTTCAGTAAAGAATTGTGTTGGTATTTTGATGGGAATTGTATTGAATCTGTAGGTTGCTTTCAGTAGGATGGCCATTTTCACTATATTAATCCTACTGATCCATGAGCACAGGAGATCGTTCCATATTCTGGTATTTTCCTCAATTTCTTTCTTCAGAGACTTAAAGTTTTATTCATACAGGTATTTCACTTGCTTGGTTAGAGTCACACTGAGGTTTTTTTTGGTATTTGTGGCTATTGTGAAGGGTGTTTTTCCCTAATTTCTTTCTCAGCCTGTTTGTCTTTTGTATGCAGGAGGGAATAGAACAAAGCAACAGCCTACAGACTGGGAAAAGATATTCACCAACCCTATATCTGACAGAGGGCTAATATCCAGAATACATAAAGAACTCAAGAAATTAAGACACCAACAAACCAAATAATCAAATAAAAATGGGGTACAGTAATAAGCAGAGAATTCTCAACAGCAGAGAAACACTTAAAGAAATGCTCATCACTCTTAGTCATGCAAATAAAAACAAGTCTGAGATTCTGTTTTACATGGATCAGAATGGCTAAGATCAAAAACTCAAGAGACAACACATGCTGGAGAGGATTTGGAGAAAGGAGAACACTCCTCCATTGTTGGTGGGAGTGCAAACTTGTACAACCACTTTGGAAATCAATCTGGTGCTTTCTCAGAAAATTAGGAATAGTGCTAGTTCAAGATCCAGCTATACTGCTCCTAGGCATATATCAGAAAGATGCTCAACCATACAACAATGACATTTGCTCAACAATGTTCATAGCAGCTTTATTTGTAAGAGCCAGAATCTGGAAACAACTTAGATGTCCCTTAACCAGAGAATGAATATAGAAATTATGGTATATTTACACAATGGCAATTAAAAAGAAGAATATCAGGAAATTTGCAGGCAAATGGATGGAAGAAGAAAAGATCATTCTCAGTGAAGTAACCCAGAAGCAAAAAGACACACATGGTATATACTCACTTATAAGTGGATATTAGTCATATAATATAGGATAAACATATTAAAATCTATAGTCCTAAAGAAGCTAAACAACAAGGAGGAACCTAGGAAAGGGGCTTAAGCCTCCCTCACTCAGAAGGTCAATCAGGATAGACATCAGAAGTAGGAGAAGACAGGGAACAGGACAGTAACTTTCCACAGGGGGCCTCTGAAAAACTCTACCCAGCAGGGTATCAAAGCAGATGCTGAGACTCATAGCCAAACTTTGGGCAGAGTGCAGGAAATCTATGGAAGAAGGGGGAGATAGAAAGACCTGGAGGGGATAGGAGCTCCACAAGGAGAGCAACAGAGCCAAAATATCTGGGACCAAGGGGCCTGCAGATACCAATGCTCCAACTAAGGACCATGCATCAAGATAACCTAGAACCCCTGCTCAGATGTAGCCCATGGCAGCTCAGTCTCCAAGCAGGTTTCCTAGTAAGGGGAAAGGGAGCTGTCTATGACATGAACTCAGTATCCAGCTCTCTGTTCACCTCTCCCTGATGGGTGCAGCCTTGCCAGGCCACAAAGGAAGAAGATGCAGCCAGTAATGATGTTACCTGATAGGCTAGGGTCAGATAGTAGGCCTATCAGTGGGCAAGGGGAAGGGCATAGGGGAGAAGGTGAGGCTGGTGGGGGGGCTACAGTTAGGATATAAAGTACAGAGATTGTAATAAATAAATAAATAATAAACCAATTAATTAAAAGAGAGAGAGAAAAAGAAAATGCTTCAATCAGATTGGCCTGCAGGCAAGTCTGCAGAAGTCTGTAGGGCATTTTCTTGATTAAGGACTGAGGTGGGAGCGTCCAGCAGGTGGTCCTAGAATGTATAAGAATATGAGCCTGGGGAGCAGGCCAGTAAACCGAATTCCTACATGCTCTCTCCTTCAGTTCCTGTGTGAAGTTCCTGCCTTGACTTCCCAACGCCAAATAAACCCTGTCCTCCCTCCCCCCCCCAAAAAATTAATGGTGAAATCTACCAGCTTTTACTATTTTGCTAGAAGTTTTCTCCACATGAGATTTGTAGGTTTTTTTCCATTTGTAGAACTTTTACAGGTTCAATATTTATATTTTTTATCTTTCTAAAATTTCTTTTGAAGGTTCATGTCCTCTAAATCCAGTGATTGTTGGTTGTTGTTTTCCAGAGGGGTACTTCTTATGTCTTTTACCATTTAATAGTTATTATTTTTGTCTTACATAGTTGAGATTCTATCACCTTCAAAAACTAAATTCTCCTGTGTATTTGCATTTGTTTTATTATTTTTCTGCCATAGTGCAATGATCTTCCTTTATTTACCTGCCAACATCATGCCATTTTAAAATTTGAGCTATAGCAATTTATTAGACAGTTACTATAATAATGGATTCTTCTGTCCGGAACACTCAGATTGCTTTTGTTCAGAGTTTCCCCAGTCGTTTACTGCCCTGTAAGAGCGTTAGAATCGGCTTGTCTCATTCCAGAAAAAGAACTGTTACTACTTTTATTGGGATTCTGTTTTATTTATAGGCTAACTTAGCAGAAAACACCATTTTTATGATGTTGGATGTGACTTTGCCATGTGTCCATCTTCTTTCTGTCCCTGGGGAATATTAAAAAGAAAGTCGGAGAAAGAGGGAGAGAGAGAGGGAGAGAGGGAGAAAGAGAGAAGAAGAGAGAAGGAGGGGGAGAGAAGAGAGGAAGGGAGAGAGAGACACACAGAGAGACAGAGAGACTGAGAGAGACAAAGAGAGAGAGAGAGGGAGGAAGCGAGTGCTTTATTCCAACATTTTATTTTTCTTTGCTTTGTGAAAAGTCTCATCTTCCTTGCGTGTTTTCTTCTATGTAAAATTTAATGTTTCTTTTTATTTTTTCATAGAGAAAACAGCAAAATAAGACAACTGATTCTTTCTTCCTTACTTTATGTGTTTAATTTCTCTCTCTTTTTTTTGGTCAAAATTCCCATTGCTAATCAAAAATATTAGAATAAATGGTAGCCACCAGAGCTACCTTATGCCTCTCTATGCTGTTTTTCCAGGAAAAAGGGTTAGTGTGTATTATACCTTACTAGGCAGTACTTGTGTGTTTGGGGGAGACTTTATTATGTAAGAGTGGTTTTATATCTACTTACTGGTTGCCTCAATAATTTCCTTAGGTAAATAATAACTAGTTGAGAAATTATCTATTATTGTTATTATTATTAAGCAACTTCTAATCTTGCTGATTTTAAGGGAAATGGGTTCTTATTAACCTTTCCTGTTAATGGCTGTTTATTATAGCTAGAAGTGTGTTTAATTTATTCCATGGTATCTACTTACTTGATAATTCACTCTCCCCTCCTGAAAATTACCCACTTTTATTTCCTAACATTTATTTACATAGATAGGAACATCATTGCAGATATTTCTTGGCTTTCCTGTATTTTAGTTAATTTCCCTTATCATTTATGATTTCTTTTATACTTTTTGGATTAGGTTATTAAATCATTCATTGATTCTTGGGGGAATTGCAAAGATTCAGTATTTTAAGTTGTATATCAATTTTAAAAATTATATATTTTTAACAAATTAATTTGTACTTTCGCATTGAATATTTTTATGTCCTTAAGATAGGTCGTCTAAAGTACTTTCTAGTATATGTACAATTACCTATATATTGTTAACACATTCAAATATATTTTAGTGCATTTTCAGTTTCAGTTAAACTGATATATGTTTTTATTGCTTTTTTGGTAGGCAGTTTTAAAATGTATTTGGATTTTTTTTCTACCTCCTTTAATACTTTCACACTTGATTTAACTGTATCTTGGTTAGCTTGCTGTCTTTCTTTACTTTGCTTTGACTTCTAATCCACAGGCTCATCCTCCATCCCTTTCTTCCCAGTCTATCTGTGGAGGAGCTAGAAGCCTATGACTTGAAGAATTGGCCACAGTCTAGTTGTGCCAATTACTCATTTGTGCAATTTTACTTCCACTTTAGATTCTTGAAGTTTCTCTACTTTGGAACCTAGATTAGACTTCTCTTTGCCCCCTCGATAAGACTTTAAGTACGCTGCACTTTTTCATCATAAAGCCCATAGTGTGGTGTGGACAGCCATTGGTCAGTCCAGTCAGTCCATTGTCATCTGTAGGAGGCTTCACTGAGGTGATTGTCATTGTCTACGTCCATCATTTATTCTTCACTCACTGTTTAAACATGCTCTGTAAGAAGATGCTGTTCTTTACCTGCTGGCTGTATGAGAAAATCACACATCATCTGGTTGTTACTACCATGTGAGAATGACCAATTAGCTTTTAAAATATGCACATTCTCTTAATTTATCAATTTAAATATCTTTGTGAGTTTTGTTCAACTGTATTATCTCTTTGAAAATTTGAGTTTTTCTATTTTTTGACAATGTGCATCTCTTACAGAGCTCCTCCTGTGGGTCCTTTCAGTAGAGCCTTAATAGTACTTGGTAACTTAATTTGCTTTCTGGTGTAGTGAGATGTTCCAGGCTCATCTTGCCCATTTTCTTTCCTTGACTTGGACCACACAATTCTCCCTAAAGCCTCAGTTTCCTGTAGTGAAATATTCTATTTCAGTATCACCACATGTGGGCTGGAAGTGCTTATCACTGAACGAGTGGATAAAGCTTACAAGCCCTCTCAAGTTCACAAGATATTTCCAACTAAAAGTCAGTATTAATATGTTTCCTTAATGTAGTATTGCATTTACTCATCGCCCACACTGAGAACTGATTCTCAAGGACACAGAGCATAATAGAATTAGAATATTTCTTAATTGCTCATTTTCTTTGGCTAGCATTATATATACAACATTCTCAGAATAACTCTAATACCAGGCCAATGTAATTACTGAAAATAGCTCAAAAATACTTTTGCATATGTTCTAATATTATCTTTTATTGTTAGTAGTTGAGGTATCTGTGAATATAGCCTCCCTTTATGTATTTTACCCCTTAGACACTCATAAGCAACTGGATTTAATATTGTCCACCCAACTTTGTAGTGAGCTCTTTTTGTTTTGATTTCTGAAACTATTTTTCTATTAAATTTATAAGGAAGACTTCATGGAACAATGTTTTTGAATTCCTGCATGCTGATAATAGTTGCTTGTGATCCTTTCTTTTTTGGCATAAACTGTTGCTGTCAAAAAATCTGTTGATAATTTAATTTAATTTGCCTTTGTAAGTCCCTTGCTATTTGGCCTGAAAGCACAAGAGATTTTTCACTGTGTTTCTCTAAAGTCCAGCAATTTAACTCGACTATTCCCATGATGATCATTCTGCATCCTTCTCAGATACCCAATGTGTTCTTTCAGTATAAAAATGTACACATTTTCAGTTTTTAAAATTTCAACAAAGCTTTCTTGAAGTATATAATTTACAATTTTGTTCTTGTTTTTGATTGGATAAAAAGCACCCCCCCAAAAGGCTCATGTATTGGAGTCCGATTATACTGCTTTGAAGAATGATTGAATCACAGGTCATCTGACTTCATGAATGGATTGGTTCATTTGACAGATTCACACTTTGACTAACCTGTTGGGAGGTGGTAGAACTTTGGAAAGTGGGTCTGTTTAGAGAAAGGACATCCCTAGGGCTATGTCTTATAAAGATGTCCTTTCCTGGCCACATTCTTCCTGTTTCCTCTCTCTCTGCTTCCTGCCCACTGTGTGGCAGTCAGTCTTCACCACTTGTTCCAGCATACTCATACTGCATCATGCTCTGGCTCTCCTCAGGTGCACAGCAATGGAGCCAAACTACCGCAGCCTGAAACCCTGAGCCCAAATCAGTCTTTCCCACTTTAGTTTCTTTCCTCAGAGGTTTGTCGCCACGAGGAAAGTCTTGACTGAGGCAATTCCATTGTTGTAGCTTTATTCTCCAGGTATCTGTTGCCTGTGGGTATATGTTGCCTTCATTCAGCACATTAACTTTTCCTACAATAATTTTCCATTCCCTCATTTTCTAGTTAAAAACCTTTTCTTATCTATGGTAATCTTACCTTTTTCTTAAGGTATTACTTGTGTTGATGTGGTCTTGCATCATTGCTTTCTACTTGGTCTTTTTTTTTTCTGAAAAGATATTTACTTTCCCTATTTCTATTTGTCCTCTGAGGTCTATCATCTCATTGACGATGTTCTATGATTCTAATTTGTATTAACCTTATGTAATCATCTTGCATATTACTTTTGTTACATGTTACTTTATTGTGGATGTCACTAGCTTTTCTTTATAAAGTGTACATCTTGTGTGATTTTTTTTAATGTTTCTTAGCTTGTTTGGAAATAGTAAATTATCGTTACATCTAAGATTTTAACACGTCCTTGGTAGAAGGATTGCATATCTTTTACATTGCCTCCTCCTTCCTCTCTTTCCATTCTTATTTTCTGGTTCCATTATTTTATATTGTTCATCATTGTGTGAAATTGGCTTCCCAGAACCAGGGTAGTCATCTCCATTTGATAGAGATTCTTTTTCTACTTTTTGTTTTAATGATTTTATTTCATTGCTGGCGGTTGAACCCAGGCTTTTGAATATGCTAGGTGAGTACTCTATTACTAAGAGACACCCAGCGAGTGTTTCTACTGTCTCTTTCTTCTTCCTTCTTTAGTTGTATTCATTCACTGAATATGTAAGTATGTGTTAGCATAATATTAAGAAACATAGTGCCTTGAGTTTTGGGATTTTCCAGCTTTATCTTCCTTTTCAACTTTTATATGAAAACCTTCTTTTGCCTTCATCTGCATTGTTAGTTCTTTCCTCCAATCTGATTCTACTTCTACTTCCCTTGGAATGAAGCTCACAGAAGCTTTTTGAGAGTATGCAGAACTTACAGTGGCCTGGCTCCTTCAGCTTGTTTTGTGGGTTCCTTGAACTTATCTGCCAAGAGCTGGAAAAAGTCTCTCTTTTCTGTGTTATTCTGGGTTTGGCCTGTGGGGCTTTGTCCTCACTCATTTCCATTTGAGAATTTGGGAACACCTTACCATGTAGGTTTTTGTTATTGCTGTTTTTTGCAAACACAATAACAATGGAAATTGGTTTTGTCAATGAATTGCTCTGTACTTTTGGTATGTTTTTCTGTGTATGTGTGTTCATGTATGTATGGAGTGCATATGTGTATGGTTGCATGTGCACATGTTTGAGCATGCATTTGGAAGCCAGAGTTCCGCGGTCTGTATCTTCTCCAATCATTATCTACCTTAATGTTTGAGACAGTGTCTCTTATTGAATCTGATGCTCACCTGTTGCTTAGATTAGATGGTCAGCAAGCCTCCAGTTTCTACTTTCCCATGTCTAGGACTACAGGAATACACTGCTATGCTTAGCTTTTTACACTGGTGCTGGGGTTCTGAAATTAGGTCCTTACATTCATGTGGGAAGTACTTTACTAACTAAGCTATCTCTCCATTCCAGTTTATTTGTTTTTAATGTGGATATCTGAAAAGTTTTTCTTTTCTTTGTAATAAAAAACTCTGGTGATATTGTTGTCACTTTCTTAGACCCTCTCTGCATATCTCTGTGGTTTTTACTTAATTAGTTAAATAGCTTTATTTTAAAAATTAATACAATATATTTTGAGCATTTTCTGTACTCTTTCCAACTCCTGCCAGAGCCTCCCAACTCAATCCCCACCTAATTTCATATTACATCTCTCACATGTGCTGTCACTGTCTCTCTCTCAAAACCATGAGAAGAACAAAAACCAAAACAAAGAAAAAGACAAAAACAAGAAACAAAACAACAATGACATCACACACACAAACACACACACACACACAATGGAGTTTGGTTTGTGTTGGTAAGCTGCTGCTAGGCATGTGTCCTGTTCTAGTGTTGTTGATATGCCCAGTGATACACCCATGTTAGAAAACTGATTTGTTTGTTTGTTTTCCCAGGAAGTGTAAATTGCAAATAGCTTCTTGGTTACAAATGGAACTTGGTCTATTTCCCTTTCCCAGGGTTGGGATTTTTGTCTAGTTTGAACCTGTGTAGATTTTGTGCATCCTGTCACAGTTTCTGTGACCTCATTTGCGTATCAGTCATGTGGTCCAGTCACCGTTTCCTTGGAGTCATCCGCTACCTTGTGCCTTTATAGTTTCCCTCTTATGCTTAGATCCTGAACTCTGATGGGAGAAGTTTGATAAAGACATCCCACTGAGGGCTGAGTGCTCCAAAGTCTCTCACTCTCTGTATGTTGTATAGTTGTAGGTCTCTATGTTATTCCCATCTACTGCAAAAAGATACTTCTCAGATAGAGGTTGAATGCTGACATATCTATGGGTACAGTAATATGTTATTAGAAGTCATTTTTATTGCTATATTGCTTTAGCTGACTAATAGTAAGTTTTCTCTTAGGCCCATGATGTATTAGTTATTGGCTACTTTAGCAGCATCAGCTATAGGTTTAATCTGATGTAGAGAGCCCCAAATTCATTTTTTAAAAGTGGTTGGTTGCTCCAATAACATTTGTGCTACTATTTCATTAGTATATTTTGCAAGCAGATTGCTATGATAGGTTGCAGGATTTGTAGCTTGCGAAAATAAAATGAAAAAGGTTGGTTTAGTCATTGGAAGCTTTGTACTCCAACCAAGAACCATGCATGGAGATAACCTAGAACCCCTGCACAGATGCAGCCCATGGCAGCTCAGTCTCCAAGTGAGTTCCCTAGTAAGGGGAACAGGGACTGTCTGACATGAATTCAGTGGCTGGCTCTTTGATCACCTCACCCTGATGGGGAAGCAGCCTTACCAGGCCACAGAGGAAGACAATGCAGCCAGTGCTGATGAGATCTGATAGGGTAGGGTCAGATGGAAAGGGAAGAGGACCTCCCCTGTCAGTGGACTTGGAGAGGAGCATGGGAAGAGACGAGGGAGGGAGGGTGGGAGGGAATGAGGGAGGAGGGCTATAGCTGGGAAGCAAGGTGAATAAACTATAATTAATATAAAAATTAAAATTAAAAAAGAAACTAGGAATTAT
>CM053760.1:3222944-3241385 GCA_028658305.1 Pachyuromys duprasi
GAGACTGGATTGCCTCTGAAGTCTTCCAATCTCCTAGGGTGTATTCATTCCTATACCGATCAGAATCCCAGGCAACACAGAAGGCCTTACAGTTCGAATGTGTTGAAAACAAACATATGCTGAAGGTATGTACCAACAGTGCAAGGGGAACTGCAGATGTAAAGCAATGGTGTAGCTGCAAAGGTGAGACAGACAAGCACCAGTGGTGTCCGAAGCAGGCCATATAATATTGGGATAAGAACACAGTGTGTCCTCAGGACAAGACCATGAAAGAAAATCAGAGCAGACAATAAGCAAGGTTTAGTCTTAACAGAGTTTCCTGTTGAGATTTGTAACCGTGGAAATGAAGGGATCCAATGGCAGGGCTATAAGTTTAATCATTTACACATTTGCCACCAGGGGACAACAAATGAAAAATACAGCAGAGCAAAAGTCTGGTGGTAGGTGGAGCACTCATTTGATACAGAAGGCCAGGACTCCCTCAGGGAGTAGACTTCCTTTGGCTTGGATTCTATAGTCTCTTTTCCAACCATTTAATGTTCTATACCTCTTCCTTTACCTCTAGAGTTCCGGTGTCTTTCTGTCCCACAAAACAGCACTATTAAGTATTGTTCAAGTAGAAAATGACCTTAAGCCCTCAGCTTTATCCTAGCCAGCCAGATGCTGATGTGCTGTCATCCTTGAAGACTTTCTTGATGCTTGTTAAAGAGCTACAAAGCACTAACAGGAAAGATGATTTCACAACATGCCACAGCCTAAATTCTTCACCTCCGGTCCTTCATGTAAGAGAATATATTTCCCCTCATATCTCCTGACTCTAAAGATACTGAGTGTAATTCAAACAACTCTTTCTTACAGCTCAATATTGTTTTTATAGCATTTAAGACATTTTGCAAACCCCCACCCCAAATCAAAAGATTCAATCTTGAGTCCTGATCTAGAGTTAAAACATGAAATCCAAGATTTACTGATGGAATCCTACTGTGTGTCTTACTCGTGATGAAAGGACTCAGAAGTGGAGATATATATCAGGGTATTTGACACTGATAGTTAAAATATTACTGTCTCTATAAAAACACAATGGTGCCTGTGGTAGAAAGAGAAATGTTGGTTACAATTTGGGAAACTCTCCTAAACATTAAGACCTGTTTTTCAATATATATTTTTTTGATTGAAAGTATAATGACATTTTTCTCTTCCTTTTCCTCCCCCAAATCCTCCCATATGCTCCCCCCTCCCCATTTTTCTTGATATTCATAGCCTCTTTTCTCACCAGTTGCTACTGTATGCATGTATGCATTTTTACATACCTATCTATATTCCTAATGATAACCGTTGGGTCCATATAATGTTACTTGTTTTCAGGGTAACTATTTGGTACTGGACAAACAATTGATATGTTCTTCCCAGGGGAAGACCACTTCTTCTGCTTCCAGCTTTCCTTAGTTGCCTGTGGTTCTTTGCATAGAATTAAGAGCTCGTGGACTTTTTTCTTCACCCAGTTTGGCATGTCCTTTGGTGCCATCCTTATTCAGCTCAGATTTGAGAAGTGTTGCTGAGAATTTGTGGATGCAGCTCCTGATATTATGAAGACACATAATCTCACAGCAAACTCCCTGATCCTCTCATTCTTATAAATTTTCTGCATCCTCTTCCACAATGTTCCCAGAGATTTAGGGGCAGGAATATTTTTCAGATGTATTTCTTGGGACTTGGCTACAAAACGCTGCATTTTGATTGGTTGTGGTTTTCTGTACTAGTCTCTGCCTGTTGCAAAGAGATGTTCCCTTGATGAGGGGTGAAGCCTAGACTTATCTGTGGGTATAAAGACAAGTGTTTATAAATTGTTTTTCGGGATTATGCTGGTTCATAGTTAGAAGTTGCAGACCCTCTTCCCTGGACTTTGCTAGCAGAGAGTAACTAGGTTTCTAGTACCAGGCACGATTCCCCTCTTGTTGAGCAGATCATACGTCCAAATAGAGAGTTAGTTTTCCCCAAGGCATGCATGCCATTCCTGCATCTTTTGGGCTATTTGGCATCCTGGTGGTTAATGTGGTTCATAGGCATTGTAGCTGGGTAGGGCCATTAATTACCTCTATTCTTTGGAAGATTACATAGTGACTTCTGCTTACATGGAAGCAAGTCATCAGGGAGGAGGCCTTAAGGTCATTTTCAGCTCAGGTATCTCCGGGTTGTTTTTGAAATGCGTGAACACACAAAGACTTCCAGTTCTTCTGGAAAAGTCTGCTCTCATCCTAGATCTTCAATTTAGTAGAGTGCTAAAAAAGACGATTGCCCAAGCCAATTTTGTTCCCTTTGTTCTATTTGAAATTCTGAAGAAGTTGTTGCATATTCTATGGTATCCCTGTACATCTACACAATTAGCAGAACATACCGGGTTGTGACATTATCCAAACAAGCCTGAATCAGAAAAGTTCCAGAATACAAATTAAATTGCATCAGGATGTTACACAGAGTAACTTGAGAACCACACATCTAAACTGGAACTAATTGTTGAATATTAAAAATGAACAAAGGCCAGTCCCAGAAAAGATTGCGAAGCCATTTACGATATAAGACTTTGAGCTGAAAATTTAAACATCTTAGATGCAGAATGCAAGATGGAAGGAGATAGGTTTGGGGTAATAGGGAGGTGGCCAACCAGGGTGATGGATAGAATCAGATAAGGATGATTTTCATTGGTTGGTTTAATGGAAACTAATTAATATGTGCAGGCTCATCTTTTCTTGCCTTATATTTTAGATTGACTACCCCATCCAGATTCTAAGCATTTGGGGGATAATGTAATGTTGTGTAATTTTCTATAACCAACATACCACCCAGAACAGTGCTTTGCTCACTGTGTGTTTCCTAACTGACTAAAAACCCCTCCTAACATATCAGGTATTTCATTCGAGCTGGCATAAATAACACTAAGTGCTAGTTCACGTAAACTACATTTGACAAATCGGTGTTAAATGTTTTATGATTTATTATACCTGGCAATATTTACTAAACCCGTTTTAGTCTTTAAAAAGTAAATCAAGAACATATTTTCAGGAGGTGTGTGAATTTTAAATCACTTTCACCCACATTAAATGGTCTCATTTAATTTAATGAGAATAGTCTCATTTCCATTAGGAAGTTCTCTTGTGTTTTACTACCTCGGTCCCCAAAAGAGAGAGTCAAGTTTATATTCCAGCAGAGGGGCAGTGTTTCATCGAACCTGGGCTGCCTGTGTTATATTGAAAATTCCATCCTGCACTGATTACCAGCCTCAATAAACACATTATGGAGGCCTTTATGGTAACCAGTACTTGAGAATTATTAGGAAATATAATGAAACATATTTAATATTGCCATGTGATGACTCCTTGCAGGTTTTTTTTTCCTTTTAATGAGTTGGTTAAGATGGTAAATGGTCACCTCTAGTTTCCAAGCACACTACAGTCATTGAGAAACTAAGGAGAGCATATAATTTTAAAGAGGCACCAGGCAGCCCGGGTTTGGTGCTTTCCAGGTGACTCAGTGTCAGGCAGAGTTATCTCTGAATCTCTAGGCCACTGGTTCTCAGGGTCACCAGTGAGGACAGAAACACTTACGGCACATCCAATATCTGAATATTAAAAATACAGGGAACTTGAAACTGGAGTGAGGCTCATGAACTGCAGATTGGTGTGCTAATGCATGCATGTGCAAATGTAACACTTAGAGCTCTTTGGTAGCAGATTAATTTTTAAATTTATTTACTTATTTACTTTACACCCCAATCATAGTCCCCTCCTTCCTCTGTTTCTATTCCCACCCTCCTTTTCTCTCCCTCCTATTTTCTCTCTCTCCTATTCTTCAGAAAAACGGAGCCCCCCTACTCACCCACCCCAACTCATCAAACAGATGAACTTTTACTATGACCCTTCAAAAGTCTTTTTTGAGCCTTAAGAATTCAACAGAGCTCAAAGCTCTTCCCCAATATTTCTTCTATCAGGTTTAGTGTGTCTGGTTTTATGTTGAGGTCTTTGATTCACTTGGACTTTACTTTTGTGTAGGGTGGTAAATATGGATCTATTTGCATTTTTTCTACATGTAGATATCCAGTTAGACCAGCACCATTTGTTGAAGATGTTATCTTTTTTCCATTGTATGGGTTTGACATTTTGTCAAAAATCAGGTGTCCATAAGTATGTGGGTTTATTTCAGGGTCTTCTCTTCGATTCCATTGATCCATCAGCCCATTCCATGCCAGTACTATGCAGGTTTTATTACTGTTGCCCTGTAGTACAGCTTGAGATCAGGGATGAAGATACCTTCAGAAAATTATATATATAATTAGTTTATTCACCTTGTATCCCACCTGTAACTCCCTCCCTCTTCCCCTCCCAATTCCACCCTCCCTCCCTCTTCTCCACCCATGCCCCTTCCTGAGTCCACTGATAGGGGAGGTCCTCCTCCCCTTCCATCTGATTCTAGTCTATCAGGTCTCATCAGGAGTGACTGCACTGTCTTCTTCTGTGGCCTGGTAAGGCTGCACAACCCCCTCCCCAAGAAGGGGAGATGATCAAAGAGCAGGCAAATCAGTTCATGCCAGAGACAGTCCCTGTTCCCATTACTAGGGTACCCACTTGGACACGGAACTGTCATGGGCTACATCTATGCAAGGGTTCTAGGTTATCATCCTGAATGATCTTTCATTGGATTATCAGTCTCAGAAAACACCCCTGTGTCCAGAGTTTTTGGCTCTATTGCTCTCCTTGTAGAGTTCCTGTCCCCTCCAGATCTTTCTATCTCCCCCTTCTTTCATAAGATTCCCTGCACTCTGCCCAAAGTTTGACTATGAGTCTCAGAATCTGCTTTGATACCCTGTAAGATAGAATCTTTCAGAGGCCTTCTGTGGTAGGCTCCTGTCTTGTTCCCTGTTTCCTCTCTCAAGATCTTTTATTGTAGAGGATTGTTTTAGCAATTCTGGGTTTCTTGTTATTCCATATGAAGTGCAAAGAATTGTGTTGGTAATTTGATGGGAATGGCATTGAATCTGTAGATTGCTTTTGGTAAAATGGCCATTTTTACTATGTTAATCCTGCCAAGCCATGAGCATGGGAGATCTTTCCATCTTCTGATATCTTCTGTTTCTTTCTTCAGAGACTTGAAGTCTTTGACTTGCTTGGTTAGAGTTACACCAAGAAACTTTATGTCCTTTGTGGCTATTGTGAAGTGTGTTGTTTCCCTAATTTCTTTCTCAGCCCATTTTTCTTTTGTATACAGGAGGGCGACTGGTTTTTTTTAGTTAATTTTGTATCCAGCCACTTGGCTGAAGGTGTTTATCAGCTGAAGGAGTTATCTGGTAGAATTTTGGGGTTACTCCTGTATACTATCATATCGTCTGCAAATAGGGTTACTTTGACTTCGTTTCCACACAGAGATCTCTTGATCTCTTTTAATTGTCTTATTGCTCTAGCAAGGACTTCAAGAACTGTGTTGAAGAGATATGGAGAGAGTGGGCAGCCTTGCCTTGTCCCTGATTTCAGTGGAATTGATGTAAGTTTCTCTCTGTTTGGTTTGATGGTGGCTATATTACCTTTACTATATTTAAGTAAGTCCCTTGTATCTCTGGCACAGGAGACAACTTCTTGAACAGAACATCAACAGCACAGGATCTAAGATCAACAATCAATAAATGGGACCTCATGAAACTGAAAAGTTTCTGTAAAGCAAGGGACACTGTCATCAGAACAAAACAACAGCGTACAAATTAGGAAAGGATCTTCACCAACCCTATATCTGACAGAGGGCTAATATCCAGAATATATAAAGAACTCAAGAACTTAAACAGCAACAAATTAAGTAATCCAATTAAAAAATGGGGGGTACAGAGCTAAACAGAGAATTCTCAACAGAGGAATATCGAATGGCAGAGAAACACTTAAAGAAATGCTCAACATCCTTAGTCATCAGGGAAATGAAAATCAAAACAACCCTGAGATTTCACCTTACACCCATCAGAATGGCTAAGATCAAGAATTCAAGTGAAAATATATGCTAGAGAGGATGTGGAGAAAGGGAAACCCTCCTCCATTGATGGTGGGAATGTAAACTGGTATAACCACTCTGGAAATCAATTTGGCACTTTCTCAGACAATTATGAATAGTGCTACTTCAAGATCCAGCTATATTACTCCTAAGCATATATCCAAAAGATGCTCAAGTACACAACAAGGACACTTGTTCAACCATGTTTGTAGTAGCTTTATTTGTAATAGCCAGAATCTGGAAACAACCCAGATGTCCCTTAGCAGAGGAATGAATACATACTTTGTGTTACAGTTACACAATGGAATACTACTCAGCAATTAAAAACAAGGAAATCATGAAAATTTCAGGCAAATGGAGGGAACTAGAAAAGATTATCCTGAGTGAGGTATCCCAGAATCAGAAAGACACACATGGCATATACTCAATTTAAATGGATATTACACATACAATATAGGATAAACATACTAAAATCTGTATACCTAAAGAAGCTAAGCAAGAAGGAGGACCCTGGGTAAGATGTTCAATCTTCACTCAGAAAGACAAATGTGATAGAAATCGAAAGAAGGTGAAAATAAGGAAAAAGACAGGAGCCTGCAACAGAGGGCCTCTGAAAGGATTGCCAAACTTTGGGCAGAGTGCAGGGAATCTTATGAAAGAAGGGGTAAATAGAAAGACCTGGAGGGGACAGGAGCTCCACATGGAGAACAATAGAACCAATAAATCTGGGCCTAGGGGTCTTTTCTCTGACTGACACCCAACCAAGGACCATGCATGGAGATAACCTAGACCCCCTGCACAGAGGCAGCTGGTGTCAGCTCAGTCTCCAAATGGACTCCCTAGTAAGGGTAACAGGGGCTGTCTCTGACATGAACTCAGGGGATGACTCTTTGATCACATACCCCTGAGTTGGGAGCAGCCTGACCAGGCCACAGAGGAAGACTATGAAAAACAGTCCTGATAAGACTTGATAGGCGAGGGTCAGATGGAAGGGGAGGAGGTCCTCTGCTCTCAGTGGACTGTGGAAGAGGCATGGGAGGAAATGAGGGAGAGAGGGAGGGTGGGAGCTAGATTTATTTAGCTCTCTGAAAAGCCTTGACTATCTGTACTAGAAGTAACAGAAGAAACAAGAACTGACACAAGTTTCGATCTGTCTTGTGGGGCCATAGTTCATGTTTGCATGTCTGTAGCTTCTTTCCTATTCTTATCTATCTTCCTTTCCTAACTTCTTACCCTCTGGACCTCAAGATCTAGGTTAAATTGCTGTAGTGTGTGTGTGTGTGTG
Organism: Pachyuromys duprasi; assembly: GCA_028658305.1. Classification (NCBI taxonomy): domain Eukaryota; kingdom Metazoa; phylum Chordata; class Mammalia; order Rodentia; family Muridae; genus Pachyuromys; species Pachyuromys duprasi. Next base: position 3,230,254 of record CM053760.1, read on the forward strand.
TGTGTGTGTGTGTGTGTGTGTGTGCGCGTGTGTGTGTGTGTGTATGCATGTCATGCTGACCAATATTTGCTGAAACAAGAACAATATACTATCCGTAGACAGTTGCCCCTGTCCCATATCCTGTATCAGCAAGGTTTGTTTTTCCCAAGATAGGGACAGGGTTTCTCTATACTGGACTCGATTTGTAGACCAGATTTGTCTCCAGCTCACAGAGATCTGCCTGCCTCTGCTTTCTTGAATGCAGCAATTACAGGAGTGCACCGCTGCACCTGGCTATCAGCAAGTTTTATATTGGCAAGATATTTTTGGACATTGTGTACTGAACATGAATATGTGTTTTTTTTCTTGGTACTTTCTAAAGAATATAGTATACCAACCAATTACAGATTATTTATATTATATTAGCTATCATAGATAATCCATAAATAATTAAATTTGTAGGAAGATTAAGTAGGCTGTGTGCAAACACTATGCCTTTCCATTTGGGCTTCTACAAATTCTTGGATTTTTAGAGGTGCCTTGGAACCAGTAACTGCTAGGTGTCACCCATGTACACACACACACACACACTTTTCTGGGTGATTCTGCCAATACTCAGTCTCTACCTGTCACAGTAGTATTGAGGCTTGAGTCAAAGGCTCAGACATGTTATTATTGCTCATGTTGTTGAAAAATATTCATTTCAATTAGGCTGATATGTGTTAGCAAAAGTACCCTTAGAGTGGTTTTCCAGACTATCCCTTGAGAGACTACATTAAAAGAACTGCAGTTGTGAAATCTGGGAAGATTTCCAAGCCTCCCTTATTAACCTTCATATTTCCCTCCCCTCTACTCTTGTCTCTATAGAAATATCTACTGTATATCTACAGAAAGGATACTATGCTCATGAGTGCATTCAGGAACATTGTTACTTCTTTTTAGAGAAAAAATCTAGGAAGAGCTTCTAGTGGCCAACCCTGAGAACTTGGTTGAACTTTTGAAAATCAAAATATGCTTTGTATTGTATATGGAAAATTGGCTCAATGCTCCTGTGGTTTCTTTTATCACTTTGCTCTAATATATGAAATGCAGGATGCAGTTAGACGCAGGGCTCTAGACACCATGACCTGAACTGTCAACCCCTTGTTGCCTCATTACTCTGAATTAAGGGGTGCATCAGTTTACTATCTATTGTTGTGATAAAAGCCATGACCAAAAATAACTTGGGGAGGAAAAGGTGTATTTTATCTTGCTGGTTATAGCCTAGCATTGAGGGAAGCCATAGCAGGAAACTGGAGGCAGAACGGAAGCATAGACCATGAAGGAATGCTGCTTACTGCTCCTTCTGGATTGCTCAGCCAGGACAACCTGCCTAGGGCTGGCACCATCCACAGTGGGACAAACCGTTTTACTTCAGTTAGCATTTAAAAATAATGCCTCACAGGCATGGCCAAAGAACAGTCTGATCTGGGAAATTCTTCAGAGGTTCTCTCTTCCCAGGTGGTTTTAACCTCTGTCAAGTTGATAGTAGAAGCTGGTTACAACACGGTCTAGTTTGAATTCTGTTGATAGATGACTTTATAAATAAACAAGCGAAGAATGACCCTGATCTCTTGCTCAACTCAACAGTGCCTCAGTGATGATGATAGCAGCAAAACTTGCTTGTGTTGGTAAGAAAGATTCACTTCAGCCACTGGGAACAGACCTAATCTTTCTCACTAGCTGATATGGGGGCTCTGCCATTACCATCATGGCATCCATGCTGGGGTTTCTAAAGATTTCAGGATAGGTGTGAAGATGCATCAAGCCCAAAATGACTTAGACCCCCTTGGCAGCCAGTCTAGTTTCTAAGAACTTAAATCACCAGATCTCACTCATGAGTGGATTTGAGCTTACCACCAAGTACTTTACAGGCACGTTCTCCCTAGAGTAACTCTTTGAGAATTGTAATTGACAGCACTGAAGAATGAAGGGTGAGATAAATTGTCTGAAATCTCTGTGACTAAGGATTTGAAGCACCAGGATTTGAACCCAGACTGTTGGGTGAAAGGTCCATGTGTTCAATTGCCATGCTGCAGTGGAAACCAGAGGCAAATCCAGTCACTGGGAAAGAGGGAGATGCCCTATATTGCTGACTTGGAGTGATAGGATAGAAGCTTGCTCTGGTCTACCCCCATCCCATTTTACTCCCCAATCTGAAGCTACTCTAATGGTTAAAGAAGAGACAGAGAAGGAACTGGACATAGGTATTTATGACTCCATCACAAGAAGATCAAATGTTCTCAGCATGACTGTTGTTGCTTTTCTCATTGCTGTGAGAAAATGCCCCAAGAAAGAAGGGCATTTGGACTCACAAGGTTCTGCTGATCAAGGTGATGGGGGCTGCTGGTCCCTGGTGCTGTGGCTTCTCACATGGCAGCCATATCCAGAAGCAGAGAAAACAGGCTGGAAGCAGAAATGGATACAGCCTTCAGGGCTCATCTCTAGTGTCCCAGCCAGTCCTAAAGGTTCTGTTATCTCCTAAATCACTGCTACCATCCAGGAATGAACAGCCAAAACACTTGAGTCAGTGGGAGACAGTTCCTAGCCAAACAATAGCAGCAGATGAGTGGACATCACCTAGGCATTGCTTGAGATTGCTTGTGGTCTCTGTCCACAACAATGCTAATGTAATAGTGGTATTTCTCTGAAGTTTTAGTAAACAAGTAGGGTGATGACCTATGCACATATTCTCAGACTATTAAATTACTACTACATTATCAGATGGGAGTAAGACAAGATAGATTCAGTCTACGCTTTTTAGTAAGAGACCCAAGCAAGCAAACAACAAAAAAAGTTGGATCCTCGTTATCCTACTCAGACATGTGAAAAGCTGTGTTACCTACACAGAAAGCATGAAGCATATTTTCTGCTCCATGTTAAACTGTCAAGGCTCATTCTGCTGAGTGATCCAGGACAGAAGAAAGCCAGTTGCATAGGCTGCTCCTGGGGCCAGGCTGGGCTCTGCTGGTTCTCATTAACATTCTTGCTGCCTTCTCATTGATAACAAAATAAAGCCGATAGGGTAACTCCCATCTGACTTATAATTTATGGCTTTCAGCATCACCACTGTCTTTCAGACCTGTAATAGCTGGTGGGATAGATTCAGAGTCAAGATTCCAATTCAATCCGTGTACCAATTGGTAAGCATGAGTATACTAATTGTGGCATCTTGTTCTCCCTGCTGGCTTTTTCTTTACTCTTAAAGAAATTTATTTACTCACAAGATAAATATGTGTCTCTTTGTCAGGTTCTGGAGATTTCAGTGAAGTTAGGTTAGCATCCACATTGGAGACATATGGCTGTGAATAACTCATGGCTCAAATATCTTGATGCTCTCTGGGAGGCCAGTAACATCCCTGTCTATGGGAAAGAATTTCAGGGGAGTCTTTATAGGAGAAGACTAAGCAGTTTGGAAAGATGCAGCATGAAAAGAGGCACAGGACGCAAGCTTTGGAAACTTGAATGGCTGTTAGTTACGTGCACAGACTAGAGGCATATGTATATGAATTGTAGACAAGGAGTCAAAGGAATCTTGATTGCCATGGTGATTAATTTTCATGATGTGGGAAACAGGAGCCAATGACTGCTCTGAAGGAAGAGAGAAACACAATGAGTTTAGTATTTGGGAAAGTATTTAACTGCTGAGGACGATGGAAGCATCCATACCAGGGATAAAAGACCAATGAGATTGCTTTATTTAGCAAAAGGAAGGGCTAAGAAGCCCAGAGAGGCAGGATGGAGGCCTAGGCTGAGCATGTTCTAATAGGGAATTTCAAAGCATTATAGGATCAGCAGTTCTGTAATGAAGTGGCCAAACATGTCACAGGCATACATGAAAAAATGGCCAAGTGGCTAGCCATTGGACTTGGCATTTGGAGGACGACTTTCAACCTGGGTGTCGTTCGCTTCACTGAAGAAGCGGGTGCAGAAGAGCCACTGGAGTGGGTTGAAGTGTGGGTAGAAAATTAGCATGCTGGAAAAGTAGTACAGGTATTAATTTGAAAACTGTCGTGATTACAAAGACAGTTTCTTTTCGTCCTTTCATTAAAAAAATGAGCAAACAACAATAAAAGGGAATTGTTTCGAGGTGGAGAAGAGGTAGCTCCCTGTGGCTTTTTGAATTTGAAGACATGCTTGCAACTTCAGAAGAATGGGTCAACTCTGCCTCCATGACAGTGACTTTTTTTTTTTTTTTTGGGTCAAGGGCAACAGTCCTGAACATTTTTCTTCTTGTATCCCTGCATCTCCTTCCTCATCCACTGTTGGACTTTCTCCTAGTCTGCTTGGTTAATATTGTTACTCTGAGTTATCTCTGGCCACTACGTTGACAGCATCAGACACCTCTGGCCCCAGTTTTGATTCTTTTTACTCTGGTCCCTGAATTATTTGACTCTGCAGGGTTACCATTGGCTCTAGCCTTCCATGCTTATGTGAACAATGCCAAGATCTGAATCTCTCTCACAGTCATGATCTCCCAAAGAAACGAAAGTTAAGAGCGTAGTCTTCTAAGGCCCCCTGCGGGGTAATGGGAGCTTAGAATGAGCAGTGTCCAATTTTGCCTCTGTCACCTGCTGGTTGTGTGACTTTAGATAAAAATTCTTTATTTCTCTTTGCCTCAGTTTCTTCATCTGCTCTACATAAAAAATCTTAGTAAATAATAACAGAATCTACATATTTGATTGTTTTAAGGAATAGCTACGTTAACATAACCATGGAGCGAAGGGTGTGTTTGACATGTACAAACAGGGCAAGTTCCACTGTGTCACAGAAAGGGTTTCTACCTTTTTGCTGCCCTCTCGTGGCTGGTGAACATATTGGGGGACTTAAAATAAATTGACCCTTTGTGTGCTAGATATAATGTAGAACTGGCAATGATGAGGATTAACAGCAACCAAGATTTGGTTATTTAATTTAATTTTTGTAATAACTATGCAGAGATAGGTAGACATCATTATTTTTTTTAAATAATAAGAACAGATGCTGAGAAAAAAAACTATCCAAGATAAGCTACACGCACACACACACCAAATTAAATATCATATGAACTAAAGTAGGTCTTATTTGCAGCCAGGGACTCAATTTGAAATAAATAACTTTTTTCAGTTTAAATTCAGTTCAGATCATATTTTGATCTGGTTTTATTTCAGTTCAGGAGTTTCATAAAACTTCCAGTGTTGGCTGCAAATCATACAGTTCATGTACTTTCTTCCTTGTCTTGGAAAGTTGGTTCACTTAATGGTTTACTAAAGCGTTAACATTTGTGTTGGTTCTAGCTGAACACTGATGTGAAGTTAGGTTTGGTTCAAGTCCTTTCTGAGTAGTCTAGTGAATGTTAGATTGATGGACATCTTCAGGAAATGGCCCAAGAATGCACTGTGCCTGTTTCATCAGAAACATTTCCACAGCCCTCTTGTCTTAACTCGTACAATATCTGGTTCTCTTTAAGCTGGCTGTCCTGAGACAGAATAATAACACCGAACATAGTAGTGAGTGGTAGTTTTGCAACACTGACAAATGATCTCATTTTTCTGGATCAACTTCTAAACTTGAAAATTCATGAATTTTGTCACAAATTCATTCCAAAGGCTTGCACCTCGCAGATGGGTGGAATCTGAGGACCCCACGCTTCGTGTGCCAGTCTTGTTCCCGTGTAAATGTGCGGTGTGCTATTGTGCCATTTTGAATATTAATGATATCTCATTAGTAAGTGAGCCATTTTTGAAAAGATGTTTTGGGTATAACTTTCATTATATTCAGAATCGAAGAAAGAAGTGTCTTCCTGGATTTAAACTGCAAATATCACAAAGCATGTGGAAATGTGTTTATAACTAAATTAGTTGGGGCATATCCATGTGACTGAGCAAGGGGAACCTAAACTGAGATCCCATTTGTACTGGGATTTGTTGGCGAGAACATCAAGAAATAGGAATTTGGAATTAGTGTAGGCTGAACTAGACTCTTCGAAAAGACATGATTGTCAAATCTACTGAGCACAAGCCATGAGCCAACTCCTCATTATTTGGGCACCACATCTTTTCGTTTAATAGTGATTAACACAAATCTAGATGAATAATCTTGAAGATCAAAAATGAGAATTTAAGTGCACATGAATACAGGAAACTGTGTAACTATCACAATAAATTTTCATGTAGTTGGGGATTGAGTTCAAATGCAAATTAAGATCAAGGCAAGGCAGAAATTCAGACAGCAAACAGACTAACAAAAGTCAGGACATGTGCAGTGCCCTAGAGTCAAGAGACGTCAAGGGTCAGAACCTTTTCATGTAGATGAAAACCAGAGAGAGGAGGGAAGCAGCCCAATGATAAAAGAAGGAGGAAAAAGGACAAGACAAGTGGCTAGGAGAACTCTAAGGCAAAGCCATAAAGAACACTTGACTGAAAGGCTCCATCAATCTGTGCTGGGATCATCCGCACAGATAGCAACCAAGCCAGCTTTGTTCTAATTCTGGAACAGAGCTTTCGAGTCTGTCCAGCTTGAGCTGTATTGCATCAGGAAGAATAGATGCTTTGCAGTATTCACAGAGCCCAGTCACTTCAGTTTTGTCACATGCCATTTAATCCAATTCCCCACTGCAGAGGACTTGTTGTATAGTACCTCTGCTCAGATGAACACATCTGTATTTCTTTCCTTTTTTTCTTTCTTTCTTTCAGGTGTGCTGAGCCCCCAGCTTCTAGCCTGCAACTCTCTTCTGTTACAAAATTCTGGCTGCTAAAACATCCTTTTGCTTCAGGCCCAAGATTTTATCTTTTGTTCTGTCTCTGTCTCTGTGGCCACAGAGGAAAGTGGAACTGTTTTAAAAGATTCAAGAATATTTAAAAGATGTCCCAGTCATCAAGTCTTCTAAACTATGAGAAATAGAAAAAGAAAGAAAGGAAAAGTGAAAGAAACAAAGCAAAGGAAAAGTGAAAGAAAGAGAAGAAGAAGACGACGAGGAAGCTAGAAAGCAATAAAATCAATCAAGACTTATTAGAAACAATACTGTAGTAAGAGATTTCATGCCAAGGTAGCCTAGTATTCCAATTTTTACTTCTGCACCCCACCCCCAACAGTCATCTTTCTTAGCTACCAGAGCCACGGCAAAGCTTAAGGGATACCCTTCTCCTGTCTTATGAGCTGTGAAGGGTAAATGATGCTACCTTCATCTTTTTTTAAAATACCTTTGTGGTAACAAGCTAACAGTTCTTAAAAATAAATATATCAGGAATAAGAAGAAAACTTTAAAATGATAAGAATTAAAAGGAAGATGCTGAACATGTGATTATTCCCTATAAAGCTGGGTACCACCTTTTCCATGCTTTATAAGGATACAGAGGGAGAAACTGCTATAGAGTCTCATCCTCCTCTGACTTGTCATAACAGATTATGTCATATGTTCACCAAGGGGGCTATGGTGATCTTGAGTCCAGGTAGGTGGTAGAAATATTAAACTCTGACAGGAGAACTAGAAAAATTAAGCTTTACTCAGAACCTGCCATGGGTGGGTGTTTTAATCAGCATAGTAATTTAGTAAGGAGGTATGTATCATGAAACATTTGATGGAATAAAAAAAAAAACTAGTGTTCCAAGTGGGCACTTGGCCTCAAGTGTATACAGTTACATTTACTAGCAGTAACAAAACTAAAAGCATTGAATGGTCCTATCTTCTCCAAAATTCCTATTGAAACTGGATCCTCACAGCAACCATGTTAAGAGATGACAGCGGTTAGGATGGAGCACTCATCAGTGAGATCAGTGCCTTAAAGGAGGCTGGGGGAGAAAGGCTAGGAAGAACTATATAAGTCATGCGAGAACCTAGCACACATCCCTCTGGAGCTTCTAAGATACATAACATCATGATAGCAACAAACAATAAACCTGTGTTGCTTTGATCTTGGACTCCTAGCATCCAGAACTGTGGGAAACAACTTTTTGTCTTTATAAATAACACAGTCCCTAAAAACTTAGAATGAAATGATCCCTGATGACAGTCTGCCCTACCCATAGCTTAGAGCCTGTTTTAGCTATTGTCGGAGACATTTCTTCTCACAGTGGATGAGAACTAACACAGGCACTCACAGCTGAACAGTATGCAGGGAACGAAAGACTTGGGAGCACCCAAGTCTTGGAATAGAATAAATGGAATAAAATGCCTCCCCTCGGGGCTCAGGGAGCTATTTGAGAATAAGGAACAGAAAGATTGTAAGAGCCAGAGGAGACAGGTGACAGCAAGGAAACAGTGTCTTCCAGACACAACAGGACTGATGCTCAGATAAACTTATAGAGACTGTGACAGGATGCACAAGGACTGCATATGTTCAAGCCAGATGGGGTCCCAGCACAGAGAATGAACATGGACTCCGATATCTAACTGAGAAGTTATCTACCGCTGATGCCTGCTCACTGGGCTTATTAACCACATGTGAGGGTAGGCTCCATGCTGAAAAGTAGTTGGCCACACAAAATGAGCTCAGTGGTATTTCATAGATGTTTTCTTTCATATTGCTGTATCTGAACATTTTTTTTGTCTTACTGATCTTTTGCTTGTACATTTTGGTTTCCAGTTATATGGAGGGTGTGTGTGTGTGTTTCTTGTTTGTTTGGTTTTTTTCAAAGAAGGAAGGAAGGAACGAACGAAGACTTGGAGGGAGGAAAGAAGGAAGGAAGGACGGAAGGAAGGAAAGATAGAATGAAGAAAGGAAAGAAGGAAGGGATGAGTTGGGTGGGTGGGGAGGTAGAGAGGAACTGAGAAGAGGTAGGGGAGGGGAAAGTATGATCAGACTATATTATATGAATTTTCTTCAATACAAAAAGAAAAATGCAGTCTGAGGTATTTTGTTATAACATCACAAACTATGACAGTGGTCTCTGTTTATTAGCTTTTGTCATACAGTTGTTACCTGTAGCAACGACTCCTCTTTTCCATTCATCTATTTAGTCTAGAAACACCATGAGTTTAAGGCTATACTGTGGCTATCCCAGAGTTTGAAAAGTAATCAAGTCAATTAGTGCTTGTATATTAAAGTCTGATTGATAAACCCCACAATATGCTACATTTTGGTATGTGTAATCAACCAAATCTAACCCATTTTCAAAGACTGTTCATCAGGTAGCCAAGAGCAGAAAATCAATAAGCAATTCCAATAAAGAATGAGGAGTGCTGTGCTGAAATGAAAGCTGTGCCCTTCCTCCTCCAACACAGTTAGAGAGCTTCAATCTGGAGACACGCTCTATTGGCCTGAAGCGGGCTTTATTGGGCTAGGTCTAAGGAATTTCTGCGTGCAAAGCAATCAGCTATATAGTGCCTCTGTGGAATCTGCACAGCGCAAGATCAAGTGGGCATAAAGCGGCAGTGTGGTACCTGGGAAGACAAGGACCTGTAAGTGGCTGTTTGGTCACGTCTGGATTCAACTCCTGTGAGTGTGTGTATGCACATACTCCTGTGCAAAGGGGGGTTCCAGATGCTTCAGCCCTTCCAGGAAAATACTCACCAAGTATGAGTGGCTATTCTGTAGGGTACTGGAGACTTGGCTGGGCTTGAAAGCTGAGGTGAGGAGGGTAAGGGTGAATTGAGTGGTGGTAAAGGGAACTGGTGTGCTGTGGTCTATGAAGACAAAAAAAAACATAATTTTTTTCATTAACACAATCTAGAAATTGTTGGCAAGCCTATAAAAAGGCTATGTTAGAGCTGTCTTGGGGCAACTTTTCCTTGAGTTGAGTTTATTAATGTAGGTTTTTACATGGCTTTTTATTAAGAAACATATGGAACTTTAGGCCATTTAACACCAAAGAAAAAGCATCATAAAGAAACGTTGTGAACAGCAGTCTAACGTGTGCACTGTTGCATTTGACAGAAACACAGGCCATGGAGAGGAGGAGGGAAGTTGTTCTTCTGTATTCTCTTGTGATCACTCACAGAGCTTTTAATTTCATTTAGAAGGTCATATTAAGATTTTCAAGAAGGAAAAGAAGAGTATGGACACATGCATGCATGTGTGTGTATGTGTGTGTTTGAAAATTGAAGGAAGATGGGAACTTGAAAATAGAGGAATTTTCTTATTGTTATTGATCCCTTGAAAGATTTTCATGAAACCAAGAAGAGCTGAGAATAATGCTAAATATCCAACTGGATTTTAGATAGAATAAGATTACCCCTACCCCAAAAAATTACCCAATCCCAAATGCAAGAGTTCCGCTCTTGAGATACTCTGTTCTATCTTAATATAGGAAAGCCCCACTATGCCACCCTATGAGGTAACTATTCAATTTTTTTCCATTAATAAAAATATCAGAGGACTGGCAAGATGATTTTCTGGATACAACTATCTCACATGCAATCCTTGTGACTCAAGTTCCATACCCGTAACCCACATCAAGGTGGAAAGAAGGAACCATCTCCAGAGTGTTAGCCTCTGACCTCCACATGTGTGCCAAGACATACAAACTCTGTCTCTGTCTCTGTCTCTGTCTCTGTCTCTGTCTCTCTCCCTCTGTCTCTCCTTGCTATGGAAGCAGAAAATACAGTTTTACATAACCTAGCAGCTGCCTTGGGAAAGTGGGTCCTTTTCTTTTTTTTCTTTTCTTTTGAATTTTTTTCATTTTTATTTTATATTAATCACAGGTTATGTACTTTGTATCCCAGCCATAGCCCCCTCCCGCATTCCCTCCCTATCCCTCCTCCCCTCCCTCATCTCTTCCCTGCACCTTTCTAAGTCCACTGATAGGGGAGGAGGTCCTCCCCTTCCATCTAACTCTAGCTTATCAGGTCTCTTCAGGAATGGCTACAATGTCCTCTTCTGTGGCCTAGCAAGGCTGCTCTTCCCTCGAGGGACAGGGAGGTCGAAGTGCCAGCCATTGAGTTCATGTCCACAATAGTCCCTGTTCCCCTTACTAGTATACCCACTTGGGTATTGAGCTACCATTTGCTACATACAAGCAGGGGTTCTAGATTATAACCATACATGGTCCTTGGTTGGAGAGACAGTCTCATAAAAGACCCCTGTGCCCTGATATATTTGGTTCTTGTGGAGCTCCTGGCCTCTCCAGGTCATATTAACTCCCCCTTCTTTCATATGATTCCCTGTACTCTGCCAAAGGGTTGATTATGTTTCTTA
>CM053760.1:3241885-3258338 GCA_028658305.1 Pachyuromys duprasi
AAAAAAAAAAGAAATAGTACCTGTTCCCCTTACTAAGGTACCCACTTGGATACTGAGCTACCATGGGCTATATCCGAGAAGGGGTTCTCGGTTATATCCAGACATGGTCCTTGGTTGGAGAAACAGTCTCATAAAAGACCCCGGTGCCCTGATATATTAGGTCCTTTTGGAGCTCCTGTCCTCTCCAGATCATATTTACTCCCTCTTCTTTTTTTATGTTTTATTGGGAGGCGCTAGAAATGAGCTTCACAGCCAAGTTAAAATTCAAGAGGATGTCAGCATACAGCAGAAAAGAACGGGGGCTCCAGAGCACCACTCGCATGCCTATGTCCAAGTCCTTAAGCCTTTACTGTGAACTGTGACCCCTGAAAGTCATTTAACCTTTTTTTGTCCCTCAGTTTCATGATCTGTAAAAATGTGGAGTGAAATTAAGTCTTCCATGCAATACTGTTGCCAGGGGTTTTTACAAAAAAAAAAATCAAGACAGAATTAGGGATTAGGGATGGTTATTAAACAGAACCTTAGTGAGTCCTTTGGCATGCTGGTCCCTGTGGTGAGCAGCACATAACATGGTCAATCGCCAGAATGAGGGTGTAGGGGGATGAGGAGGGAGGAGTAACTCAGACAGCTGAGTGGCATTGAACACTGATGGGGAAAATTGGGGTCTTAATAGTTTTCAATCTAGTCAGTATTCTACTGTTTTATTCCCATGCGACCTAAAACTGCAGAGGTGGAATTGAAGGACTTAGGAGGAGTCAGGTAGCATGGGCTCAGCCTAGCAGCAGGTGCTGGGGCTGGGCTTTCCTGTGGCAACAAATAATGCAGAAACTATCAAACAGAACCAGACAACTTAAACCAAACAACTTGGGATTGGGGGGGTGTTTTTGTTTGCTTTTCATTTTTATTTAATTTTGTTTTATTTTTGTGGGTGTGTATGAGCTTATGGTTCATGTACCCATGATATAGATACAGACACACTTTTGTGCATTTATAAAATGAGGGCACTAACAGTGTTTCCGGTGTCATCACAATAAGGTCTAAATGAGTTATAATGTAAACTAACATGTAAAGCTCTCAGAGCACTATTTTCATATGAATAAGATAATAACAGTATTAACTACCACTCTAGATCACATTAACTATATGACTTGGTGAATCATTTGATTTTTGAACAGTTTTTCCCTTTCGTAAAGTGGAAATGTTAGTAATTGTTGTGAGAGGTAAATTTGAATGTGAATATGCTTTAGAAACTGGAAAGCTCTAAAGAAGCACCCTGTGATGAAAAAACATGCACAGAGGAAGGCAGTCTTGGCATGTATTTGCTCTCTGTGAGCAAAACCCACAGAGTGATTGTGAATGCAGTAGGAAAATTATAACAGGCTGTGCAAATCATGGACACATCTGCCAAGTACACATCAGCATGCATGTGCAAAAAGAAAATGACAGGACACATGGAGTTCCTGACTACAGATATATAAAGCAGAAAGCAGTTTTAAGAAGCACTAGCATACAATTAAGAAAAAAGTTTCCCCTGGTTGTCTGTGGAGGTGAAGAGCAACCAAGCAGTGAGCTGTGATGTTCTGTGTTGAAAGTCTCTGGGGCCACCCTCCTTCCAAGCAAGCCTAGTTGCACTGGCTAAATAATGGCTGACCCTAGGCATTATTTTCTCCCTCACTCCTAGGAAAGACAGTCCTTATTAAACTTGAGCTAAAGAAAGCTTGACAAGAAGTCTTCATTCAGATCTGACTGTACTATAACCATTTCCTGAAGTGTGTGTGTGTGTGTGTGTGTGTGATGAATATATCTCACTTGGTGACTGGCCAATTAAATTCTTTATCCCTGTTCACCTTTAAATCTCTTCTGTCCTTGAGTTCTGTGAGATTGTTTTATTTGGTTGTTCATCATCTTCCTATTACATGTTGGTACTATTAAATGTCGATGTAGTTTGCAGGCATGTTTCCCTCGCTTTGTTTCATAATTTCTCTACATGCTCTTCTCAGAGAGATCTGTCCTTACTCCAACTCTCTTCTATGGAATTTTCTCTTAGTGTAGTGGTTTGAGACCACTTTGCAGTCAAATATTCGGAGACAAACTCATTTCTCCTCCAATCAGAAACTTTCTCTTTTAATTATGTTCTCAACATTAACCACAACAGTCAAGTCCAAAAATTATCTATTCTATCAGAACCATCTGTTAGATACTAAATTATGTCCAGGCAGTCCCATACAATGGTCCTAAGTATAATACAATCCCTGTGTTCTCTTTGATCTTCAAGGATGCCCTCTGTGCCCAGTTCCAGGTCTAGCAGTGTTCTGTTGTTCAATGTCCTTACATATGGGTTTCCTGCAGCTAATCCCCATAGCTCAGCAGAATGGTGTCCCTGTGAGAGAAGTGGAAGTCAGCATGGAAGTAGCTATTATGACACAATTAAAAGCAAGTAATTGGAATTGTAAATTTTCACTCTATGCCACTTTATGATGCCAATTCCTCTGTTTATGCCCTTGGAGCCACCCTGGCATTACCTGATGAGACACTCTAGTGCTTTTTTTTTTTACCTCTCCTTAGAAACATCCATTCCCTGTCTCCTACTGTCTTCTGAGCCACTTCAGATAGCACGCACTGTCCCACTTCCTATCTCAGGCGACAAAGCAACATTTTAATTTTAGGTTTAATTGGTTTTTTAAATTTTTATTGAAAATAAATTCTTCTCATACAATACATCCCAACCACAATTTCCCCTCCCCCCCTTCACCACGCTCCCCTCTCCTTCAGATCCACACTCCCTCTGTATGCTCTTAAGAAAAGAGGAGACCTCAGAGAGACAGCAGCCAAACAGTACAAAACAAGATACAATAAGAACAGCAAAAGCCCTCATGTCGAGGCTGGACAAGCCAACCCAATAGAAGGAAAGGAATTCCAAGAGCAGACAAAGGAATCGGATACACACCTGCTGCCACTGTTTAGAGTCTTACAAAAACACCAAGCTAACAGTAGACACATAGAGCAGCGACGCAGAGAACCGGGTGCAGATCCGGTGCAAGCCCACCCTTCTCACTTCAGTTTCTGTGAGCCCAGGTGAGGCCTGCATAGTTGATTTGGTGGGCTGTGTTTGTGGAAGAGGGGGAGGAAAGATTGTGGGAGTCAGAGGAATGGAGACTACCAGGAGAGCAAAAAATAAAATCCCTCATAGCAGCTACCATGTCTTTATTGATTTCTTCGGCAAAATTCCTCAAATGACTCACACATTTCTCACATTTACCTTTTATTTTCTCCATCTCCAAACTTTCCCTGGCACTCTCCTGTCAGGTCTCCAGTGCCGTAATAAAGTTTCATCTTTGGTTCTCATCTTTGTCTATACTCACATCCCTTAGTTAGGCTTTCTATTGCCATTATGAAACCAAAAAGCAAGCTGGTGAGTAAAGGATAAATTTAACTTAAACCTTTCAAATTGCTGTTAATCACAAAGAAAGTCAAGACTGGAACTCAAACAGGACAGAAACTGGAGGCAGAAGCTGATGCAGAGGCCGTAGAGGGGTGCCGCTTACTGACTTATTCTCATGGGTTGCTCAGCCTGCTTTCTTATAGAATCCAGGACTTCCTGAGCAGGGATGGCACCACCCACAATGGGCTGGACCCGCCCCCATCAATCATTACATAAGAAAATGCCCCACAGCTGAATCTTATGAAGGCATCTTCTCAATTGAGGTTCCCTCCTTTCAGATAACTCTAACTTGTATGTCACATTAACATAAGACTAGCCAGCACAGTGGCTTACCAGCCACAAAAGCATTAATTTTTTTAAACATACTGTTTGAATGCTAATTTTGTAACTTCAGTTCCAATATCTCTTCCAAACTCTGAATTATTTCTCAAAGACTTCAATGAATGTCCAATAGGCCCTTCAAAATGATGTCCATACCCAATCCCCAGATCCTCCTCCCCCATCCTGTTTCCAACAAAGGTGTCTACCTCTCAGGTGATGACAAGTTCATTTCCCTAAACCACTCAAGCTTACAATCTTGGAATCATTATTTCTCTCTTTCATATCGCATATCCACCCTGTGAAGATGTTGTTGAGAACTTGACTCCACTTCCATCACTGGCTAGAGCAGCTGCTCTCTCCCACCTGGACCAAGGCCGTCTCCTAACAAGCTCCCCTGGTTCTCACCTTTCCCCACCAGAGTGGTCTCCACCATACCAGCTAGCGATCCCTTCCAAATTAAGTCCCATTGTGTCACTCCTCCACTAAAGACTCCTCAGGGCTGAGGTGGGATGGAACATATGGAAAGTTAAGGGGGTGGGGGGGGAAGAGGAAAAGCCCTCACTTCCCTGGATCTTGTTTATGCTGAAGGGCAATCATTTCAGCACAAAAGACCACCTGCAAAAGACTTACTCTGCTTTCTGTGAAAGCTTTGAGATGAAAATGTTAGCCCAGACAGTGAACAGTTTAAGGAAGTCAAGACACATCTTAAACCCAGAGATTCTTGCCTTCAGTTTCAGCAGCGGCGCTCTGCTCACCCATAAACCTGCACAGCACAAAGTATGGAGGGAAATTTGTTGAGATAAGGGAAGTAAATACACTGGCTCATTTGCCATCATTTAAAAAATGTTGAATTGGGGGGGCTGGAGAGATTGGATCAGTGGTTAAGAGCATCATCTGTTCTTCCTAAAGGTCCTGAGTTCAACTCCCAGCAACCATATGGTGGCTCACAACCATCTTTAGTGAGATCTGGCACCCTCTTCTGGTGTTCAGGTGTACATGCAGGAGGAACACTATATACATAATGAAGAAATAAGTCTTTAAAAATGTTGAATTTTAAAAGTAGCAATAAATTATATACTTAGAACAATGTAATCCATAATTTTAATTAACTTCGAACCCCACAAAATCATATATATAGCTGTTCTTAGGACATTTAGCATGTATTCATATTGACACTCACATTACTCTTTCTTTGTCTCTGTTTGCTTTCCTTTACTTAATAAGCTTTAGGTTGGCTTCATGCATAAGTCTACTGAAATTCTTTGGTGCATAATACGTAAGTCATGCAGAGACTCTGGAGGAGAATTTCCAGGTTGCATTGGAGATAACTTTTGAGTTGTGTTCCTCACTTCTGGGAAAAACTTCTTACTGCTTGTCTCAGATACAAGGCATACTCTTCATAACAGGTAAAGGTCCACCCTGATCTACATCTTCAGTCTTACTTGACCGCTGTTTTTCTCTCTTTGCTCACGCCCCTTCTATCACCCTGGCCCCCTAGCTCTTTCCCAGAAGCCATAAGCATTAGAGATTTTGCACAAGTGTTCCCCTGCCTCTTCCCAAATATTCACCTCCTTCAATTCTTTGTTTAAATTTTTAATTCTTTGTTTATTCAACTTTTCATTAAGAATTTCTCTGACAACAAATGTTTGTGCTGTCACCTGAACTCGTCTTCACTCTGTTCAACCATTCTCTACTGTTTAGTATTTTCCTTGATTAATTTATTGATTTATAGTATTTACTGTTCTACTACTTACGGCTTTTTACTGTTGTCCCACGTGAGAACAGAACCACACGTGTGCAGGTGTGTTATTTATTTCAAAGGTCTACCAAAGTGCTTGCACATAGAGCACGCTGAATGTATCTCCTCCCCTCTCCTCTCCTCTCCTCCCCTCCCCTCCCCTCCCCTCCCCTCTCCTCCCCTCCCCTCTCTTCACTTGTTAATTTCTTTGCCTTCCTTTCTCATTTTGTTCTTTTTTGTCTCATTCTCTTACTTGCAGCACTCACATACTTTAAAGACTTCAAAGTAAAGAGTAATTCAACTAAAAGCAATGAGCAGATGCTTCTTTACCAGAGAACATGTGTAGATAGTCAAAGAGCATATAAAATGCTCAAAAAATCATCTTTAACTACAAAAATTCAAATAACAACAATATACGACTACTCATCAATTAGAATTTAAACATCTCAATGACAATACTAGTTTTCAGCCAAGCTATGAGGCAATGGACAGTCTAATTAATGCTTATATGGTTGTTATTGTTATGGTTGTTATGTTATTGCATAGTGTTGTATAAAATAGCCTTTGATCTCTTAATAACCCGAATATGGTCCCGGCCAGCAACTGTGCTTCTAATTTAAATCGGTGTCCTGATTTAAAGGCTCAGCTGCAAATAAAATCCTGAATGAATTTTTTAGCAATTTTATTCACAACCATTGAAAACTTAAATGAGATATCTTCCAATTGATGAATGGATGAAAAATACCCTATTAAAGTTACAGCAAAGAGATTTATGTTCCAATAAAAGAAATGGGAGCGAGATGGGGAGCACTGCAGACCCATTAAGTGCACGTTACTAAGAAAGAGTAAGCCGGTCGAAGGCCTACATAGAGTGCCTTCAATATTTCATAACGTTGAGATTTTGAAAGTGTTACAGACCAGCTGTGATGTAGAGCGCCACTCAGCCTGATGGCTTAAGCTGTCTATGTTTGGGAGGAGTCTTAAGGAAAGAGGGATGCTGCTCCTGTTGCATGATCTGAGGTGGAGCTTCGTCCCACAGGGATGCTGTCTTTGAACGGGTCATTTATGGGGCAACTGTCAGGCTTTCTTCCCTGTGAAGTTGCTGTTTCTTTGATTTTGGTTAATGGATATTTAAATACATGTAAATATACTTTAAGGCAATGTAGATATTCTCTTAATCAGCTTTTAAATTTGTTTCTTTATATCTTGGGCTCCTTGGTTTTCTATTGTTTTCATAGGGAATGTGATCCATTTCCATCGATCCCTGTGGTCCCATATTTAAATTGGCTTCTCTGTCTTTCTAGTGGCATGCCACCAATCTCACTTTTTGCAACTAGAAAGTGTACAGCATTTGCTTTACTTTCCCTCTTCTGGCTCTGGAGCCAGTGGCTTTCCCAGGTATTGGTTCTTTTCAGTGTAGAGACAAGGTTAGAATTCATTGTCTTTGCTTCCAGGACTGATGGGGATTGAAAAATGCATATAATCGCAAACACAGGCATGAGTGAGTTTGCAAACACAAACACACATGCACACTTGTAGATACCCTTAATTCTAATTCAAGCTGCATAATGCTCAGTCTAATTGTTTTTCTTTTTTGTAACTCTATCAGCAGTGACAACACTGGAGTCTATCTTCCGTTTGTTTGCTGATTTGGCCCATCTCATCTCCTTCCACTGCCGCTCCTCTTTTTACAGATTCCCCCTTTCTGGTCTTCAGTTTGGATATGCCATGTCAGCCAACCACTGATGCACCAGGAATTCTCTTTTGCCCCCTCAGGGACCCTGATATCCCATTCCAGGCCACATCTCCTTGAATTGATGCTTTCATCACCCCTGAGGACATCTACAAAGTTCGCTGGACCATTTTTATGAGGATGCCTTTCTCCCTCCAATCTGAGGCCAATCCTCTGTGCAGATTTTTCTCCTCTGGCCTCACAATGGTTACAGGAGCTGGCCGGACTCTAATGTTTGCTTTTTCACTCTGTGCTCTCTCTTTCTTCTGGTGAAGGTGCCTCTGTAGCTTAGCACCCTAGGCAAACCTCTAGGACTGAACTGATCTGAAAAGACACTGAATAGGAAGAGGAGGCAATAAAAGCTGCTTCTACACAGGTGCTTAATACTATTATACAAAGGCTATAACAGCCATCATGAAAGATCAACTTTGAACTGAAATTCAACCTATAATATCGCTCCCTGAAGAGGTTTTAAAGTATCCTTTCATAATCCCAGTTCTCTGTAGACTGGTGGCTAGCCTATGTATTGGAGCTACAGCCTCTCCAGCTGCTGAGCTTCCCAGGCCACAGTCAAAGCTCTCCAGGCTAGAAGAGGTGATTAAACACTCAAGCTCCAGGTTCCTCTGCTGAGACAGGGAAAAGTTTAAAGCCATTTCACAGGAAGTATCTGTTCTTGTGTTACATGGGATCCATTTTCAGCTCCGAGTCTATGAAAAGAGTGTATGTTCCTGCCAAAGGATTTTAAATTTCTCCTTCTTTGCTACAGCATACCTGCCACCAAGGAAGTCTGACGATGAACAGGGTCTACACTGGTCGTTAAGAAGCTGAGTCACTGTGCGGCCACTTAGATTAGCAAGTGAAGTGTGCAGGAAAAGGCACAGGATGTAAGAGAGACTGATAGATGCCCCCGAAAGGACGTGATCAGATGGGGGACAACATCTGAAAACTTTGTAAAAAATGTTACTAACAAATAAGTAATAAAGTAAATGTAGTCAGTTATGCTTGGATGGGATAATCTAGGGCCTATGAGAGCTATTCTTTAACACACAGAAAAACAGAGCTTAGCAATGCTTCACAACTGCACACATGGTGTTCTCTCTCAGGAACTCAACGCTGTTTATCTCTTTTCATGCCATGCCCTTCAATATAGAAATACATTGTTTACCTTGGGAAAAAAATCTATCCCCAAATTCTAGGTTAAGTTTCTTCAACGAAAAACGTTGCTTTAATATGTTGGCTTTTAATATTTTGGGTACTCTGAGGTTGACAGATCAAGCAGTGATTGCTATTGCAAAAACAGTTAATACTTAAAAAAAAAACCCAAGAGGAGGTGGAACATCATGCCATGAAGTGGGTGGCAGGAAGCAGAGGGAGATGGCAGACAGAGGGCAGGGGCCTTTACTGTGCTTCCTGTGAGAAGGAATGAATGGGGCATGGTCAGCAGTTTAGGAACAACTTGGAACAGCAGCCTTGGGCCTAAAGGCCATCCTTTACTGCCTGGTGTCAGGACTCAGTGATGGTGGCAAGTAGGAATCTCAGAACACAAGATGCCACTGAAGGAGTTGATTAGCTGAGTCAGTATATTCATGTGCAATTGTTAGCTGTTGCTAGGACTTAGCAGAGAAAGGACATACCTCCTGGGACAGCAAAGTCACAAGTTATCAGAGTAGAAAGGAAAGGCACTCACAGGCGCCTGGGAAGGTTGTGTAGGGACACTGGTCACAGCACTGTTCTTTCAGCGACAGCAGATGCACACAATCTTTGGTTGATGTGAAATGTTATGGTAGCCACAGAGGCGTTTCTTACCAAAAACTCGGGACAGTCACATGATCACCTCAGGCAATTTGGTTTTCTTTTTTGGAGTTGTGTTTCTGCATTTGTTGAGATTCTTAAGGCCAGTAGCATCCTCAAGATCTGGCAGGAGCCCCCTCTGACATCCCTCTGCTGTCAGATAGGCTACTACCCAACTAATTTTGGTGCCTAAGCACGGCAGAACGTCCTTACAGCTACTGCGATGATTAATGCCAATTTGACAAAATGCGGAATCTCCTAGGAGACAAACCTCTGGACGTGTCTATGAGGGAGTTTTGAGACTGAGTTAACAGAAGTGGGAAGATCGTCCCTAAATGTAGGAAGCACCACCCATACACTGGGACTGTGAATTGATTGCAAAACAACAACATGAGCTGAGCCCCAGCATCCATCTCCCTCTGCTTCCTGACCGTGGATGGCGTGTGACCAGCTGCCTCAAGCCCCCGCTGCACTGCCTTCCCCACCAGGATGGACTACCCCCTCAAGTTACAAACTAAAACCAAACCCACTTTCGTTAAGTTGCTTTTTTTTCCAGCCGTTTTGTCATAGAAACAAGAATACAGTAGAATCACACTACTGTAATTATCATCTGGTAACTGCAAGCTACAGTCTTATCAACACTTTATTGCAAATATTATATTTTTTATCATGGTATGAAAATATAGGGTCATAGTAGTCTGAATATGCAATTTGTTCTTGTTGAAATATCTGAGACTCCTTTTATTGCAAAGACCTCCTTTTATAGCCTCGTAGTTCTGCTTAGTTCTCATTTATGTTGCGAGCGAGTGGTTGTATTTCACAGAACACAGCCATGAGCAGCCCTGGCATCAAGCAGGGAACAGATACAAATAAGCATAAAACAGTCACCATTTGTTGATTGTGATATCTCATTTATTCCTCCCAGACATCTTTCCGGTATCTAACACTGGGGCCTCAAAATGTCTGATCTTGTTCCAAGACACAGGTAATAAGTGCCAAGAAATAATCCAGTACCAACTGTCTCCTGAGTAGCATTTTTTCCCACTATACTACCTGCCCGTTCTGAGTGCCAAGTACTAAGAACATACCTGGGTGTAAATATAAAGGCCAGAAAAATATGAATGCCAGGCTAAGGCTGTTTCTATTATATATAGTCATCAAAAGCCAGGATGGAGAGATGAAGACCGGCATAGCAAATGACAGAGTAAAAGAACTCACAGGCAGAATGGCGAGGTGAGGATTAGCAAGCCCGAAAGAGAGGATGCAGTAGGAGTAACTACAGAAGAAGGTTAACTCAGCAAGACCTGCTCACTGAATCCCTTGGTAACTATTGCTCTAATCAGTGGTTTTCTGGTTGGTTGCATGGTTGTTTTGTTTTTGTCTTGCAAAACAAGATTCTGAGAGTGAGCAATGAGTGGCCTTTCTACTAGCAAGGAAAATTCCTTAAGGAGTTGCATCCTGTTCCCCTCTCACTTTCCCTAACCACTAACAACACTAGCAAAACACTGGGAGTTACCTAAAACCACTGGAAATCCCATTACACCCCAAAAGGGGGTATAGGACACAGCAAACACAATGTTACCTGCTCTTGGAATGAAAACAAAGAAGGAAATGAAGAACTTGGCTTTCAAGGATTTAGAGCAGTGCACAGATGCACAGATCCCAGCTGAGTGGAAACTTGTTTTCTTTGCTTATCTGACATCAGAGCTCACTGTCCCACAGGGTCAGATTGGCTCCAACTGTTTCCTTTCACTTAAGTGGAGCTGCTTTGACCTATTTGGAACTGGGCACAACTCTATAAATCACCCTATTTGAGATGTTTACCACCTTTCCTACCCAAGAACTTGTTGAATTATGATGTATTGATCATGTCCATGTTTGCATTACTCTGTACAGTTCTTGACTTACATTAGTTGAAGAAATGACTGAGCAAATGCAAACAGCAAATACAGTGTAAGTAAAGTGGTTGCCTGCGGACAGATCCTGTTCTCTGTTGCACGTAAGAAATAAAAGCAAAGTATTGTGTCTTAAATTCATAGATCTTGTTATATAAAGTTGGATGGGCTTTATAAAATATTCCTGGCCAGCAAGATTTGTGGACAGAAAGCTTCAAAAACTTGATTTGCAGTGCTATTTCCTATCTGGTGGTCTGCCGTTAAGATCTTGAGATTGTCACAGGCAGGTGAGCTCATGGAAGTGACATGCAGTTTTCTTCTCTAGCATCAAAGTGTAAATGAAACCAAATCCGGGGGGAGGGGGAGATGAGTGCTGAGGCTGGACCAAAGGGAATGCTTTACTCACAGCGACCTCATTTTCTTTAAAATCACAACTCGTGTTTCTTTTCTTTTACTGCCAGCTGCTTCTCACAGAGCGGCATGCAGACTACCAAGTTGTAAAATAATGTGTGTTTGTTTTCCAGGGCAGGGTATCAAAGGCCCTCATGAGGAAAGAAAAAGCTTTTGTAGAAAGACATTGGATACTCTAAATGTTTTTCACCTTCCAAAACTTGAGCTCTTTTTTATAAATCCGATTTTACATTTGAGTATTTTGAACATAAGACATCTAGGGCAGAAACCCAGTGTCTTTTTTTTTTTTTTTTTTTGCCTGCTGTTATTTTGCTGTGTTGATGGAAAGAAGGAAGAAAACAAGAAAGCCTTGTGTAAAGAAAAGAACTCTCTCCAAACATCCAGGAAGGTAGTTCTCAGGCTCATTCTATGTCACTTAGATCACTTGTGTTATTTCAGAGCTGTTGTAACAATGACCCATGATACTCCACTTAAAGTTATCCATGTGTTTTACACTTGATTCTCTCTACTTTTTCTTTAGGGAATTTACAGCAAAACAAACACTAGATTTAGAGGTTTTTAAAACTTGACACTAAATTTAAGTCAGGAGTACCTGTCCTCATTGACTAGTGAATCCCATTCTGGGAACCAGTCATACAAATTATAGGCTAAGACTATAGTTCCCAACACAGTGGCCACAAATGAGACAGTCATCTTGGTGTGACTTCTCAACTGTGCTCTGCTGATTATCAGGGTTCCTCTTGTCACCTCCCTTGCACTAACCTCTCAGAACAGTCTAATCCCAATAGAAAGCCCCAGAACTGTTAACCTGCTAGATCTCTGCCATTCTATACAGCACTAGTTCTCAAAAGAATTTCCAGATATGAGTTAAGAACACTCACAAATAATAAGCAGATACGACCCGGAATAGCTCCTTAATTAGTAAATATTCTCCAGAGCCAGAATTTAGGAGTCTGATGTTGTGATTAGTGTTTCAATTTTCCTGTTAATTTCATTAAAAAAAAAACAACAACTTTTTTTTACTCACATGTGCTTGCTTTAACCACGCATCAGTTCCAGAAGAGTTAAAGAGTGTGAATCTTGCAAATAATTTTAGAACATCTTAAAACAAGAACAAATGCAAATCTTTATAAACATTCTAAGCATATATCACTGTCTTTATCAACCAATAATTCTTTAGTCTCATCTCCTAACTGTGTCATTGCTATAATCTCCCTGGCCCTATTAATCTCTCCTAAAGTATTCCAAATTATAAAGAAAAGATCATTCGTATAAACAATTTTTGTAATGATTTCTAACTTTCTCTCTTCCTCTTACATAGCGTGCTTAGGAAAAGTTAGACTCCACAATAATACACCTCAGAGATATCACGAAAAGGCTCCTTAAACCAGAAAATGAGTTTGAGTGTCATCCCTGGTGTTTGCTCTGCAGAAGCATAAGATAGCCCCAGCCAGGAGGAGGGATAATGCGTCAGCGTGGTCGGCCTAACTGGCGCTGAGTAGGAGAGAAGGGGAGATGCTATAGAAGAGCAGTGGTGACTGCTGGGCCGGGCTGACCGTGAAAGTGCCACAGTGAAATTCAAGCTGGCTCTTCAACAGCAGTGCAGATGAATCTTGTGGCTGCTGTAACAAAAATGTCACAAGCTGGGAGGTTAGAAATTTGAAATCCAGGCACGAGCAGGACCAGTGTCTCAGGTCTCTGTGGGAGTGCCTTTCCTTGCCCCTTCCCGCTTTGGGTAGTTTCTTCCAGGTCTCCCTGTGTGTCAACACTCACATAACATCCACTTGGTTGTAATGGAAGTTTCGAGTTCTTTGTAAACTCGGTTATGTTATGTAAATACGTTTCTGTTTTAATCCCAAGTGTGGGATTTTAGTTTGGGCTTTAGCTTGTCCACAGCTGATAACTGTCTCCTTCGGGGGTCATGATCTTTGCAGGCTGGTAATGGCCTGCCTCCTGCAGCACGGAGAGGGGCGTGGTCTAGGACTCTGATAAAAACAAGAGCTGGGATAGAGAAAATGTGGCATGTGGTGTGTAGTGTGTGATGTGTGGCATGTGGCAGTTTGGAGAGGCTGGAGACGAATGGCCTGGCAGTTTGGAGCTTGTGGTACAGCAGCTCTGAACAGACTGCTTGCTGCATCAGAGATTGGTATAGCACCCAAAAGAATCCTTTGACCCTAAACAGCTGAGAGAAGTAAAGGAGTCTGCTCCCCCTCTCCCTACTAACCTTCTCTCTCCCACCTAGGGTTGGTCAGGTTGGAAGGGAGAGGCTTTAAAGAACCCCGAATAAAGCAGAGTTTAAAAATGAGCACAACACTCCATCATCCACTATAGGCTTCCCTCAGGGTGTGCTTGTTTGTCTGTCTCTACTCTGCTAAGGGCACATGTTGTTATAGTAAGACCTGTGTGTATTCAGTATGGCCTCTTGACTTATTTACAATGGCCGTATTTCTTAATAAGGTCAAGTTCATAGGTTCCAGAGGTTAGGACCCAAATGTCTCTTTTGGAGGGATACAATTTAATCCAAAACAGACACTATCATCCATATCGTTTCTTAGAAACAGATCCCGAAATAGGTGTTTTTTTAGAGAATGACTTTCTCAAGAAAGAATAAGGTAAGCCAGCTAAATCAGGGGCAGGAAACCAGGCAAGGAAATGCGTTCAAACAGAGTCCAGTTTCATCCTGTCTGCTCAGGAGGAGGAGCTCCAGGAGTAAGTGGGATCACAGAGATGTCCTACCTGGAAGCCAAGGAACCAAGTCCTTTCTTTCTCCTTTTTCTTTCCCTTTCTTTTCTGTTGTTCCTTTTTTTTAACTTCTATTTTTAAAAAGTATTTGATAGTATTACACACACACACACTGAAGTTTTGGTCATTTTCACTCTACATCACCCTTTCATTCTCTTTCCCATTCCCTGACACCCTTCTTTCCCAAAAAACTCCCTCCTACTTGCGTATCTTTTATTTCTTACCTGCTAATTTAATTATGGCTGTCTGCATGAACTTGAATGTGGGGATGTTATTTCCTAGAACACACACACAAAAAAAACTTATCCATGGCTACACTACTGAAGAAAATGGCATACATCCCTCTAGCAATGATTAACTATTTATAATCCCTCCCTGGTCAGCAGGGGAAGGGGGGCTCATGAGTGCTCCCATGGATGATGAAATCGTGACAAGCCCAATCTTGTGCAGATCTTATCAAGTAATTACAGCTGCCATTATTTCACAATTGCAATGTCCGTGTCACATCCAGAAAGTGCTGTTTTTTAAGCACTCTTATCCAGCCTGCAGCTCTTACATCCTTTATTACCTCCTCCTCTGGATGTTTTATAAATCTTGGAGAGGGTGATAGGTAACCAATTTAGGGGTACCCTCCAAGGACTCTACAATCATTCCTTTTTTGTGCTTTGGTCATTTGTGAGTCTCTATATTAATCATTGTTATCTGCAAAAAACAGCTTTTCTGGTGAAAGCTAAGGGAAGCACTAGTGTATGGGTAAAGATGTCTTTAGAAGGAAGTTCAGCAATCATTGGTTTGTCCTAGTGCATATAGCTGTCCCAACCATGGATTCTTTATTGTGTTTAGTTTACAGACCTCAAACCCAATCAGAAAGTGATTGGTTATCCCTGTAATATTCATACCAGTGGGCATACCTTGGCAGGCTAGCCTTTGTTACAGTTCATGGAATCCATAGTACCTTCCCCCATTATAAAAGCTAGCCACTATAGAGGAAACTTCCAGTTCAGATCAAGTTTGATTTCTCAAGGTCTTGCAAAGCAAGTGTGTTCAGCAATAAAGTCTTGTAATCTAGTTTTGTGGTTAGCCAAGATCATTTGCAATGGCCTGTAATATTGTGGGGAGACTCTAGGAAAAAAAATTACTAACAACATTAGGTTTCTGGGAGAAGCATTACTCACTCATGCAGGGTGGATTCTACTGTTCATGTGACCACTCTCATCCCTTTGTTGTTGTTGTTGTTGTTATGGAGTGGGTTTCTGACTCAGAGACAATGGCAAGAAGATTTATGGGTCAGGAGATCAGACACTGTGGGTCTTTGGAGAGTAGTGATGGCGGAGGCAGTTCAGTAGGAAAAGCAAATCCTATCAGCTCTGCTAATCCTGGATTTTTCTTGATGCTTCCTATTAATATGTCTTTTGGCTGCATTTCCACCAAGTTGATTGTTAGATTTAGAAATCTTATCAGATTCACTTTTAATTTCATAGACAAAGATTTGTGTTCCTCTACCTCACATCTTGGCATATGTAATTCTTATTGGTGACGGCTCAGTGGATTCTTCCATTATTTTCACCTGGTGGTTTAGCGTCTCTGGGGGCTGTTACCTGGAATCCTGATTTCATTAAGAGCAGTCAAAAGGCAGTGCTCTGATTCATTCATCCACAACCTCCCCCATCTCCCTTTTGGTCAGAACTCCTCTGTAGAAAAGAAGTATTACCTTAACATCCATAAATTAGACATTGTACACCATAAATTATAGATTGTGCATAAAAAGTTTAAGAATGCTTGACTTTTTTCTTCATGGGACTTCATAGAAAATAATTTATTCTCCAACAATCTAAATTATGACAAATAGCAATGCATATATGATTATATACAGATTTGCATCCATACATATTGTTATATATTCATTTTACCTAGTGCTGAGATTCATTAAGTCAGTTTATTTCAAGTATATTGTTTGTGTACTTTGACTATCTGCTCCTTCATGCCCTTCCCCTTCTCTCACACCCTTTCCCTCTGCTATGCTCCTTATTTCCCTGCATTTCCTTATGCTATCACGCACTCACACACACACACACACACACACACACCCATATGCAAGGAACATACACATGTATAATTAAGTTTTGTGTTAATATCACTATAGTTACAAAGTAGGGGTCATTTGCTTCCTCAAAAATCTCTGATTCTCATTATCAGAAATGGTGTTACAGATCATTGATTTATGTGCTAAGGATCCTCATTATGTATTATTGCTTCTCATATTTAAGAGGGTGTCACTGAGATATCTTTTTGTATTATTTTTACACAATATTTTAAAACATTTTACATTAAAAGTTAATATTATAACTCCTCTATTGTTAAAATAAAGAAGCAGAGTTTGT
>CM053760.1:3258838-3288288 GCA_028658305.1 Pachyuromys duprasi
CGGGGTATAGATTTCAGCATGACCTGCCTATCCTATAGGTCTATATAAGTGAGTATATACCATATGTAAAACAATGTTTTTTACTGCCCTTGTTTTAGAGTTTTGTGATTCATACTCTTCCTGTTGAGTGATTTTTGGATTTAGGACATTATTGTGGGTGTTCTGAAGGATCCAAATCAAATTGGCATTTGGTTCTACCTTACAAAATTTGGTCCAGGGATTAAAAATACCTGTTACTGGGAAGTATTTTATATGAACCATCAGTGAGCCTGGATTCCCACTATTCAAAGATTATCTCATCAAGGTGGGGTGGACACAAGCTGACAGTACAGCATTTGGAGTGAGGCAGAATCAAAGCCATTTGTTTTGAAATGCTCAGTAGATTCTAAAAGCCAAAAACATGGCAGAGTAGCATGCAAGTGTAGTGGAAATGGTGCTGGGTGAAGATGAGAAAAGGGGGCAGAGAGTGAGGCTAGTAAATCAAAACTGCTTCTCTGTAGAGACTTTAAGTTCAGAAGGAGAAATTTTAGGTTCAGGATACAGGTGATTTACTGTCAACCGAGCTCTGCAGTCATGAAATACATAACTTGCCACAGTGCCATATTACTGCGCTTCCTCTCCCTGTTGAAAGGAAAGAACCTTACATATATGAAGTGGTGCATGGGTATTCCCATGATCTCACAGTAGAGGATATCTAATAGGGGTCATACCAACATGACGAAGACCAAGCGCTCAAAGGTTATTTATAGCTCATTAGGCACCATTCCTATTAGTCAGGCATATCCTATACAGATTTTTGTGAATGAAATAAATATGCAGAACCTCAGGTTTTCAGCATGACTGTGGGGCCAAGGACATTTGTGCATTAGTTGGGAAATGAAAATTTGATCTAAAGCATTGGTTTACGGGGCTCCAGGTGCACCTACCCTGTATTGACATATGGATCATAATTTCCTCAGAGAACTGTCAAGTACTAATTCTGGAGGAAACTTTAGTGAATACATACAGTAAATGATGCATAAACAGACATCATTAAAGCAAAGGGAATCTCCCTAAGTCAAACAGCTCATCAGCGCTGGAGGATAGTTTCAGAATTATGATATTCTGTCATCATTTAACCAGTTACACCTGAGAATATGTGGAGATCCAAAATTGCTTAATATATGACTTTTAAATAACCGGATATTAAGACAATATAAATCTTTAGATTCTCGTTGAATAACACAATACAAATTCCTAATTAAATATAACAGTAGAAAATATATTTAGTCTAAAGAAGCAAGATATGATTATGTAATATTAATAAGACATTTTTCTCATTCTTTTTTATTAACTAAATTTACTCTTTATCAATCAAATGTGCTTTTACTCAAAGGTGCCTTAATTCAGTAGTAACTGTTTTTTTTTCTTTTGTTTTGTTTTAATTTATTTTTTTATTAATTATAGTTCATTCACTTTGTATCCCAGCTGTAGCCCCCTCACTCATCCCCTCCCAACCCCACCCTCCATCCCTTTTCTTCTCCTATGTCCTTCCCCCAGTTCACTGATAGGGGAGGACCTCCTCACCTTCTGGCTGACCCTAGTCCATCAGGTTTCATCAGACTGGCTGAATTGTCTTCCAGCCTGGTAAGGCTGCTTCCACCTCAGGGGGAGGTGATCAAAGATCCAGCCACAGAGTTCATGTCAGAGACAGCCCGTGATCCCCTTACCAAAGAATCCACTTGTATACTGAACTGCCATGGGCTACATCTGTGGAGAGGTTCTAGGTTATCTCCATGAATGGTCCTCTGTTGGAGTATCAGTCTCAGAAAAGACCCTTGGGCCAGATTTCTTGGTTTTGTTGCTCTCCTTGTGGAGCTCCTGTCCCCTCCAGGTCTTTCTATCTTCCCCTTCTTTCATAAGATTCCCTGAACTCTGCTCAAAGTGTGGCTATGTGTCTCAGCATCTGCTTTGATATCCTGCTGGGTAGAGTCTTTCAGAGACCCTCTGTGGTAGGCTCCTGTCCTGTTCCCTGTTTTCCCCCTCTTCTGATGTCTTTCCCGTTTGCCTGTCTAAATTAGGATTGAGCATCTTACCCAGGGTCCTCCTTCTTGCTTAGCTTCTTTCGGGGTACAGATTTTAGTATGATTATCCTATATGGTGTCTAATATCCACTTATAAGTGAGTGTATACTCTGTGTGTCTTTCTGCTTCTGGGATACCTCACTCACTCACTTTTCTCAAATTTCTATCATTTGCCTTCAAATTTCATGATTTCCTTGTTTTTAATTGCTGGGTAGTATTCCATTGTGCAAATGTACCACAATTTCTGTATCCATTCCTCAACTGAGGGACATCTGAGTTGTTTCCAGCTTCTGGCTATTACAAATAAACCTGCTACGAACATGATGTGAGCAAATGTCCTTGTTGCATATTTGAGCATCTTTTGGATATATGCCTAGGAGTTGTATAGCTGGATCTTGAGGTAGCACTGTTTCTAATTGTCTGAGAAAGTGACAGATTGATTTCCAAAGTGGTTGTATAAATTTACATTCCTCGAGCAATGGAAGAGGGTTCTCTTTTTGCACATCCTTTCCAGCATGTCTTGTCACTTGAGGTATTGTTTTGTTTTTATCTTAGCCATTCTGATGGGTGTAACATAAAATCTCAGGGCCATTCTGATTTGCATTTCCCTGATAGCTAAGGATGTTGAGCATTTCAAGTGTTTCTCTGCCATTCAATATTCCTCTATTGAGAATCCTCTGTTTAGCTCTGTGCCCCATTTCTTAATTGGGTTATTTGATTTGTTGCTTTTTAATTTCTTGAATTCTTTATATATTCTGACTATTATCCCTCTGTCAGATATAGGGTTGGTGAATATCCTTTCCTAGTCTGTAGGCTGTCGTTTTGTTCTGATGACAGTGTCCTTTGCTTTACAGAAGCTTCTCAGTTTCATGAGGTCCCATGTATTGATTGTTGATCTTAGAGCCTCTGCTGTTGGTGTTCTGTTCAGGAAGTTGTCTCATATGTCAATGAGTTCAAGGCTCTTTCCCACTTTTTCTTCTAACAGATTTAGTGTGTCTGGTTTTATATTGAGGTCTTTGATCCACTTGGACTTTAGTTTTGTGCAGGGTGATAAATATGGATTTATTTGCATTTTTCTACATGTAGATATACAGTTAGACCAGCACCCTTTGTTGAAGATGCTCTAGTTTTAATATGGGAATCCATCAATGTAATCCACCATATAAACAAACTGAAAGAAAAAAAAACACATGATAATCTCCATAGATGCTGAAAAAGCATTTGATAAAATCCAACATTCATTTATGTTTAAAGTTCTGGAGATATCAGAGATACAAGACACTTACCTTAACACAGTAAAGACAATATACAGCAAGCCTATAGCCAACATCAAACTAAATGGAGAGAAACTTAAATCAGTTTCACTGAAATCGGGGACAAGGCAAGGCTGCCCATTGTCTGCATATCTCCTCAACATAGTTCTTGAAGTCCTTGCTAAAGAAATAAGATAATTAAAGGAGATCAAGGGATACAAATTGGAAAAGATGAAGTCAAAGTATCACTATTTGCAGATGATATGATAGTATACCTGAGTAGCTCCAAAAATTCTACCAGGGAATTCCTACAGCTGATAAAAACCTTCAGCCAAGTGGTTGGATACAAAATTAACTTAAAAAAATCATTAGCCCTCCTGTACACAGAAGAAAAATGGGCTGAGAAAGAAATTAGGAAAATAACACCCTTCTTAACAGCCACCAAGGACATAAAGTACCTTGGTGTAACTCTAACCAAGCAAGTCAAAGACTTGTATGAAAAAACTTCAAGTCTCTGAAGAAAGAAATAGAAGCTATCAGAAGATGGAAAGATCTCCCATGCTCATGGCTTGGCAGGATTAACATCGTAAAACTGGCCATCTTATCAAAAGCAATCTACAGATCCAATGCAATTCCCATCAAATTACCAACACAATGCTTTACATATCTTGAAGGAAAAATTCTCAACTTCATATGAAATAACAAGACACCCAGAATTGCTAAAACAATCCTTTACAATAAAATATCACCATCCTGATTTCAAGTTATACTATAGAGCAACAGTAATAAAAACTCCATGGTACTGGCATAGTTTGAAACCAGCTGGTGGATCAATGGAATCAAATAGAAGACCCAGAAATAAAACCGCACGCTAATGGACACCTGATTTTTAGCAAGATAATTTAACCAAGCTGATTAGATAAAACTGTAAATCTATGTAGTATAACAGAAAAATATAACCAAAAGAAGTATCATGCAATAAAATGAATTTGGTCACTAGCAATATTCATAACTAGAGAATTTTCCCAAGCAGGATGTAACTATGAAACATATAGAGATATATCAAATCTTACGTGTAAACAAAGGCACAACAATTAAAGCAAGGAAAAATTTATGTGGTCACTGTCATTTTGAGAGCAAGGCTGCATTCTAAGAAATGTGATGTTGTGCACACAGAAGTCTATTTTGTGCAGCGCTCTCTATTCCTGAGCTACAGGGTAAAGCCACAGCCATATTGTGTTTATCATCACATGGTGCATGAGTGTCTTTTTCCTTAAGCTTTGCTGAAAATCTGTCAAATTTTGTTCTTTTAGAATGTCTCTTGGTCCCTCCTTTCTTCTCATACCCTTCCTCTGTCCAGGTTTCTGTGAACCTAGACTTTCTGAAAAAGAGTATGTTCCAGGTTCGTCTTCTGGGTTTTATGCCTCCTTCTTTCCTAAAACACCCCACTAGAGCATAAACCCCAGTTTGTTGTCATTATAAATGAACATAGCCACTCTGACAAATAACGAGGGGTTAACTGGGAGGTCTCTGGAGTTCATAGAAGTTTGAGAGAGGATAGAAGCTGAGGCTGTTCTCTGGATTTCAGCAGGATGGATTTTTGGATGATGTCCCTTGGGTACTCTCACTAGATACTTATCTCCAAGAGCTTCTTAGGCTAGTGACACTTTTCATAATGTTTAAGAAGATAGATAGATAGATAGATAGATAGATAGATAGATAGATAGATAGATAGATAGAAAAATATGTATATATAAAATCATTAAGTCCAACATCAGGGTTCATGTAATTTATTTTCCACATTGATAGAATACTGAACATATGGTATATATTTTATTGGTACAGCCTAATGAGAGAAAAGAAAAACGAGCCTGGCTGTGGGCAAATACAGGTCAGTACACCAGGGAAAAGTGACTTCAACGGGAAGACTTAGATGGAACCCCAGGCTGCTGAACCTGACCTGAACTACTGTACTCTTTTCTGAGGGGACAGGGACAGATGACATTCTGAAAACAATGGCCACTATTACTGCCAGTCGGCACTTTGCAGGCCCCAGCTCTTCTGAATGGAGCTCCGACAAATGAGAAATGATAAATTCTTTGAACCCCTCCTGAGGACCCAGGAAGAACCCCTCCTTTCCTTCTGAGGAATTCTTTGTGCTGCCTAGAGGTCTTCTGAAGACTCCATCATGGAATAAGGAAAGAAATGGAAGGAGCTTCAACAAAATTTCCACAGATAAAGCGTCTAGGAGAACAAGAAGGGAAGTCATAGTGAAAGCCAAGACTTCATTTCTCTCTGCTCCTCTCTAAGAACCCCATTTCTTGACCATGGGCTCATTGTGAGCCTTTGGAGAATTCTGATTTGACTCTTTCCAGGACAAAGGAATCATATCAGTTGATCTCACTTTGCCCTGGACAATGTCTTTTACCCAAAGGGAATCATAAAACATGGGTCTCACTCCAGAGGTTACCTACGGCAGTCAGTTCAACCAATGGTTCTTAGCTAGCCAGACCACTTCTGGTACCTGAGTGTTAGATTTTATTCCCTTGAATTAGGGCAGGTCCAGTTTATGTCACATTCTGCCCTTTTACGGGTTAACCCAAGGATTGCTGGGCTTGATATTCAATCAGAGATGACTATCCATTAGATAAATGTGATGTGGACCTTTAATCCCAGCACTTGGGAGGCAGAAACAAGTAGATCTCTGAGTTCAAGGTCAGTCTGGTCTACAGAGTGAGTTCCTGAACAGCCAGGGCTACACAGAGAAAGACAAACAAACAAACAGAAATGATTATCCCTTGCCATTGAGTGTAATCATGGAGTATTGGCCTTCCATACAGCATTATGCTCATTTTTCTTACTCTGACCATTATATGCTCTTCGATAATCAATGGAATCAGATCCACTAGGAACCATGAATTCTTGGTGGATTCCAGAATACAATTTATATAGTTATAAAATTAAAACCTTTTCCTCATAAAAATGTACTTTCCAAGATTTATACTTTTAAAAGGTTTTATTTTTATGTAATTTTTTTGTAAAATTAAGACACATTCTTCAGCAAAACAATATTTTCATAGTATTTAACCTAAAACTTTATCTTTTGATATTTTTGAGCCTCATGAAAAATAGCAGATATTCAATGAGCACTAGCTATGCAGCAGAAACATGTTGGAATTAATTTAATTCTTAAAGAAACCCATAAAGTGTGCACAGCTTTTTCTTGCACTTACAGAGACACCACTGAACGTTAAAGCAGCCAAAAGACTTCACTTACATCATTCCACTAGTCAGTGCTGATGCTAAGACTCAAGAGTGACGCTCGTGGGGCCCTGATGATTAAACTATAGCTCTCCTGCGATCTTCTCTACATCAGTGAGAGCACAGAGTTCTCTTCCTGGAGTTCTCTCCTGTTAAAATAGGTTCTGACCAGGGGTTGGTGAGATGGCTCAGCAGGTAAAAGTGCTTGCCGTACAAGCCTGGTGACCTAAGATCTTTTTCAGAACCCATGGCAGAAGAAGCCAGTCAATCCCTCTGCCAATCAAGTCCCTCTGACCTTCACTTGCATGCTGTAACATACACGCTGTAGCACCTGTGACCCTGTACCCATACACACCATCATATACATACATTAACAGAAAAATCCAAATTCAAAATAAATTTAAAAAGCACACAAAAACAGTTTCTTTCAGAGTAACAGGCTCACCCCGTAACCCAGAGATCAGTGGTGAGTTAAGACAACAAAGTAAAACAGAGAGCCAAGATGATGACATCTGGCAACTGCAGAAGATCTCGTATCCGGTGTAGACCTAAGCTCTGATACTCTTTGTGTGTAATGGTTTAAATGAGAATGGCCCCCGTAGGTTCATATGTTTGAATATCTGGTCTGCAATTAGTGAAACTGTTTGAGAAGGATTAGGAGGTGTGGTCTTGCTGGAGTGGGTGTGGCCTTATTGAAGATACATGTCACTAGATATGGGTTTTAAGATTTCAAGAGCCCA
This sequence comes from Pachyuromys duprasi, assembly GCA_028658305.1. Lineage (NCBI taxonomy): Eukaryota > Metazoa > Chordata > Mammalia > Rodentia > Muridae > Pachyuromys > Pachyuromys duprasi. Next base: position 3,266,156 of record CM053760.1, read on the forward strand.
CACCCAGCCCTCCCTCCTCTCTCTTCCTACTAATTTTGTGTCAGATGTGAGCCTATCCCACGCTCTCCACCATGGTAATCGTGGACTAAATCTCTGAAACTGTAAGCAAGGCCTCAATTTATTGTTTCCTTTAAAAGTTGCATTGGTCATGGCATTTCATCACAGTAATAGAACAGTAACTAAGACACTGTGTCACCTAATAGTTAAAGCAGAATCACTCATGGGGGAGTGAGGGGGTCACTGCTAACAGTGGACTTTTCTTCTTTAAGATTCCCCCACCATTTCATTTAAATTTTGTTTCTGAAAAGAAATGGTCTGGCTCCAGACTGAATGAATATCCCTGCAAACACTGGATTATTGCCACTGGATCCTCTCCAAGTGCTGGGGGATTTTCTCTTCACCTGGGTATTCCCAATCAAGAGACTGAGCTGTTGATCACCATAACAACCCTGGACAGACCTGCATCCAGGTCCCTCCATGAGCTTGACCTTTTCTCTGACCTACTGAACCTTGTTAGAAACAGATCACGAAGGGCGAGGCAAGCCACCCACACCTAGAAATTCTCGGCAAACCACCTTCCAAGGGTTTCAACGAAGCATGCGGAAGGGGTTGAGCAGACGAAACAAAAGTTTCTGTATAGCTTAAATTAGACTAGAAACCTCTGCGGTTCTCTCAGATCACTGTTGCGTCTCAGAGGCAAATCCAAAACCACGAGCAACTAACAGAAAAGTGTAAGTCTTTACAATCCAATGGACATTGGAGATTCACACGCAGACTTGCTGGAATCCCCGTCCCCTCCCATATGCTTTTTCTTCCGTGTCCAGCTGCTCCGTCTCTCCAGCCCACCCCTCCCCCTGCCTCCATTCCTGTACCTCTCTCTGATTGGATCATCTGAAGTATGGCCGCTTGGCTTCCGTCCCAGGAAGAAGAAAACTCCCTCTTTTAAGACTGGACAGGAAGCTTTGCAAATTCAGCTGATAACGGGTTTTCTCAGTCTCTTAAGTTTGGGAGTTCAGTCTCTCAACACAACTATCTCAGTATTTATCATGACATGTATTAATAACTAGAACTTCTCATGAAGTATCTCTTCACTAGCTAGTAAGGATCACATGTGAACTGTAAGGATTCATTTTGCCTCAATTACCAAGGCAACTGCGTGGGCAGAAAGAAAGAAAAAAGTGAAGCTACTTTCGAAGAAGGATTTTCTCAGAAAGATCAGAGGACAAAAAAGATCCAAAAGGAGAGGGAACTCCCTGTGGATGGTCTGGGCAGGACTAAGAGCTTTGAGTTTCCTTATGCCTTCCACTGAAATGCTTCACCACAAATACCTTGGTCAAATTTGTATTTGCGACCCACATATCACAACAGAATTTGTTCTAGTCTCATTTTGAGGATTTGAACTCCTGGTAGAGGCTGAAGAACGGCGTTAAGAGCAAATCATTTATGTATGAGGATAGATATGTACTCATATGCACACATACACACATTCTTTAAGGTGTAACGGAAACTAAATATGAAGAATCTGAGAACAATGAAGAGTCAGTGACTCATTCTAGCCATCCAATTAAAAGACAGTTTCACAGAGAAGACAAAATTCTAAAACCAGGTAATTGGATGTGCTTACGCCATCGCTCTCATTTACACATCACTCACAATTTTCCTCATTTTAAATCTCTGAAAATACACCCAAAGCGGAGTCCAAGTTCTGTATGGCGCATGGGGTACTTTTGATTCACTTTCTAAAACAACCCTTACTCTCTTCTTTGCTATCTTCCCCATCCTGGTTGGCTTCTTCTCAGAATGCTTGACTCTTCCTGGGATATGGTATGTGATAGGAGTACTTCAGGTTCTCATAAGGCGAGGCAAATCTTCAGCTACATCTATGATCTTCTGAAAGGCTTTGGCGTTCTTAAACACTCTCAATTCCAGGACCAGATACTTAAAAAGAGAATAATGTGGAAGGGGCAGGAAAGCTGCAGTGTGTCCTCTGCCCACTGTTTCTACATATTAGCTTTCAGTGGGTGTCAGTATTTTACAAAAGAAGACATCCAATAAGAAGCCAAGTGCTTCCATTTTTGCACACTTTAGGAGATAATGGCTTTATTTGGAAAGCTGTGGACGAGTTAGTCCTTGGTTGCTGCGCCTGTTTTGCAGCTTTTTTCCTTCTATTGGGTTGCCTTGTCCAACATTGATGTGAAGGCTTTTGCTTCATATTATTGTATTTTATTCTGTCATGTTTAGTTGTTATCTCTTAGATGCCCGTCCTTTTCTAATGAAAGACAGAAAGAGAGTGGATCTGGAGTGGAGGTGGAGAAGAACTGGGAGAAGTAAAAGGAAGTGATCAGGATATATTGTATGGAAAAATAATCTATCTTGGGGTAAAAGGAGAAAAAAAAACAATGAAAAGGCTGGTCTCATTATTTGCACTAAAAGATTTTTTCCAATTATAGCTAGAGTTTAGAACATATTATTCTTATAATGTAATTATTGATTATATTAATTTATTAAAATCTATTGTAGTAGCTAATATCTCCATTTTATTGAGAATCTGATGTATATTATTATTTATATGTTCTTATACATTAAAAAAACTTTATAAAAAGTGAACTAGAGATAGACCTATAAAGAAGAAATGACTTTTGAATCTAAGGCAATATAGTCAGGAAGACATGGGAAGTAAATATACTGGTGGTCAGAACATTTGTTGCATTAAAGGGAAGACAGAAAATAATTTCCTCTTTGGAGACCATATTGTGCTCATTTCAACTCTCAACTCCACTCAGCCACGGTCACATACACAGAAGATTATTGCTGTCTTCTAAGATAGTTTTATCTTATTTATGGAAATTAATGTTTGAATCATGAAATATTTGCATTTTACAAAATAGTATTTGACATTTTTCTTAAGCATGAACAAATGTAAAGGTCATCCTTAGTTCATGGAGCTTTGAAAACAGGCAAGGCAATGGATATAGTCCATGGACCATAGTTTGTTGTCCCAAGATATAGATTAATCTCTAAGGCCATTTGCTGTTGCTTCGGAAGTACCTGGTTGTACACAGAAAGAGCAATTAGTGCTTTTCTTTGCAACATTATCACAGAATCATCAGAGTGGGTAAAATGTCAAAAGAGTATTATTCTATTCTCTCTCCCTCTGTACTTCATCCCTTCCTGTAAGAAGTAAGAACTGCTATGAGGAAAATAATCACACACACACCAACTTCATATTTGGCTAATTCTTTTCAAGGAAAACTAAACTCAGTTGACTGTGGTGCTAGAAACAAAGCTTTATCACCAAATGATGCAGAATACTTATGTATCTAGTATATCTAAATCATTATTCTCTTAGATATAATGAAATGGGAAGAACTTTGCGCTCTAGATATGGATTACAAACAGTGGTAGTTTCCATAGCACAGGTGCAGATGATCACAGCTTCTCAGGGCAGACTTGAGCCTTCTTGTGGTCACCTTTGCCAAATGCAGAGTTTGCCTCATACAGAAGTTTGAAGATGAAATGAGCTACTTCCAGAAGCAGTGAACTGTCCCTACTGAAGTTGGTAGGGAGCGCTTAGAGAGGGCTTCCTGACTAAGGTGTAGTCTGTGATTTCACAGCCCATCCCATGTGGAAATGCTGTGGTGAATGTCATCTTCCCTTAGTTGGAGAAACACTAAGGAGAGAAGAGACACGGAGACACATGGTTTTATCATGCATGCTGCTTTACGTTTCAGATCACACCAAAGTAACTTCACAACTTGACGGATACCAAGACCCACAGTTGCTCAGGGATGGTGAAATAATCACCAAGTGATTGAATATTTTACAGGCAGCCTGAGCTTTTGCAGCCTCGTGAGCAAGGCACCAGGCGCGTTAGTCAAAAAGGATGAAAAAGTGGAGGCGTTTCATTTCATTTTATAACCCAGGCTAGCATCTTCTCCCCTGCTGATTTCCGATCTTAGAAACCAAATACCTGCTAAGGGGGAATGAAGCCCAAAGACGGATAAAGTAAGATGAGTTTTAGTTAAGTATGTCCCACTGGTAAACATTTAAATTAGAGCTCTAGAAAAAAAAATGTTCTACAAACCAAACAGTCAAGGCTTCGCTGTCCTTTACTCTTAGGGTCCAGCCCTAAGAGAAAGCGCGGGTCCTCAGGGCCATTCTCCCTTGCACTGGCTGGATGAACTGCTGCATCAGCATCTCCATGCATCATTAGTAGACCTGGAAACACTCCAGCTGCCTTCCTCCTATATTCTGTACCTCTCACTTTTAAAGCGCTTTCATCAACATCATCCCAAGAATCTTTTGTTTTCCCAGCTGGAGAAGACTCTCCGTTTTCATCCCATCTCTAGCCCAGTTCTTTCGCCCTTAAAATCTGCGGCCATGAATCAAAGGGAATCATCACTTGCAAACTCTAAAGTGAATCTGCATGCCTTGGGATTCTGTATCCCATCTATCTTCCAGCAGCTGCCATGTTTAGTTACATTTTCTTACCCACTGTTGGTGGTCATCCTCTCTCTTCTTTCCAGGCTCCATATTACAGAAAAGATATGAAGATCCTTCTAACCATATTTCTTTCCAACACTTAGCTCTAACATGACATAATCCCTTTTGCTTGATGGCTTTCCCAATCCCTCTGTCAGGCAGGGGTGAGATGTGAGTCAGCTTACAGCAGAAGCTATTTACTACATGAAATGATCCCCTGTCCCAGGGTTTCTTCCTAATTTTATTGTAAATGTTTTATAGTAAGTCCAAGAAAGAACATCAGGCTTGATTTTTTTTAAAGAGTGATAACTGTTGCCCACAGAACCTCACATAGAATTCCATGTTTTTGCTGTTTTTAGGATTTTTACTTCTCATCATGACCTGGATGGAACTTTTAAGAATAGTCTGTTCCTCCTGTCTCCAGGGAGAAGACTTTTGTTTGATTTTAAGCTTCACAGAAGAAAGCAGTTCCATAGTTTCACTCAAGCTTCAAAAGACTTCCTCACCATTATGCTAGGTAGAAAAGTCTAATAGACCAAGTAGTATCTTTTGGGAGAAGCAACTAGAAGTATAAAAAGTATTTCCTAAATGAGCTACCACCAAGATGGGAAGTTGGTGATATTTAGTTGGCTTTTAACATCGTGCCCTTCACTTTGAAATCATGTATTTCTTCTCATTTAAATTTGGAAAATCTGATGCCTAACTAACAAAATGTAGAACCTTGGGAATTTTAAGAACAGCTTTTTGTTTGTTTGCCTGTTTGTTTGCTTGTTCGTATGTTTATTTTGGTTTTTCAAGACAGCGTTTCTCTATGTAGCCTAGCTGTCCTAGACTCGATTTGTAGACCAGGCTGACCTTGAACTCACAGAGATCCACCTGCCTCTGCCTCCTGGCACACTGGAATTATAGGTATGCACCACCAAGTCCAGCTAACAGGTTTTATTTTTTAAATTTAAAACTCATGAATTATTTATTTCTAAAATTTTCCATTTCACATTTTTAAATAATAGCTACTATTTGTTCATTTAAAATTCTGTAATTTATATGATGTATTTTGATCATATTTATGGATCATCACTATCCTCAAACTCCCCCTAGTGTCCCCATTTATATATATGTAAATATATATATACATCCCTCCTGCAACACACACACACATATACACACTCACATACACACACACCTTCCCTTACCTTTCCTTCCTCCAAACAGGATGGTAAAAATTTTTTTTGAGGGCAATATGCTGCTTACTAAAGAATTTTATTTGTCCACATAAGTGCTTCGGGTTTTCTGAATGGGGTGGAAGTCCTTTCTTCCTCCTAGAAAGTTTTATGTAAATGTTTTTCTCAATGTATCAACTGGTCACTTCTATAAATGAGCTTAATCTTACTAACCTGAAAACAGGGGAGCTGAGAGGAGTCTTTTTGTACTGACTAGCAGAAAATAGAAGAGGAAAGAGAGGAGAGCAAGAAGAAGTTAAGACCATCTTTCCTGATGTTGATAAACTTTAATAAACGTTATGCCGACAAACTAGATATAGTGCTAATGCTGCAGCATTAATACTTACAGCCTTTGGGTATCTGGGTTGTATGGACATGCAACTTTCACATGAAGTAGGAAAGTGAAGCCTAAAGAGGTAGTATTATTAAGCAATATGTCGAAATACTATGTAGCTAAGAAGATAGAAGATTCAGGTCTCCTGCAACAGTGCCTGGTATACAGTTGTTACTCATGGGTATTGTAATATTTTCATAATGTTAGTAAATGGCTATTTCCTTAAACATCTAGGTATCTCAGCTGCCCCCATTGCCCCAGCTGTTACCCTGGGACAGACCCTATAGGAAGTCTCTCCTACTGTCTCCAACTAAAGCTTAGTTCCGAACACAGCGGGACTCCCACATCCTGCTCTAGCTCAGCAGTTGTACTTCTTTGTCAGTTTATGTAGCATATCTCCAAAATATTGTCCGTATTACTTCTACTTGTGTGAAATGTTACGCCATGTGTGCACTGTCATGTGACCACAGCCTCAAATGACCACAACGTGGCAACTTTGAGAAGCTCAGAAGCTTAGTATTTCTTATTTTTGTTTAAATGCCCAGCGATTTGGGGATCCACTATAAATCATTGCTGGTATTTGCCTAGGGATAGGTAACACTTGAGTTCATTTGGGTCTCCTTATTGTTCTTAAGCTGATTTTTATCATATCATGTGATTTTGAGGTTAGGGTCCATGGTTAGTGTGCTAACAAGAAGAGGCAGATGTGACAGTGACAGGTAGCTAAGCAAGACTGTGGAAGGGCAATTCAAGAAGCTTGAGATGAATCCAAGCTTACTGACATCTTAAGCTCAGGCTCTCAGGCTATAGAACAGCGAGATAATCATTTATATTTAGGAAGCCACCTAGTCTATAACTCTTTGCCATGACAACCCTGAAAACATAATCTAGAGCAGAGGTTCTCAACCTTCCTAAAGCTGGGATCCTTTAACCCAATTCCTCATGTTGTGATGACCCCAACATAAAATTATTTGTGTTGCTACTTCATAATTGTAATTTTACTACTTTTATAAACCATAATATAAATATCTTTTCCAAATGGTCTTAGACAACCCCTGTGAAAGGGCTCGTCAGGAGATTGTGATCCACAAGTTGAGAACCACTGATTTAGAGGGATGGAAGAGATGGCTTATTTGGTAAAATGCTTACTGCACACACCTGAGATCCTTACTTCTGTCCTCACTATTCACTTAAAATCTGGACCTAATAGTATATGTCTGCGATCCTAGTACTGGAGAGGTAGAGAAGATCAGTAGACGCGAAGAGGATCCCTAGGGCCTCTGTCCAGCCAGTCTGGCCAATTTAGGAAGCCCCAGATTCAGTGAGAGATCCTGTTCCCTGCAAAAAAGTCCTCAAAGGACAATCAAGGAAAACCTCCAACATTGACCTCTGGCACCTACACACATGTGGTACAGACAGACACACATGAACACCTACACACACATGTACATGAAAATTATTTCATTGTTCTTATTCTTGGCCATCATTAATTGATATCTGTAACAGACAGATGTTTTTTGCAACATTAAGTCCTTTTGTCTATACATCTAAACAGTGAGGATAGCTCCAGTTAATGCCTGCTTTCCTGGAATAATGTTTATAGTGGCTCACTGTACACACTAAATTTCTATGTTTTCTTGCACATTTCCTATCCCTTCTTTGATATTTTCAATGACCATTGGCTGGCTCATAGCATGTTCTACCAGGCACTGAATTATCTAGTGAATGTATACTGTGAATAGTGTATAAAACAAGTTACCGTAGCTACATGGAAGGATGTTTTGTTTCCTTCATCCAAGAAGCTGTGACCCTCCATGAAACATATATAAATCAGAATGATCCCATGTCTTCTTACTGCTCTCCTATACAAACTATTACTTTTTATGAAGTAATTTTTTTAGAAAATGTTATTAAATGTTTTTTTAATCTCCCCATCCAGATTCACTGCAGTGAATTTATGGCAGGCTTTAGAATACAATTAATGCATGCCTCTATCCCATCTCATCTTGTTGCTGGCTATGGCAATATAATACTTTTGGCAAGGTGACAGCAGAAGAAGAGAGGGGAAGCTTTGTTCCTAAGGAACAGGCTAGAGATAAGTGAATTGGCAGTGTTTCAAAAGGCACTAGGAAACTAGCTTATGATGCTACAAATGAGACCTTACTCCAACATGTCCACTGAATCATGACAGTAAATGTCTGTTCTTCCTTCCCTCCCATTGTAAATTAAAGGGGAAAACATAATAATAATTGCCTTCACAGTTTAGAAAGACATAAGCTTGCTAGGTCAAGACAGCATCACACATAAAGCTTGAAAGGCCAGAAGATAAGGAGCTATAAAAGTCCTCTTTCCCTTTTCTCCACATTTGTTCTTTTTCTGCAGTTGAGGTACAGGGTGACAGGAAGGGCTCTGGAGGCTCTATGTAAAATCACCTTCAAGATATCTTGGTGGCAAAATTCACTGGAGAAAGGCTAGTTAGTTAGCCTGTCAGTGGTGTAACAAAATTCCTGACAGAGACAACGTAATTGGAGGAAAAGTTTATTTTTGTCTCATAGGTTTAGAGGCTTCAGTTCATAGTCACTCGGTTCCATTGTTTCAGGCCCACACTAAGGCAGAATATTACGATATTAGAGAGTGATGAATCTGCTGGTTGCCTCATAATGTACAAGAAGGAGTGGAAGAAAGGAAAGAGGAAGGTGGGGAGAGAGAAAACACTCCAGCAGGGACAGGGGAGGGAACAAGGATTTGCATGCTCTGTTTCTACCTAGGTCTCCTGTGTGTTCTTGGGGTTTCTGTGTCACTGGTGGGTGAGGGAAAGTTTTCCCAGTCTCCTCTCATCTGAGCACGTGCTATTTTCTTGGTGTTGAATGGACACTGGTAATGCATTCAGTCTCTTCATTCAAAATTATACTGCATCCTCTATCTTGGGATCCAGGGCAAGCTTAGTTCCCAGTGACTGCTCCAGAACTGCGTTGTTCTGGTTGTACTTCCAGCCTTGGCTTTAGAAACTTCTCAGTTCAACCCCTGATGCTAGATTTTACAGAGAGATGAAAAATGCTAAACAAAGACACTCAACTGCCTGTGATGCCCAAGGATGACAGGATGCTCTGGAAAGGGGGTGTTGAATGGTACCAAAGGGCTGCTAAGAAAGAAGGCTCAGGGAGCTGGATCTCAACATCTTTAAAGCAACTGATTTTTTTAAGCCAGGAGGAGAATATAAATCTATATGCTAAAAGAACAATACTTCCTGGCTCTAGGAGTCAGGATAACAGCTGTGGAATTATGAATTTTTGGAATAGAAAATAATCTGGTTCTTGCCATTGAAAACCTATAACATCACTGTTTTGTGGTTTCTTTTTTTGTTTTATGTAGATATAAGAGGTCTTTCTTTCTTTCTTTCTTTAGAAAAGTTTTGAGGTACTGGAGACTTCCAGTTCCACCTGGAACTGGAGACTTTAAAATTCTGGACAAAATTGATATCCCTATAGATGAGTCCAGGTTTTCCAGAGAAAATAATAGAGCCAATAAGGTACATAGCACCCACACACACACACACATTAATTAATGTGCTCTAAGAATCTGGCACATGCAATTATGGATGATACATTCAGATATTTAGGGAGGGATGGTAGCTGGTGGTACAGATAAAGTCTCATGATATCCAGAAGATAAAGTCTTCTGGAGAGTTTCTTTTTATTCAGGAGGTTTGTTTGTTTTTGTTTTCATTCTATAAACATGTTTCTATCTGGTTAAATGGATCCACCTACCTGGGGATGGGGTGGAATGAACTTCTTGATTCACTGTCATCCATTCAATATTAAACTCACCCCCCTTCAAATACCCAGTATCTAAGGTGAAACAGGTATTGACCGTCATATGGTCCCAAGTGAGAAGAGAACTTCCAGAGTTAAGCTAGTCTTGATTAGAGATGACTCTAGTTTCTGTCTGACTTGAGGAGGTATTTAAAGACAGAGTGAAATATGGGGGCATGTAGTCAGAATAAATATGTGCAAGTTCATGTGTGCTCAAGGCTCTGTCATCCACTCAGTATTTGGAGCTATTCTCAGCTTCAGCCGTTAGGCAGACATAGGAACCTGTGACTGATGCCAAATTCAAACACAACTGCTTGCTCCTGAGTAAGAACCTACAGTCAGATACTCCTCTGTTGTTGGATTTCTAAGTTGGTAAAGACAAGCCAACATCACCTTTGAAGGCTGCCTGGGTGCATTCCTTAAGGTGATCACCCCAGGTCACCTTCGCAGTAGCCCAGAGGAAATATTCAATTTAGGCAAATACATCAGACATGGAGTTCCCTTTATCAATCCATGCTGACTGACCTTTAATGAATTAGAGAGAAATCCATTCCATATTGCCTGGATAAAGATGTAAGGCTGATGCATAAATCTTGACTTCAAGAAGAGGCAAATTCAAACCAGAGTTGGGTGCTCGTGCCTTTTGAGGCCAGCGCAAGGATATTAATGACTCATAGTTATGTAATTATTTGAGCTTATTTATATCTTGGGACCCCTAAATGCCATTTCCCCTGTCCTCATTGGGTCCACTCAGGCTGGCTGAGTTTGGGATAACAGGGAAAGCTCACCGTCTCTCAGCACTGTCCACTTCAGACTTCCTACTGTGCTTCTGTGTTGGACAGCCGTTTTTGGCTGCCTTTGTGCATTTGTTTATTTGTGTTCCTTTGGTAGAAGAATAACGTATTCAGCTCTTGCTGATCTGGCCTGACTGAAAAAAGAAATACAGAACTTGTTTCAGTCTGTTCCTTTTAAAACTGTCCCCTTCTTCCCAATTTTGTTCTCAAGAGATATGACCGTTGTGGAAATTAGATTATAATTAGGGTCAAGGACTTTGAAATATTGACCCCCAGACTGACCCCTCCGTCTGTACTGTTAAGTGTCTCCTGTCGGCACACCCAGTGTTGGGTTCTGGGCCATTTTAAACCTGTTTCGAGAATCGCCACCTGACACTTAACCGTCGCACAAGGCTTTGCCTTAGTAAATGCATCTGTTATGTGGTATAGCGCTAAATGCCTTCCTGAAAGCCAGATAAATTATATCTGCTGAGTTGGTAATGTGGCCCAAGAATTCAATTTAGGTGAATTTATCAGACATGGCCTTTCCTTTATCAATCCATGCTGACCGACCTTTAATAAATTAGAGAGAAATCCATTCCGTATTGGTGGATGCACAATCTGACGGGGAAGTAATCGGCACCGGATCTACAAACACGCTCCTGCCTGATTTCCTGGCCTTAATGTGCTCCAGTCTGTGACAAGGCATATGGAATCTCATTCGAGTTGCTTTAGACTCCTGGAGAGCTAAGCGGGTAAGAGGGCAGGAGAAATGGGAGGTTCTTCATGCTTGAGAATTGCAGGGAGGGGGAGCAGGGTTCAGTCCTCTGGGTGGGCTCTTCCGTGGATTAGCTTTAGGAAAAGTGGCTTGTGTGGGTTTAAAGCAACTTTTGCCCTCTGCTGGCAGAAACAGAAGTTGTTAGGAGACATGATCCTTCGGACTTCTTTCACCTCTAATAAGTTTCGGCTTCAGGGAAACAGAGCAGGTAACAATTACTTGTACTCCAAGGTCAAATGAGACTGGTGTGGAGAGCCGCCTGTTGCTCAGCTGCTCAAGCTCACCAGGCCACAGTCAAAGGCATCCATTTCTGAACAGAGGTACGCAATGCTAGAGCAGTCTTTGCCCCACAAATCCACTGATCGGAAGACAATATTTGAAAACGGTACCAATTGTCCCTGCGTAACCATTTGTGACTTACAGTGTGCTTACATCTTTTATTAGTACTTACTGTGTTTAATGAGAAAAATATAAACTAACTGGCACCTAAATTTACCAAGATGATCATGAAATATTGATCTCCTAATGCCATAGCTTCACACCAGGACAACAGTAAATTCTGCACCCCACCCCCAAAACCTGAGAATCAGGAACCTGTTCAAATCCCATACAGAGTCTGGAAAGTGTTGTATAAAGGAATCTGTTCAACATTTAGTAGCCTAGCACTTTGCAAATTTATTTGACATCAGGACCCAATCCCTCATACATACATACATACATACATACATACATATCCCTCATATATATATGTATATATGAATAAGAATATATATATTCTTTATTTGAATTGACAACAGATTCTTTTCTTTCCTCATACAATACATCTTGATCACAGTTTCTCTTTTCTCACTCCTCCTAGCTCCCCTACCTCCCACCTCCTTCAGTTCCACTCCCCCTCTGTTTCCTCTTCAACAGCTAAATAGGACCAAACAAGATACAATTAAACAAGGCAAAAACCAACTCAATAGGAGTAAAGGAGTCTCAAGAGCAGGCAAAAAAAAAAAAAAAAGTCAAAGATACAACCGTTCCTACTGTTAGGAGTCCCAAAAAAACACTAAGCTAAGCCATAACATATACACAGATGACCTGGTACAGACCCATGCAGGCCCATTCTTGCTGCTTCAGTCTCTGTGAGCCAACAGGAGCCCTGCTTAGTTGATTAGTGGACCATGCTCTCCTGGTGGCCTTCATCCCCTCTGACTCCTACAATCTTTCCTCCCTCTCTTCCATAGAGTTCCCCAATCTCCAAGGAGACCCAGTGGAGACCTCCAATTTAGACCCCCTAGCATAATATCTGGCTGCGGGTCTCTGTGCCTGCTCCTGTCTGCTGCCAGAGAAAAATCTCTCCGATGACAAGTGGGCAAGGCGCCAATCTGAATATAACAGAATATCACTAGGAATAATTTCATTGGTGTGTGTTGTGTTGTGTTTGATTCTACCCTAGGTCTCTGAGCTATCCAGTCTCTGGTACCTGGACATCCAGGCATTGTAAGGTATGAGCTCCTTCTCATGGCATGGGCATCAAGAAAAACTAAACATTGGCTAGCCATTCCCACAAGTCCTGCACCATCATTGCCCAGCACATCTTGCAGGCAGGACAGACTGTAGGTGGAGGGTTTGTGGCTAGGTTGGTGTCCAGGTTTCTTTTCCCTTGGCCTACAGAGTATGTTCTCATGTCAAAGAAACTAGAATGTGGGGGTGAAGGCTCCAAGATAGTGCCAGCTCAACATCTCTCTGTTCAGTGAGCTGAATAAAAGTTGTCCTCATTAGTAAGGCCTCACTGTCAGTTTTCAGAGAATGACCTTCTGTCCTAGCATCAGCCTGGGCTTCTTAGGGATCTCCATGGGACCATCTCTGCCAACAACTCAAGCAAGTGTAACCCAGCCTCCCACTGGAAGTCTTTCCTGGCTACAAAAGATGGCCTGTTTAGACTCTGTATCCTTCATTGCTAGGTGTCATCACTAGGGTCACCTGCATAGATTATACACTAGATTCCTCCCTCCAATTGCCTGCCAGTTCCAGCTGTCTCTCCCCGAACTCTCTCCTCTTTGCCTTCTTTTTCCAATGCCCATTGAAAAAAAATCACTCAAAATTTAACAATCGAAGGAGAACTCTCTAAGAGTGTTGGTCTAACTTCTTCAGGGATACTCCATCTACTTCTGCAAGTGTCTTTGAGACATTTTTGTTCTCCTTTGGAGAAGTGTCTGCCTCTACAGGGATGTAGAAGGCACGCCTATTCTCTGTGCCTTTCAAATGATTATTTCCTAGTTTTATGTTGTACCCCTGTGCCGGCTGGGGATGGCTCAGTAATTAAGAGCACTTTCTGCTCTTGCAGAGGACTGGAGTTCAGTTCCCAGCACCTTCTCTAAACAGTTTACAACTGCAGTTGTGTAGAAATGCATGTTTTCACTGGGGATACCAGAATGGTGGGGGCGCTGTGTTGAGGCAGAAACTCTCCACGGGCTTCCACACTGAGAAGGTGCGAGTGACTCTTTGAGGCTGGCCCTGCCATCAACAGTAATTGCTAACAGACCACATTTTCCCCTGGCTGCTTTTCACCCCTCCTCCAGCTTCTAGCATGTTAACCGTGTACTTTGTTTCTGAGTTATTAAAAATTACATCTCTTTTTATATTGATTCTTGACAGTTGCCAGCTGACCTATAATTGTTTCCAGGTCTGAGGTTTCAAATGTACTGATTTCCTTTTTGATACTTTAATCATTTTCTGTCCCCTGCCTACTCCTTCCCCTGCTGATTTGCCTTGTCTTTGGAATTTCTCAAACCTCAGCTTTCTTTCTTTCTTTCTTTCTTTCTTTCTTTCTTTCTTTCTTTCTTTCTTTCTTTCTCTTTAAATGTTTGGGTTTTTTTTTTCCATTCTGAAGGGCACTAGTCACACAGTGGATGGACACTTTCAGTCTCCCTTGTACTCTGGCTAGCTTTGGACAGTCGCTGTTTATAATACAAGGTCAGAAACGGGAACTGTCTTCACTAGGACATAGTTTCACTCAGCCTCTGAAGAGGACCCTCCCCTGGTCTTTGTGAATGCAACCTTCCTCTTTGGCCCAGGTGATGCATGGGCAAAATGAAATGGTAAGCGTTTTACTCCACATAAATTTTGGGATAAAATGCTAAGTTGTAGGGCTGTGTGAATACAATGAATTAAATTTGACTGCCTTGGTAACAACAGACTGAATTGACATGAGTCAAAACAACTTCACCTCAATGAAGCTGTAAAATCTTTAGTGACAACTCATTTTAAAGCTCAAAGAGTACGTGCATTGATTTAGTATCTTTCCTCAAGTGCTTGGAACTGCTTGTGCCTAATACTGGGCAATGAATAACTATTTGGTACTTAAGTATTATTTTAACCCATTTTATTTTTATGCATTTGACCAACAATCAGAAAATGAGACAAATTTAGTAATATCTAGCAGGAAAACCCCATGTGCCTAACTAAAATAAGTTTCTCTTCTTGATATCTCTTGGAAGTCCCTTTTTATGGCCCAAGAATATATCAGAAATGATGTCATAACACTTTCCCTAGAAGCATATACAGATTTACATGTATCTCAACGTCGAGATCCACTGAGTGAAGGTGAAAGCACCTGGGAACCGACCGGGTTTAATACTACAGTTGTATGTTGTTACCATGATGTCCATGGAAGTAAAATAGTTCTTTTTTTTTTAAATTCCACAGATGCAAAGAGAAAGACCACTGGCATAAATCATGGCCATTTATTTAAATCAAACTTTTTTTTAAAATTTTGTGTGCAAAGGCTGTCTCCCCCTAAGGCAGGGTTCAAGAAATAAGCATCAGACATGAGAAAATATGGGGTTTTTATAGCTCTGAAGTAGGGAGTTTCCAAATGGGCGATTTGGCAGGCGTATAAGTGGGGTCACAGAAGCAGAACATAAAAATAACAAGTTGATTATAACAACCTCTTAAAACAAAGGTATGGTTGCAAGATGGTCATAACAAGCCCTTGAAACAAAGGCATGGTTGCCATTTCCTGAAACTGGCAGTACAGAACCATTTGTGGTTAAGGTTACAGGTGGAATATAGCCCACTCCTTGAGAAACAGATTTAATCATAAACAGGATTGAATTTAATTTGTTTTTACTATTAGATGGCTCTTAAGCCCAAGATGGAAACACACTGGCTTATCATTTTCCCCACAGACTATTGGCTGCCCAGAGTACTTGCATGACACTTTATCCACAGAACAAACATATGTTGAGAGCATACTTTCTAATTTCCTGGTGCTTCTGATCTACTGCACATGCCATGAGAGAAACTTTTCCAGTTCTAGAGGAAAACATCTTCTATCTATAGAGACACAGTTACTGAAAGACGATAATTACCTATCACACAGTGAAAGATTTAAGTGATATTAGAGTTGTTGCGATTTAAGTAAGAGATGTCACCCCAAGACTCAGAGATTTGAACTTTTGGTATACTGTCTAGTTTGATGTCAACTTGACATAACCTAGAGTCACCAGAGAGGAGCGACTTCCACTGATGATGAACAAAACAAAACCAACCAACCAACCAACAAAAACCCCCTCTCCACCCCAACTTACTTTTGGTCATGGTGTTTCATCACAGCAATAGAAACCCTAAGACAAGTTGGTAACCAGATAGTGGAGGTGTTGCTGTAGGAGACCTCATCACAGGGTTTTGGGGAGGATTGTGGAAGGACGTTAGAGCAGTGGGCTAGAAAATCTGTTGAGTGTTGAGAGCTCAGTGAACTGTTCTGTAAGAGCTTGGGAGATAAGAATCTTGAGAGCAGTGCAGACAATGGAGGCCTGACCTGTGAAGTTACAGAGGGAAGCAAAGACTCTGCCTGGCCTTTTGTGTGAAGCAATCTGTGGTATTAAGTCATAGAAAGGTAAAGAACTGTCTGTGACTAACAAGAGAGCAGAGCTCTAAAGTAAAATTTTTGTTTTACTGGGATCACTGATGCTGGTTAGCTGGAGCTGAGAAATTACCTGTAATACCAGCACTTGGGACGCAGAGGCAGGTGGATCACTGTGAGTTCAAGGCCAGTCTGGTCTACAAAGGACAGCCAGGTTTACACAGAGAAACCCTGTCTTGAAAAGCCAAAAGAAGAAGAAGAGAACGAGAAGAAGGAGGAGGAGGAAAAAAGAAAGGAGGAGAAGAAGGAAACCAGTGCCATTACTGTAAAATCTTCTAGGAAATGTTTCCTAAAGTTGTGCTACAGGGGTGGCCAAGGCTGTACCTCACACTGGCAGCCAGACAAGGTAGTGTAATAGTCACCAGGTGTTACTGGTTTTGGAGGCATGAAGGAGTCGTGGAGAGCAGCTGAGGCTTGGCCCTGTAAGAGGCCAGGAGATGTCCTTGGCAAATGTGCAGCCTCAGTGGCAGTTGAAGGCCCAGGATGGAAGGGGTCATGCAGAGAAGCTGAGGCACCATGAAGAGAGCCCAGGAGAGGTTATTGATGAAATTTCAGCTCAGTTGCAGGGAAGACCCCAATATTTTGGAGATGCCAGTGCCATGGGGTGACCATCAAGAGCAGCAGCAGCAGAATGGAGCCAGCTGGATCCTAGAAGGCAAGCTGTGTGCGTTAGAGAGGGCAAGCTGTGTGCGCCCGAGGGCAGAGCCAGATTAGTGACCCAAGCCTCTTGGAGGAATGCAGAAGATTGTGAATGAGTCCAGACATCAGACATTGAGTTATTTACATCTTTGGACTTTGGTTTTCCTTTGCTTTGATTGTGACTGTGCCCTGGTTCTTCCTTCCTGAAAAAAAAAAACATTTAATTTTTACTTTTACAGGAGCCCACAGTTGAAAGAATTTTAATATTAAGGTTCCATCTTGGGGATGAATGAGAAAGGGGTGGTTCTAATTGAGAAGTGATGTGTTTGTCAAGTTAACAATGAGTCAGTTATACTGGGTAGTTTGATATCAACTTAACACAAGCTAGAGTCATAAGAGAGCTTCACTAGAGAAAATGACTCTATAAGATCTGGGAGATAGTGGCACATACCTTTAAGGGAGGCAGACAGCTCAATCTCTGTGACTTCAAGGCCAGCCTTGTCTATAGAGTAATTTCCAGGACAGCCAAGGCTACACAAATAAACCCTGTCTTGAAAACCAAAAAGAAAAAGAAAAAAATCTGGCTGTAGGCATTTTCTTAATTAGTGAGCAAAGAGGGAGGGCACAGCTCCCTGTGGATGGCAGTGCCATCCCTCGGCTACTGGTCCTGTGTTCTATAAGAAAGAAGGCTGAGCGAGCCATTGGAAGCAAACATGTAAGCAGTGCCTTTCTGCATCAGCTCCTGCTTCTGGGTTCCTTCTGGGTTGACTTTCTGTCCTGACTTCCTTTGGTGATGAACATATGGATTCATAAAGCAAATAAACTCTCTCCTACCCAACTTACTTTTGGTCATTGTGTCTATCAAAGCAATAGAAACCCTAACCAAGACACTTGATCTCTGGTTGGTGATACTGTTTGGGGAATCTTATGGGGTGTTAGTGTGCTGGAGGAAATATATCATGGGAGGTAGGCTTTGAGGGTTTCTAGACTAGCCCTACTTCCAGTTCTCTATGCTTCGTGCTTGCATTTTTTCTTTTAAATGTAATTTATTTATTTTTATATCAATCACAGGTTAGGTACTTTGCATCCCAGGCATAGCCCCCTCCCTCATTCTCTCCCACCCTCCCCAACCCTCCCTCATCTCCTCCCCGCCCCCTCCAAGTCCACCAACGGGGGAGGACCTCCTCCCCTTCCATCCTACCCCAGCTCATCCTGTCTCCTCAGGGCTGACTGCAATGTCCTCCCCTGGGATCTAGCCAGTCTGTCACTCCCCGGCTTGTATGGGGGAGGGTCAAAGAGTCAGCCATCAAGTTCAAGACTGAAACAGTGCCTGTTTCCCTCACTAGGGTCTTCAGTCCTACCCCGAGCTATGATGGGTCCCATCTCATGCTTGCATTTAAAGATGTGAAGCCTCAATAAGAATCTGCCATCATGTCTGCTGCTTGGTGCTAGGCCTCCTTGCATGATGAACTGTGGAGCGGAGACAGCTGGCACCCAGAAGACGAGCTGTGTGTGTGGTAGAGAACAGAGCAAGAGAAGTGACCCAAGCCCCTTGGAGGAGTCCAGAAGATTGTGAGTTCTAGACACTAGACATTGAGTCCCTCTGTAACCATATGCCAAAATAAACTTCCTTGCACACATTGTTTTTGGCCATTTTACCACAGCAACAGAAAGTAACTAGACACAAGGGAATCCTGACAGCACCTGTTACATGCAGCATCATGCCAGGAAATAGCAAGGAGATAGCATGTGATCAAGACATGCAACTGTTGCACTGGTCTTAGAGTGAGAATCAGAAGGAATGCATTGCCTCTTTGAAATGATGAAGTTAGGAAATGATGAGAGCTCTGGGAGGTTGTCCCAAGATTCTGTTGCACTTGTCTTCATGATGCTTCATCTCTTAGACTATTCGTAGGAGGGAGGTCAGGGTCAGCACCAGCAAGAAGACGCAAGGGCAGGATATGGCTAAAGCTCTGGGAGAGTATGTTAAAGAGGTACAAACTTAGTTGGAAAAGTTTTCAAATTTGGTTTTACGTTAACCCAATAGCAGAACAGCTTGTAAAGTTAGAGTTGCTATGAGTTTCTAACTCATCAGGAAACTACTCTCATTTCTTTACATTTATTCTTCCCACTGCTAATGACCAGGACCAGGGCTTAGAGAAGGTTTAATTGATTGTTCCATTCACCCCCAGTTTTTTATTTGACTTTATGATAGGATTATATAGCTGTGTCCTTGGCCATGCAACTTTCATTCCTCTCCCCAGAAGATAGCAGAATTCCCTGCCCCTTGCCGTCAAGTTTGACCGCATTACATGCTGTAGTCAATGCAATGACAGAGTGAGTGATGTGAGCAGAGGCTGCGTATGTGAAGTTGTTCTGTCTACCTGGGTCCCAGTGGGGGGTGGGGGAGATCATAGGAACTCAGCCCTGGTCCAGACCATAGGGCCAACCTAGTATGCCAGTCCCAAAAGTTTAGCCACTCAGCCAAATCTGGGTTAAATTGCCCAAAGAAGCCAATCCACTGGGGCTCTAAGCTTATTTTTAAATGATTTTATTTTATAAGTATGTATGTATGTCTGCACATGTTTATGTGCACCACACATGTGCTGGTGCCTACTTAGGCTGGAAGAAGGTGGTGTTGGATCCCCTGAAGCTGCATTTACGGGCAATTATGAGACACCTGCTGTGGGTTCTGTGAACTGAGCCCAGGTCCTTCTTCTGCCAGAGCAGCAGGGACTGTTAACCGAGCCATCTCTCCAGTCCTCTCTCCCTTTTTAAACATTGGTCCTGAGACATTTTTTGATCATTTGTTATACAGCATAAACTGATCCTGTAGAGGATGCGTGTGTGTCAAATTCAAATGCATGGTAAAAGGAGAATCTGAGAATCTGACTTATATGATTGTACAGGGCAAGAGAGCTTTCTTGGATTTCCAATCTTTGTCTCTGTGATAAGCTGAGTCCTTGTGAGAGACCGAAAGCTGGATAGAAATTCAGATCACTAGCAATGTGGGTTGAGGTGAGCCAGACATGTAAAGGAAAGCCGGTGGGGCTTTGCAACACTTAAGCAATCAAAATAAACAGTTGTGAAACCAGGAAGAAGCAATCCCCCGCCCAGGGGTCTGCCACCAGCTGCCTCAGCTTTGGTACATTTAATCTATCGCATTAGCACAGCTTTTACAGTTACAGTCCCTGTAAAGGATTTGGACTCCACGTTTAGTGCGGTTGCCAGGGCCTGAAGCTGTCAATTAGAAAACCATTTACCCAAGTCAACGCCTCCACTGGCTGTCAGGTGAAAGTCATTAGTCCAGCCTTCATTTTGGCCCTTGTTTCCCATGCAGATCCAAACCTCTATCCAAATCCCATCCCCACAGCACGTCATAGGGGAGACTGCACTTTCCAACTGTGCAGCTATGCAAAAGCTGCCTCATGTGGGTGCGATGAACTGGTTTCATTTGGCATAGGGTCCAGCAAGCCTTTTCCATGACTGCCTTTTCTTGGCTGCTTTATTTTCACTCTCAGTTCTAGTTTCTTGTTTGAATACAGTTAAGTCAACATGAACTGCTTATTCCTGTAGCCACATCTCTTTCACACTTCTCACAGAAGAGTGATAAACATAAGGGCCATTCGGGGATGGGATCTCTCTGCTCTGGGAGGCACAAGACAGAAGGGTGCTTCTTGCAGCACCTCCCTGAGAGGTGCACCACTCAGGAGAAAGGAAATTAACATTTCCTGAATTCTGTGTCTGTGCTTTCTCATTTAATCCCTCAGCTCTCCCTATGAGCGGGCCAGTTAATCCAACTACACACAGAGAAAATTGAGATCAGAGGGGTGATATGACTGAGCAGGGATTCTAACAAGCTTGTCATATGAAGAAGCCAGTTTCCTTCCATGATAGGTAGAGATAAAGGTACTATGGGACAAGATGCTGAGGTCTGCTCCTGTGTCCTGTGATAGGGTTATTCACTCCCCATATAGACTCCTGTCTGCATGTTACCATTGGCAAATGGTTGAGGTATCGCATTCTGGAAGTCGCCCATGCTAATCTCTTTGTCTCTGCTCTTAGCTCCTTGGTGTCCATTTTACACACCAACACAATAACTAAAGGGTTTGTTTGTTTGTTTGTTTGCTTGTTTGTACTACTTTTATAAAAAGACTAAATTCAAAGCAAACAGAAAAAGATGTTTCCCATGCTGTAGGTGCTAAGTTTTAAAACTCTACTTTATTTGGAGTTCCTTAATCCTCTACCTGCCTCTCAACCACCCAACCCTAGGTAGGAGAGAAAGAAGGAGGGAAAGGGGCCGTAGACTTCTTTACTTCCTCCAGCTGGGTAGAGTTGTCAGGTTCTTTTGGGGGGCAATACCAATCTCAGTGGTCAGGATATCCAGGTAGCCGGCAAACCAGCAAAGAGAGCATGCAGTCTTTCATCCATTTCCTCCAAGCCTCCATGCATTTCTTCCTCTAGGCTCTTATATTTATATACCTCAGAGTCTTCAGAATTCAGCTCCCTCCAATTGGCAAAGACCAAACCCTGCACGAGGCAGTTATCAGCTGTGGACAAACTAAAGGACAAACTAAAATCCCATGCTTGGGATTAAAACATAAACATGTTGACATAATATAACTGACTTTTTATATTAATTACAGTTTATTCACTTTGTATCCCAGCTGCAGCCCCCTCCCTCATTCCCTCCCAATCCCACTCTCTCTCTCTCATCTCTCCCATTCCCCTCTCCAAGTCCACTGATAGGGAAGGTCCTCCTCTTCTGTCTGACTCTAGCTTATCAGGTCTCATCAGGACTGTCTGCATTGTCCTCCTCTGTGTCTTGGCAAGGCTGCTCCCCCCTCGGGGGGGGATCAAAGAGCCAGCCACTGAGTTCATGTCAGAGACAGTCCCTGCTCCCATTACTAGGGAACACACTTAGATACTGAGCTACCATGGGCTACATCTGAGCAGGGGTTCTAGGTTATCTCCACGAATGGTCCTTGGTTGGATTATCAGTCTCAGAAAACTATTTTTTTAATTTGTTTATTTTTATATCAATCACAGGTTAGGTTTTTTCTATCCCATGCATAGCTCCCTCCCTCATTCCTTCCCACCCTCCCCAACCCTCCCTCATCCCCTCCCTGCCCCCTCCAAGTCCACCAACAGGGGAGGACCTCTTCCCCTTCCATCCAACC
>CM053760.1:3288788-3314023 GCA_028658305.1 Pachyuromys duprasi
GTAGTCTCCTGTGCCAATGAGTTCTAGGGTCTTCCCCACTTTTTCTTCTAACCGGTTTAGTGTGTCTGGTTTTATGTTGAGGTCTTTGATCCACTTGGACTTTAGCTTTGTGCAAGGTGATAAATATGGATCTATTTTCATTTTTCTGCATACAGATATCCAGTTGGACCAGCACCATTTGTTGAAGATGCTGTCTTTTCAGAAAACTATTTTTAAAGAAACCAAAACTTTCATTACAGCATGCCCCTCTGCCTCCTACACCCATCTAATATGTTGTTTACCAACATCTGTACCATAGGCATGAATGTGTCATAATTGGTTACTATATATTGTGTCATTGACATTGCACATGTATAGTCAAATGTGTCAAGATGTGTATCTACTAATATGATGTTTTTGACTACTTTCACTGCCTGAAAGTCTTCCGTGAACTGTGTATTTATCACTTCTTGCTCCCTTCCTAATAATAAGGAACTATGTTTTGTTTTTGTTTGTTTGTTTGTTTTTTCTGCTTTTTATTGCCTCCATTGTCTTTCCCTGAATGGAATGCAGCATTTCTGGAGTGGCTGTTTGACTTAGTGATACCCACTTTAGTTCACTCCAAGTTTTTTTTTTCATGGCTTGATATTTCATTTGCTCTTGTAATATTCTGCTGTCTGGAAATACCACAGTTTATTCATCCATCCACTGAAGGACATCTTGATTTTCAAAACCTGACATTCCAAGTTTTGAAAATCATGAACAAAGCTGCTGTAAATAGCCACAAAGTGTGTGTATGTGTTTGTGTGTCCATAATATTTCAACATTGGTCAAATATTATGTAGTATGATTGGTGCATGGATTAGTAAGAGAATATTTAGTTTTGTAGGACTATTTAGTTTTGGAAAGACTGCCAAACTGTCTTTCAAACTGGGCAGAACATATCATGTTTCTACTGATAATGAATGAGAGTTCCAGTTGCTCCAAATTCTCTTCACTATCTGGGTATCTTCTCACACCTGTAGAGGCACTGGCCAGTGGCCCCCGAGTCTTAGATTGGAGAAAGTTGATATAGATGACACATCTACAGATGACATGGCCACTGTATAAGATCAAGCCAGTTACAATTTCATATCTCTTCATAGCTGAAGAGATAGTGACACTTGATAGGTACTGAGGGAGCATCTTATTCTTTAGTGTATGGCCCATGCCGCACATTGCTCAGGCCCCAGAAGATAGCCATCGGGGCATATAGGCAGCACTAACTTGACTGAGTGGTATATTAATCACTAAAAAAAAAAAACATGAAATTGAGAAGATATGTTAGGGAGTCCTGAAGGGAGCTGGAGAGAGGTAGTAGGGGGTAGGAAGTAGATGTCATCAAAATACACTGCAAACATGCAGAGATTGTTCAGAGGATACATAAAAACTATACTAGATCACAATGTAATACACAAATACATACAATTACATGTTAGTTAAAACTCACTCTGTAAACCAACCAAACAACAACAACAAAAAAACATACTTAGCCTCTCTCTGAAAAGATATTGGCCCATTTTTTAACATGTTTGTTTTCTTACTGTTTAGTTTAAGAGATTTTTGCATATCTTTAGATAGAAGTCCTCTATCAGATGCTTTCTGAAAAATATTTCTCTCATTGTCTTTTGTCAAGTCATTGACATACCCCTCTCCCTCAAAATGTAATATCTCTCCCATGTTATTGCCTAGGAGTTTTGTAGTTTTAAATTATATATTTAGTTCTATCAACCATTTTATATTTATTTTGTGAATTGTATATGATCTTAATCTAGATTCATATTTTACTTGATTGTCCACTTGTTCCAACATCATTTCCTTTGTTATAAACGAGCGAAATACATTATATGGGTCTAGTTCTGTACGCTCTACTTGTTCTTCTTTGTCTATTCTGTTGTCATCATTACAGTCTTGACAACAGTAGTTTAACAGAAAGCCTTGGTGTTCAGTGATGCTGTTCCTCGAACTGTCCTTTTCGTTCAATGTTATGCTGGCAATTCTGTGACTTTCATCTCTCAATATAAGCTTCAGAATTTTGACTGGTACTCACACAGTAAACAGCTGGGATTTTGTATGGGATTTCATTGAATCCATATTCAAATGTGGAAAATAAAAATCTTGACAATATTGAGTCTTTCCATCTATTTCTTTGATTTCTTTTATCACTTGAAAAAGAAATTCTTCTCTCATATTTTACAGTGTCCCTGCCATCCTACCCACCAAGCCCCTCCCTCCCACCTCTCCATTCTCCTAGATCCATAGCAGAAAAGAGCAGACTTCCCAGGGATATCAACCAAACATGGCATAACAAGTTACAATAAGACTAGGCACATAACCTTGATAAGATTTATCCACAGTTTTTTAAGTTTTACTTTAGCTTTCAAGAATACAATATTCTTATTAATTTTTTGAGAATTTCATACAAAGCATTTGATTGATCATCACTCCCCACTCCTTACCATAATCCTTCCATATCCTCTCCCACCTCCCACCCTAACCCAACCTAATGTCCTCAAAAATAAATAACCCACTATAAGAACACCAAAAAAAAAAAGTCAACTAATTTGGGCCCATGGAGGCTCACAGAGACTGAGTCATGAACCAAAAACCCACATGATCATCATGTGGGTCCCCTAACAATAGGATTAGGGGCTATTTCTAACTCTATTGGATCCCTTTTTCCTAGTTGGGCTGCTTTGTCTGGGCTCGGTGGGAGAGTATGTGCTTAGTCCTGCTCTTACTTTGAGGTGCCAGGGTTGGTTGGTACTCCTTGGAGGTTTTCCCTTCTCTGTGAAGAAGACTGAGAATTGGGGGTAGGGGAGCATGAGGGTGGGACTGGGATGAGGCCAGGGGTTGGAATCAGGCTGTAAAGTGATCATGTAAACAAAAATTTAAAAACTGGAAAAAAAGAAACAACTACCAAATTCAACTTGTGGCTGCCCATATTCTTGGGTATAGAAACATCCACTGTAGCATGGGGGCAATACCCTTAAAGAAAAGTAACTCTTTCCCAGAACCCATCAACTTTTAAGAGCTCCTCAGCTAGGTGTCCGGGTTAGTAAGCATGACCCTCATCTATATTAGCATGGTGACTTGCTTGTTCTTATGCAGGCCTTGTGCAGACCACCTCAGCTGTTACAAGTTCATGAGTATAGCATGAACCATGTCCAGAAGACACTGCTTAGCTTCAGTCCTCCATGACCTTTGGCTTTTAGAGTCTTTTGTAATACTTCCCCTGAGCCGTGTTGTTGGGGTCTGATACCGATGTCTTGTTCATCGCTGAGCATTCCGCTGACACTGATTCTCTGTGCTTCAGCCAGTTGTGAGTTCCTGCATTAACCACCATTCACAGTACAGAGATATTTCTCAGATGAGGATTGCGAGCTATTGCTATTACCTATGGATATAGAGATATGAATTGAGGGAGCAATTTGTTACTATGTCCATTTAGCAGAATAATAAGCTTTGGGGCCTGTCGGTCCCCCAACTATGGGTTCTTGACCAGATTTTTAAAGTTTAGACTCTAAGTTTAGTCTTCAAGTTCATATATTAGCATTTGATTTTGAAGGTTACTGATGTAAATGATATTATAATTTTTGATTATTTCAAATTCGACTGGTTTATTGTTTGTTTATAGGACAGAGATTGAATTGTGCCAGCCATAAGCTCATATTCATAATTTTATAATAATCACTTAATTGCAGGAGAATTTTCGGTTGATACTTCTGGATTTTCAACAAAGACAGTCATACCACCAAGGGATATGGATGATTTTATTTATTTTTCTACTTTTTCAGTTTTAACACTTTTATTAAGATTTTCTTGGGTATTTTCATACGTGCGTATGATCATACCAGTTACTCTCACCCCTGCTTTCTCTTGCTTTCCTCCTACCCGAGTATCATTGCCACTTTCCTACAAACTTTTCTTACATTTGCATCTATTTCTTTTGTGTTGTGAGGCATTTTAACCAGGGATGTCTGTGTGACTGCAGATTTGAAGCTGGCCTCTGGAGCCAGGAGGACCAGGAATAGCACCCAACTGTGGTTCCCCTTTACCCACAATCTATCAATAGCCATTAGTTTGGAAGGACATGATAGGGCCTTATGAGCCCTTCCCCGTTAAACAGCTGATTGCTGAGAAGGCCAGTCTTGTGTAGGTAGGTCCTGTGAAAGTAGCTACAGCTGCTATGAGTTCATGATTCTAAGGATAGTGAGTTCATGCCTAGAAGATGGCAGTTCTCAGCCCTCCTCCCTACCTTCAAGATTTTACATTCTTCCTATCTCCTCTTTTGCAAATTTTGGGCTAAGTTCTCAACCATTACTTATTTTGCAGTGTTTGGGCTAAGCTCTCAACCATTATTTATTCTCAGAACCATGAGCTGTCATGAGACTCTGCCCTCACTGCCATTCACTGCAAAGAGAATCTTTTCTTATTAAGATCTAGAGTAGAGTTTGTCTCAGGGTATAAACACAAATACTTAGAAGGCAATTGGAGTTTCTATCTACTTTAAGTAACAAGTAATAAGCCATGTTCTTGGACCAATTACCTCCGCAGGCTCTAGAACATTTTACTTTGAACATACAACATGATGTTGAAAAGCTGTGGTGTGAGAATACACTTGCTGTGTCCCTGATATTACTGGGAAACCCATGAATGTTTCCTGAACCGTGCAGTAATTCTGATACAGATGTATGTGTTGGGGCTGGGCTCCTCATGATTTCTGCATTTATGGTTTTATGTGTAAAAAAATCACAAATGAGTGCTGTGTTGTCAAACGTTTTCCCTGCATTTGTTATCTGGCTCCACTTTTCCTTTAATCCTTTTGACTTGGTGCATTAAATTGCTTGATCCTACTTCCCAGCAACATTATATGAATGACCGTTACATTTTCTCGCATTCTCATTCTCTGCATTCTCACCATCACCATTATTTTTATTGTTATTTACAGCCAAACTACCAAGCATAGGCAGTATCCTGTGGTATTGAATAGCATGTCCTTTCATGATCAATTTTCATTGGCCATTTATACATTTTATTTTATTGCATTTCTATACAACTTCATCCGCTAGTTATTTAGTAATTTGTTTTTAATTCTGAAAGTTATGGACTGGAGATGTATCAAAGCAGTTGAAATCCTACCTAGCATGTGCAAAGTCTTAGGTTTGGTCCTCATCACTGAGAAGACAGTTACTCATGTTCTGCATCCCAGACTTTTGTCACACATATGATTTTAAAGTATATGTTATTCCCATTCTGTATGTACTCTTTTCATTTCCCAGATGTGTGTTGGTCACACAGTGCCTTGAATGTGTTAAATGATATTAAGCTTTTTATACATTAAAATGATTAATTGAAAATTATATATAAAATAACAATGGGTTGATGGAAGATTTTTGCTCACAGGTCACTCTCTGACCCACCTGTTCTCCAGACAGTAGAGGATACAAAAGAAACACTGCACATCACATCCTCTCCTCTCAGGAACATCCTAGAATAATCAAGATGCTTTCCATTGCTCATGAGTGGAGTTGAATAGCTGTAAAGTAAGGCACAAATGAATTCAAAATATGCAGACAGCTGTTGAGGAGTAAGTTCATCCGTGGTAGTGTGACTTTCCTCTCAGTCTATGATAAATGGTTGATTATTCTATTTATTCAACTAGTCTTCTATTTGCTTACAAAATTAGGCTTTGAGCCTAGACCTTAAAAGATAAGGGTAAAATGCAGAGTACAGGGGGAAGAGAGGTTTATGGCTTTACAAAAAAAAAGCATAGAGGTAAATAAAAATTTAAAGCTTAGTGTAAAGGGAATAGGGGCAAGGAAATGAAAGGGGACCATGGAGGACAATAGGGGCCCATTAGTCTGAAAGTCAGAGCATAATGCTTAAATAGTGTACAGCATAAGTTTTTTACTTTTAGCTGCATGTCTTTATATTTAATTATTATACATTTTCTTCCATAGTCACTGTTTATAACTTCGCCTCCCTAGGAAAGAAGAAAAAAACTCATTGTTTCCCATGCTTTTTTTTTGTGGCCATCTCTCTGAACCACTACCAGTATCCAAGCATTTGTCTAGCCTACTGGCCCACTATCTCCTGTGAAATACATTAGATTGATTGTAATGATTATTAGGGGTAGCTAAAATGAGCACATGCTTTTCAATATAACTAGAGGATTTTTGTCCAAATTTATATATTGCCAACCTACCATGAATATCACAGTTACAATTCCAACTCTTCCTGTGAACCACAAATTAAAAGAACACCCAACATGATCCAAAGTTATCCTGCTTCTGCTCTAGTTCAGCTTCCGTTATCCAGCTCTAGACCGCCCACTCACTTGCTGTTACGACCTTGTTTTCTATCTAATAAGGTATGATATGCACAGTCCAAAATCTGAGCTAATGATCTCTGAGATGTTACCAGCTCTTTTTGTAATTCCAAGTATATAATGTCAATCTTTCCATAGTCACTATGGAAACTATATCCCAGAAAACTCCACTCACTTATTTCAGTATGACTTATCCCTTATAAAACTAAATTGGCCATTTCTAATAAACTTAAGCTTTTAAAATTGTTCCCTTACTAAATCATTGGTAATTATATTCATTAATATTCTTACCATGACCAATAGTACAATTAATAATAATAATAAATAAAAGACCAAGCTGGAATATCAAGACAACTGTAATGAAGTGGTAAAACATTTGGACTTAAAACTGGGACAGCTGGTGTTACAATAGACCTTGCTATTTTTTTCTCTGCTATTGTTGAAGACCAGTGCCTGTCTGGGCCTCAGTTTTTTTTCAAATATAATATCGAGCAATAGCATCTACAGAACACAACGCTTTGTTAATATCTTAAAAAAATAAAAGCCATCAGCCTATGGAATATACAAAATTCATAGTTATTATTAAAGTTATGTCTCCTAATTTTCTGCTATTATGAGTGATTCATAATGAGGCAGGCAATACATGGCTAGGTAAAGACAATCACTGGATAATTCTTTAAAATGCATTTTTAACTGGAACTGTTGAATGTATCCTTTCACCAAATAACAGAGCCAAAGAATTGCTACAATACAAAGGTAGATTACAATTTTCTCTTCTCTCTTAACAACTTTCCATTCTCAAACTGGTGTCAATGTAGGTATGCACAGAAAAAAAGACAACAGATACAAAGCTATTTCACAAACAGGATTCTCGGTTCCAGTTATTTGAAAACTAAATGCATTTGAATTATCTTTACATGTAGGTAAGATACTCGGCTAGGAACTCTTCCTTCAAACAATGATCCAGGCTCCCATGGTCAGGAGACCAACAGAGCCAAAAAATCTGGGCTCACAGGTTCCTGCAGAGACTGATGAATCAACCAAGGACCATGCATGGAGAGAACCTAACCCCCTGCTCAGATATAGCCCATAGGCAGCTCAGTCTCCATGTGGGTTCCCTAGTAAGGGGAGCAGGGTCTGTCCCAACATGGACTCAGTGACCTCTCACTGGCAAGGTGGCCTAGCCAGGCCACAGAGGAAGACAATTCAGCCAGTCGTGATGAGAGCTGACAGGCTGTGGTCAGATGGAAGGGGAGGAGGACCTCCACTACCAGTGGACTAGGGGCTGCATTGTCTTCCTCTGTGGCCTGGTAAGGCTGCTCCCACCCCGGGGATGGTGAACAAAGAGCCAGCCACTGAGGTCATGTCAGGGACAGTCCTTGTTCCCATTACTAGGGAACACACTTGGACACTGAGCTACCATGTGCTACATCTGTGAGGGGTTCTAGGTTATCTCCATGCATGGTTCTTGGTTAGAGTATCAGTCTTAGAAAAGACCCCTGTGCTCAGATTTTTTGGTTCTGTTGCTCTCCTTGTGGAGCTCCTGTCCCCTCCAGGTCTTTCTATCTCCCCCTTCTTTCATAAGATAACCTGCACCCTGCCCAAAGTTTGGCTATGTGTTTCAGTATCTTCTTTGATACCCTGCAATATAGAGTCTTTCAGATGCCCTCTGTGGTAGGCTCCTGTCCTGTTCCCTATTTTCTCCCACTTCTGATGTCCGTCCCGTTTGCCTTTCTGATTGAGGATTGATCATCTTACCCAGGGTCCTCCTTCTTGTTAGCTTCTTTAAGTGTACAGATTTTAGTATGATTATATTATATGTTTAATATCCACTTATAAGTGAGTGTATAGATCCATATTCACTACCCTAAACAAAACTAAATTCCAAGTGGCTCAAAGACCTCAACATTAATCCTGTTAGAAGAAAAAGTGGAGAAAAGCCTTGAACTCATTGGCACAGGAGACAACTTCCTGAACAGAACACCAACAGCACAGGCTCTAAGATCAACAATCAATACATGGGACCTCATGAAACTGAAAAGCTTCTGTAAAGCAAAAGACACTGTCATCAGAATAAAACAACAGCCTACAGACTGGGAAAGGATCTTCACCAACCCTATATCTGACAGAGGGATAATAGTCAGAATATACAAAGAACTCAAGAAGTTAAAAAGCAACAAATCAAATAACCCAATTAAGAAATGGAGTACAGAGCTAAACAGAGGATTCTCAAAAGAGGAATATTGAATGGCAGAGAAACACTTAAAGAAATGTTCAATGTCCTTAGCAATTAAAAGCAAGGAAATCACAAAATTTGCAGGCAAATGGTGGGAACTAGAGAGGATCATCCTGAATGAAGTATCCCAGAAGCACAGGAAATGGCAGATATATGGATTTTCTCCTGCCATTTCTACCCTCTCATCTGGCCTTGTCTTCCATTAATCTTCCATTTTCAACCTATACAAATTCGTACAAATATAGTCGCAAAATCCTACGTACTTTATATTCTTCACAAGTTGTGGCTCATCCTAAAAAGCTTACAATGTTTTTCGTGGTCCCTATGGCTTAAGAATGGTTGAGCTTTGGAATCAAGCCTGTGGGTTTATTTTGTTTGGTTTTCTTGTTGTAGCATCTTTTCTACAGACGTTCACTCATGTATCTGTTTCAGAAATAACTGAACTTCCATCATGCAACAAAACTGACTATCATGCTGTAGTTTAGTTTATATTAGAATATGTAAACGTAAACCTGATTGCAATGATGGTCGTTTTTACCTGTACATATCAAAATGAGATATAGACACCAGCAGTGCATATGCCACTATAAAACCATTCTCCTTTTGTTTGAAAAGAGCTCCTCTATTCAGAGAAGAGGCCTCTAACATTTTCAATGATGATCATATTTTTGTTTGTATTTATAGGTTATTGATGCATTAATCATATTTTTGAAAACCTCAGACAACAGTTAAGATGATAAGTAAAACTCAAAATCACTGAACCTTCATATATAGTTTGGGAAGATTTATTGACTGAGGGAAGAGCCCATGATTGCTGTTTGCCCAGGGAATGGGTCTCTTTCAGGGGAGAGGGGAAAAACTAGCAAAGACTTAATGCTATTCCATTACAGGATGGGGAAAGGAGGGACATAGATATGAAGGCAGGCCAGCATCAAGCAAGAGCTGATATGGAAATTTTTCTTCTTGAACCTGAATTTTGGCTTTTACGTGTTCTTGAGTGATGGAATGAGACTTACTTATGTCACTGATTCTCCCTTATTTAAAGTCATCTAATTATAAATATTAACTACAATTAAAAAACACCTTCATGAGAACATCTAGGTTTGCATTTGCTAAATCACTGGGTAACACAGATGATTCTAATTGACATGACACCAGTGATGGAGACATCATACAATGAAACACAATGCTTGATTTCTATTTCGATGCAATAAATCTTAATATTTTAAGAAAATTAAAAAAACTAATATGAGAAAGAAGCCCCAAATCATAGAACATTTTAAAATATTAAATAAACAGCTGATAGAATGAAAAAAAAAAAACCAAAAGCCTTAAAGTGACCTAAAAAAAGTCGAAATGACATAATTAACATATTTGGCTTATTGGAGGAATTAAGACTATTGAATTAAAGATAACAATTCTTTTCAGGTTTGCATAAAATATTTTTTCAGGTTCATATAAAGTACATAAAATAGACCTAATTCTAAGAATAAAAACTCTGAAACCTACTTGAAAAACAAAAACACAGGGAAAACATTTTAAAACACTGGTTAGGTTAATGAGGTTTGGAATATTATCAGAAAACATAAGAAACAGGTGCAAAAGTTGACAAACAGAATTATGTCAAACCAAATGATTCTGTATAACAAAAGACGCATTAGCATAATGAAAAGACAGCCTACATAATGGGAAAAGTACTTCCCAACTATTATGCAAGATTAAGTGTCAAGAATACACCCAGAACTCCGTAAACTTAACAATAACAGCAAGCAAGTGATCCATAACAAATGGCAAATAATTCAAACTGACACTTCACAAACAAAAAATTGAAAAGCATAAAAGGGCAATGAAAATGTTTGTTTATGGCTGGTTTTTCCACAGTCGTGATTTCTGTATGTTTCAAGCAGTTCTGAATCTGTGTATTAATCACTGCCCACAAGCAAAAAATAAGCTTCTCTGAGTATGGCTAAAACCTGCACTAATCTGTGGACATATAAAAGAAGCATACATTTATCAAAATAAATACTAGTAGTAGGTTCTTCCTTGTGGC
Organism: Pachyuromys duprasi; assembly: GCA_028658305.1. Lineage (NCBI taxonomy): Eukaryota > Metazoa > Chordata > Mammalia > Rodentia > Muridae > Pachyuromys > Pachyuromys duprasi. The sequence goes on from CM053760.1 coordinate 3,299,424, forward strand.
TTATGAACTCCTCAGCCATGCATTCCTAGGCATTCTTTCCTATGGAGTGGACCCTGAATCCAATCAGAAAAGAGTAGGTTACTCCTGCAATATTAATGCCAATACTATACCAATATACATATCTTGATAGACCTGTTAGTATTGTACCTCCCAAGGTTGACATGTGGCTAAGGTTGTTGATAACTATTCTTCCCTAGCACCATCCACAGTACCTGGTGGCATCATGAAAGCTAGTCAACAAAGGCAAAACTTCTAGGTCAGAACCAGACTGATTTTTCTATGTCCTGTGACCAAAGTGTATGGTAGCTTCAGCAATGGGTTATTAAGACCAAGTTCTGGAAGACAACCAAGAGCATGACAATAATCTGTATATCTAAACATTTTAAACAAAATGTCAGAAAATTAAAAAATCAAGAATATATCAAAAAGATAATACAATAGAATCAATACACTATGTATTTCACTATATTAATAGGAAAAGAAGAAAAAGATCACCTCAAGTGAATAAAGCAAAATTCTATGTTTATTCATGTTGAATATTGATAACTTGAAAGTAAATAATCACTTTTGATATATAAAGAATATCTTTATAAGATTGTGTACTATATAGAAAGCCACAGAAAAGTGTCCCAAGCTTCTTCCTTGTGATTAAGAGAGCATGTAGTATAATTTCATTTACATGAAGTACAAACCATGCAATGCTAACCTATATATGACTGAATACAGAATGGTAGTTATTTCAATGGAAGAAGTGAATTTGGAGTGTTGGTAATGATCTAGCCCTTTATCTCGTGTGGTTATATAATTATATTAACTTTTGTAAATTTAGTGACATGTTCACTTGTGATACATGTATTTTTGTACTTCATCAAGGACTTAATTTAACACACACCAATAGAAAATTTAAAAGCCAACTTGTATTTCAATTAATTGGCACTCTCTCATGAGATAATTGTTGTATCCTTTGATGGTCAGGCAATTGTTTCTCCCAAGTTGAATCAGGCTTAGTAAGAGCTGATTGATGCGTATTTTGAAGCCTACTTAGAGAACCTGAGCTTCTCAGACGATGCTCAGGAACCAGACAGGCTTGTCATCAGTTTCCCACTGCTAAGTGCATTTCCCCAGAACCCTTTTCAGGCCACAGATAATGTAATTCTGTTTCAGGAAGCTTTTGTTGTACATATAACCATCTAGCAGCTCTCAAGGGAAAAGCATGCTGGGCCATGTTAGATCTGTGTGTTTACTGTGCTGCCCTGGATAGGGTGGCGGGAGGGGGAAAAAGGCAAAGTCTCCCAAGATTCAACCCACACTCTGAATAGTGCCAGGAGTAGAAAAGAATAATTGCTTGTCAGCTCTTCTGATTAAGAAGCATAACTCAGGACCTTCCACTCCAAAGAATATGCACATCGGTTCACTAGACCACACTGAAGAGCCACTTTCCAATTCTCATTGTATTTTTGCTTCTGTTCGAGAGCTCCCACAGCTTTGCAAATGCCCAGTGGTGACATTTTTGCTATGGCCTTCAGAGACGCTTTACTTTCTCAGGATAGAAGACTACACTGTTTGTTTTAGCAGAAGCAGCCGCCCTTTTCACTCTGCTAAAACTCAATAATTTTTGCATTTTTTTCAGAAAGTTCTGTTGGATTTACTCCAGTTCATAGGCTTCTTTAGACTCTCTGAACTAAAAAAGCATGTAGGAGTGATGCTTAGCTTATAAACTCACTGCTTTTATACACACACACACATACACACACACACACACACACACACACACACGACATGTAAGCTGTAAGCTCACTATCTGGAGCCCGGTATTTCCAGCATTTGTATAGATATAATATTTGTGCAGCTTCTCAGCTTCTCAGGGTGGTCTCTGGATCCTGTTTAATGTAAGTGGGTCCAAAAGTTTTAAATCTGATATAGTGGAAAGTCTTGTCTTTTTGTAGCAGCAGATGCAAGCCTTCAGAGTTCTATCCCAACTTAACAGAACTCATCTGTCTTTGGAGATAAAGTATGCTCTCTCTGATCTGCTCCAAACGCCTCATGACTTCAGATGACTAGGCCGTGGCTTTATTCTGTCATAAACTTGCTCATTTGGTTCTTTTTCTTTTCCGTTATTCTCAAGCTACACTGGCTCTTTGCCTCCCTCGGACGTTGTCATCTTAGTTTCTGTCTTGGATCTGTACTTGTTCTTTCCTTCATCCGCAATGCTATCCCTCAAATCTTCATGTGACCTTGTGCTTCTTAGCACCCATGTGCCAAAATAAGCATCAGCTCCTAAGAAAGTTCTTCCCAGATCACCCAATCTCTAACAAGTCTATATTTATTTACCTACTTCTTATTTTTTCTATTGTTTATGGGGTTCCTATCCCCCCTTTACTGCAAGGCTGTAAATGCAGGGATCCTCGCTGATTTTATTTGCATCCCTATCGCCGCAAGCACTGTGCCTGAGATATAGCTGTGTAGTAGACAGATGGATCAGTATGAATTCTCTGAGAATCATATACTAAGCCTGTATTATATATTCAAAGAATTTATTAGGGAAACACCCCTGAAGAAAATAGAGAGGAAGTTAAATCAGGCTAGGAGAGCCTGGGGGCCTTTTAAGTAGGAAAACTTCAGGCTGTGTAAGCTCTGAGATGGTCTTGACTAGGCTGATAGAGGTAGTGCACAGGAAGATTGCCCATAGATCTTTTCTATGTTGGGCCAAAAGAGCTGGTTTTGAGATCTAAACCCTGCTCAGATAGCAACTAGAAGTGACACTTCTTTTCTAAGTGGATGATCACTCCAACGGTTTACAAAAGCTTTCTATTTTCCTTTTCTGGCATGCTGCAGACAGCCAAACTAAGTCAGGCTATCATGCTAGGAGTAGTAGGGACCACAATGAGCTGGCTTGAGCTCGCCCTATCTGTAATGGGTAACTGCTATGTAACTATAACTCATTACTGCCAGGCAAGAATGCAGACTCTCTGCTACCAAACCAAGCGATGCCATGCCAGAAATCTGGATTTTTACATAAAAATTTCTGGTTTTTAAGTGTTGGGAACTAATTAAATAGTTTTAAATACTCTGCAGACCAGCATCAGCATGGCCAAGCAAAACATGCCTGTAGGATAATTTGGCCACCAATTTATAGTCTCCATTCTAGACCAAACTTGATGGGCAACATTCTAGATCTTTTAAATTCATGGTTGTGTTAAAAGCTTTGCAACAGTTATTCTTGGAAGTCTTTTCACAACCAGCTGATGACTGGCCATTTATGTCACTCCCCCGTATCCTGGATCCAGAGAGCATGGGAGAGAAGAAACCATAAATATGTGAGTCACAAAAGTCATGGGACTCAGAAGATGAGGTGAAGTTCCCCCATGAAGTAGAAATTGACAGGTTTCCCCTGTCAGCTGAGTGCGTAGGTAGGTCGGCAAGGGCAAACCTGGTGGATCTCACTCTCTGCTCAGAAAGAGAACAAGCTGGCAGCAGGAGAGAAGAGGGAGTTCCAAGGCAAATGGGATACCCTAGAGCTAGAAACCCTAAATTTGTTTGTGTTTAGTGCTAATTTCCAGGATTAGGTCTTAAGGGGATGAAAGTAAGAGCAATACAAAAGTTCTTAGTAACGTCTTCCAGCAATAGAGTATATGCTTAAATTAGTTATGACTCACGGGGACATTTTAATGAGGAAACTAATGCTTAAACTAAGGAATCAATTCCAACTTTTGATTAAGACTCTCATCTTCAGTCATACAAAATCTACAGTACGCTTCTGAGATTGCAACTGGCTTTGGTCAAACGTTCTAAGACCTTCAAGTTTTTGTTACAGGGTGATTACCTTCTTCAAAAAGCATGTCTTTGGTTTTGACATAGGCAACTGCCTTTCTGCAGCTCTTAAGGATGATCTGTGTTTTAATATTTTATGTTTATTATTTTTTAGTTATGTGCATGTCTGTGTCTCTGTATGGGTATTTGTACATGAGTACAGGTATCCATGGAAGCCAGAAGCAATGGATCCATCCTGAAGCTGCAGTTACAGGAAGTTATGAGCTGCCACATAAGAGTGCTGGCAACTAAACTCAAGTTATCTGCAAGAGAAGTGTGTGCTCTTGTCACTACTTCAGCTCCATCTCTTAAAAGTTTTAGGAGTTTACATGTGTATATTTGTTGTAGTTGAGCTGTGATTCATAAAGACAATTTAAGGTGTGTTGTTTATTTGATCATACTCATCCTTTGCCGACTCCTCTATCAGGTTCTCCTCCCTTCCCATCTACATTTTGCTTTCATGTCATATATGTGCACATGTGTACATACATAAAATCTTGATGAAAGACGTGATATTTGTCTTTCAAAGTCACCTTATTACACATAACAGGAGGTCCCAAGTTGCATCTATTTTCCAGTAAATAACATAATTTCATTCTATTTTAAAATTATTTTTATTTTTTATATTTATTACAGTTTATTCGCTTTGTATCCCAGCTGTACCCCCTCTCTCATCCCCTCCCAATTCTACCCTCCCTCCCTCATCTCCTCTCTGCCTCTCTCCAAGTCCACTGATAGGGAGGTCCTTCTCCCCTTCCATCTGATCCTAGTTTATCAGGTCTCATTAGGACTGGCTGCATTGTCCTCTTCTGAATTTCATTATTTATAGAGGAATAAAACTCCATTTTATAAAACACTTTAAATATAAAAAACAGTCTTAAAATTTACACAGTACAAACAGCCCAATAGCCAAAGCAATCCCCTCACAAGAACCGTGCTGGCGCTATCACAAAGCCTAATTCCAAGCAGTCACACTCAAATCGAAAATCCACTCTCTCAATTCTTGTTGAATATAGTCCTTGAAGTCTTAGCTAAAACATTAAGACAACAGAAACAAAGTAAATGAAGAGAAGGGAAAACAGGAAATGGAGATATCTTGTTATCCATATATACTGATTATATTATCTTATTTATTACAGACCTTAAAGACTAAGAGTAATAATGAAGATACCGAGGAAGAAATCAGGAAAGCAGTTCCTGGTCATGCCTGCCAGAACACCAGGATACCAGCCTCTCCACTCTCCAGCTTCCAATAGGCTCAGTCCTCAACTGTTCCTCTCCCTCTTTTTGCTGCGTCCTAGCCACTGACTCCAGCAGATACCCATGGCAAACCACAAGCCACACCTGCCTGAAGACCAGATAACCCCTGCCCAACCACACCTGTCAAAAGATCAAGTAGGCTTCCTACATGCAGACCTTCTCAACTTTCTCAGCCCCCTCCCCATACTGTCCTCAATCCCCCTTCCAGATTGCCATGTACCAACATCCAACTCAGGCAAAAAATTCCCGCTGGGCCAGAGGCCACCCAGGACACCAGAACCCCAGAAAGGCTGCCTGCCCTCAGACCTTTGCTCTCTCCCAGTGCCCACCCACACTATCCCAAATACCCCCTCCCATCCTCATCACTGTTTCTTGGCCCCCAACTCAGCAGAGAACCCCCCTGCCTGACAAAAGACCATGCTGGTCACTAGAAATCCATCCTCCAGCTCTGGGTGGGGCTAGACCCCTGATCAACCACAAGCCACCCAGGGCAGAAGACCAGCAAGGAAACAAAACACAACAAAGACAAACACAGAAACTGGCACCTAGACCTATGGTCATCCCAAACCTAGATGCCTAGACTCCAACACAAGAACACAACTGACAACAACCAGAGCAATATGTTACTACTAGAGCCCAGCTATTCTGCTGCAACAAGCCCTGAATATTACAACACAGCTGAAGCACAAGAAAAAGACCCTAAAGCCACCTTTATAAAGATGATAGCATTCCTTAAAGGAGTGAAAAAATCCCTTAAAGAAATTGAGAAAAAGAGAAATAAATGGAGGAAATGAATAAAACCATTAAAGAAATTAAGAAAAACACAAACAAAAAGTTGGAGGAAATATATAACTCCCTTAAAGAAAGCCAGGAAAAAAAAAACAGTTGAAGGAAACAAACAAAACTGTTCAAGATTTCAAAATGGAAATAGAAACAATGAAGAAAATACAAAGTGAGAGAAATGGAAATGGAAAATCTACATCTGCGAACAGGAACTACAGATGCATGCAGCACCAACAGAATACAAGTAATAAAAGACAGAGTATCAGACATTGAATACATGGTAGAAGGTTTGGATACATCTGTCAAAGAAAATGATAAAGCTAAAAAATTCCCTACAAAACATCCAGGAAATCTGGAACACAATGAAAAGACAAAACCTAAGAATAATAGGAACAGAAAGGGTCGCAGCTCAAAGGCCCAAAGTTTTCCTAACCTAAAGAAGAAAATGTCCATAAAAGTACAAAAGCATACAGAAAAGCAAATAGGTTGGACCAGAAAAGAAAGTCCTCTTGCCACATTATAGTCAAAACACTACAAAAACAAACAAACAAAACATAGAGAAGAAAGAAAGAAAAAAAAAACATTAAAAGCTAAAACTGTACAAACTTTCTATGTCCACCCCAGCTCTGAATAATGACATGGAGATATAATAGCATTAGGCCTTGGGTTACTGTTGTTCCCAACTAGCTCTTGTAACCTATGTTTTATCTATGTTCTGCCATGTGGTTCTTTACCTCTCCTTAGTTTCATATGGCCAACTTCCAGGATGTGTTATGGGAGAATCTTCTTTCCTTCTGCTTCTTTTCCCAGAGTCCCTGTCTCTACCAGAAGTCTCACCTAGTCTCTTCTACCTTTGCTATTCAGCTCTTTATTCAACCAATCAGAAGGTGATGGAGAACAGTGTTTACAAAACATTGAGACAGGTGATACTTAACAAAATCAAAGTCGAGTCTGTACTCAGGTCTCAACTGGTCCAGAAACCAGCATTTGAATATACAAAGACAACCTTTATGCAGTACGTAAAAAGATCATCCTAAAAAGAGCTGTGAGCAAAACACAGTGAGTAACTTATAAAGGCAGACCTTACTTCTCAATAGAAACTCTAAAAGCCATAAGGGCCTAAACAGATGTGCTGTAGACTCTAAGAGACCACAGATGACAGCCCAGACTACTATAACAAGCAAAACTTTCAATCACCATAGATGGAAAGACAATATATTTTATGGTAAAGTCAAATTTAAACAACATTTGTCTACAAATCCAGCTGTAGAGAAGATACTAGAAAGGAAGCTTCAAATCAAGAGTTTAGCTACACCCATGAAAACACAAGAAATAAATAATTTCACATCAAAAAAAAAAACAAAGCAAAAGAAAGCCCCCCCCCCCCGCGGCATGCACACACCATCACCATCACCACTACCAACAACAACAATAAAGTAACAGGAATTAACACTCATTGGTCACCGATATCTCTCAATATCAATGGACTCAGTTTCCCCCTCAAAAAGACACAAACTAACAGAATGGATATGAAAACAAGATCCAACCTTCTGCTGCATATAAGAAACATAGCTCAACGTCAAAGCCATTGCCACAGAGTAAAGGATTGGAAAAAGCTTTTCCAAGCAAATGGACTTTAGAAGCAAGCTGGTGTAGCCATTCTAATATCATCCTAACATAAGCTGTGAGGGAAACAGAAGTAACATATAAAGGGAGACCTATTAGAATTATACCTAACTTCTCAATAGAGACTCTAAAAACCATAAGAGCCTGAACGGGTGTGTTGTAAGCCCTAAGAAACCACAAAAGACATCCCAGACTACTGTATCCAGAAAAATTTTCAAGTAAATAGATTTTAAACCAAAATAAATCAAAGAAAACTAGAAAAGACACTTCGTATTCATCAAAGAAAAATCTACCAAGATGACCTTACAATTCTTAACATCTGTACCTCTAAATACAAGGGCATCCGTGTTTGGAAAAGAAACACTACTACAACTTAAATCACACATTGAACCCCATACATAAGTACTGAGAGAACTCAATACCATATTCTCACCAATGAACAAGTCAGCCAGACCAACGCCAAACAGAAAAAAATATGGAACTAACAGACACTATGACTCAAATGGACCTAACATAGCTACAGAACATTTCACTCAAATACAAAAGAATATACATTCTTCTCAGCAACTCACAGAATTTTTGCCAAAACTGACCACATGCCTGCTCAAAAAGCAAGTCCCCCAAAATACAAAAAATTGAAATAACCCCCTGCATCCTACCAGACTACTGTGATTTAAAACTGGATTCCAACAACAGAAAAAATAGAAAGCCTACAAACTCACTGGAACTGGAGAACTCTCCACTGAATGACCTCTAGGCTGAGACAGAAATAAAGAAAAAAAAACTTCTTAGAATTCAATGAAAATGAAAATATAACATACCCAAACTTACAGAACACAATGAAAGCACTGCTAAGAGGAAGGTTTATAGCACCAAATGTCTTCATAAGAAAATTGGACACACTCCTCCTAGCAGCCTAACAGCACACCTGAAAGCTCTAGAACAAAAAGAAGAAAACACACCCAAGAGGAGCAGACGGCAGGAAATAATCAAACCGAGGACTCAAACCAATAAAATAGAAGCAAAAAGAACAAAACAAAGAATCAATGAAACAAAGAAGTGGTCCTTTGAGCAAAACAAGATAGACAAACCCTATTCAAACTAACTAAAAGACACAAAAAGAGTATCCAAATTAGCAAAATCTGAGACAAAAAAGGGGGACATAACAACAGATACTGAGGAAATCCAAACAATCGTTGGGTCATACTGTAACCTATACTCCACAAAATTATAAAACCTAAAAGGAATGGATAATTTTTTTAGTAGATAGCACTTGAAAAGGAAGGTAAATCAAGATCACATCTGACAGAGGGCTAATATCCAAAATATATAAAGAACTCAAGAAACCACACATCAACACAACAAATAACCCAATTTAAAAATGGGGTACATATCTGAACAGAATTTTTAATAGAGAATTCTCAAATGGTTAAGAAACAATGCAACTGAAAACTACTTTGAGATTCCTTCTTACACCTGTCAAAATGACTAAGATCACCAACACAAGTGCCAATTCAAGCAGGAGAGGATGTGGGCATGAGGAACACTCTTCCATTGCTGATAAGAGCACAAACTTGTACTACTATAGAGATCAATTAAGACCCAGCTATATTGCACGTGAGCATATACCCAAAATAAACTCCATTCTACCACAAAACACTTGCTCAACTATGTTCATAGTGGTTTAATTCAGAATAGCCAGAAACTGGAAACAACCTAGATACCCTTCAAATGAAGAATGGATTTTAAAAATGTGGTACATTTACACAGTGGAGTATTACTCTTTTAAAAATGACATCATAAGATTCTCAGGCAAATGGATGGAATTAGAAAAAAATCATCCTGAGTGACATAACCCAGACCCAGAAAGACAAACACGATATGTACTCATAAATAGAGATTAGCTGTAAAGTAAAGGATAATCATGCTACAATCCACAGACCCAGAGAGGCTACACAACAAAAAGTGCTCGAGGGAGAATGAATGGATCTGCCTGAGTAGGGGAAGGAGAATAGGTTTTGTGGGTTGAATTGGTATGGATGGGGATGGGAACAGGTAGGATCAGGTGGGGGAAGAAGGGACAGATGGAGGAGGAAGAGGGACTACTGGAATTCGGAGGCTTTGGGGTGACCATATGGAAACCTAATGCGGTGGAAACTTCCTGGAAACTAGGAGGTTGACCCTAGCAGGGACGCCTAGTAATGGAGGATGTAAAGCCTAAAATGGTCATCTTCTGTAACCAGGCAAGGGACTGAGACACCAACAAAACCTTCGACCTGCGCTGCCTGCAAGGTGTGCTGGGACAATGGTGGCACACAGCTTGTAGGCGTGGCCAACCAATGATTGGTCTAACTTGAGGTACACACCAGAAACCAGAGCCAATACCCGACACTGAATGGATTAAAACCAGAAGTTGAATGGCCCAGAGAGGTAGGGTAATACCACAGATGATTGGCCAAAAAAAAATAAAAAATAAAAAGTCAATAAAATAAGTCCTAATGATATTCTGTTATACTCATAGATCAGTGCCTAACCCAATTGCCATTAGAGAGGCTTTCCCCAGCAGCTGATGTGAGCAGATACAGAGACCCACAGTCAAACATTAGATGGAGCTCGGAGAACTCCACAGAAGAAGGGAAGAAAGGATTGTAGGAACTAGAGGGGTCAAGGACACTAGGAGAACATGGCCCACAGAATCAACTAAGCAGGACTCATAAAGGCTCACAGGGACTGAAACAGCAATCACAGAAACTGTGTTGGTCTGTGCTAGGTGTGGTTGTTTAGATTGGAGTTTTTTCGGGACTCCTAACAGTTGGAGTGGGGTGGGGTGTGTCTCTGACTCTTTTGCCTACTCTTGGAACATTTTTTACTCATACTGTGTTGCCTCATCCAGCCTTGATATGAGAGTTTGTGCCTAGTCGTTTTGTATCTTGTTATGCCATGTTTGGTTGATATCCCTAGTAGGTATGTTCTATTCTGGGCTAGCTGGGAGATTGTGGGCATAGTAGAGAAAGGGAGGCTGCAGCCAGGATATATTGCATGAGAGAAGATTTAAAAAAACAATAAAGAAAAAAAAACAAAATAAGAAAGCAAACTGGTACACCATCAAAATTCCAACCAAATTCTTCACAGAAATATGAAAATCAGACTTAAAATTGACCCAGAAGCACCAACAGCCAAATAACCAAAGCATTCTGAGCAAGAAGGAAAAGACTGGAAGTTATCACAAAGCCTGATTTCAAGTTATGCTACAGAGCCACAGTGACATAAAGAGCATGGTGATGGTAGAAAATGCATATATAGATCAACGAACAGCCAGAGCCACCTACTTTTTGAAAAAGATTAAAAAAAAAACCAGCATTCACTGAAGAAAAAACAGGTTCTTCAACAAAAGGCACTCAGAAAATTGTACATCTGTTAAGTAGAATGATGCTCAATTACTATTCCTCTTTTATTTCTGCTGAATTGAGTCTATCTGTCACAACAGCACAACATCATCCTGTGACCTTCAAGCACACTGAAAAGTTGGGTTTCTCAATCCTTTCATTCAAGGCAGTCCTAAACCAGAGGAGACATTTCAGTAAATCTCATCAAATATCCCCTTCTGATGGCATGAATATAAATGGCATCTGCCCACACTCTTTCAACTACTTTCAAATATCCAAATAACTGGCAATGACCGTGTGGACCGGTTTGAAGACTAGTCACAACTGGAAGGGTTTACTTCAGCATACCACACGGCAGACCTTCTAGCAGAGGTCACAGTTCCAACCTTTGCAAGATGAGGCAATGACAGGCTGCGCGCCAGCCTGTGCTACTGATTGTCATAAGCTGTCAAAGACCAGTGTTTTCTCTACACAGCAGGAGTCCCACAGGCAAGTGAAATCATATTTTCCATGTTTATGCCAGTCCACTACCAAGAGAAGTTAGTACTCACCAGATCATGCATGTCAAAGCCCACATGGACATGCACCTGTCTGTTTAGAATCTAGACCCACAGCTTTAAAACGCATTCACGCCTCCATAACCATCCAGACCAGAAATCGATCCTACAGCCCAACCCCCAGGGACTCTCACCCCTTCATTCACTTGACAGATGTTTAGTGAGAGCACACTACATCCAAATGCCTGCATTTATTCTGTGCTTGTTGAGTTTCCCATTGTCAACCCTAATCTCTTTTGAGTACCAGCACACATAAGACAGAGGGATTTTTTTTTCAAGTGACCTTGGCAGAAATTGATGCAGTAATTAACTTTTCTACAAGAACCCCCCACTGTTTCACAGTTTACTAACTTCTGTGCCCTGGAATTGAGAAACCTGCCAAGCACACAAGCACAGCATTCTTTTTGAGGAAAAAGAGAGAGAGAGAGAGAGAGAGAGAGAGAGAGAGAGAGAGAGAGAGAGAGAGAGAGAGAATGAATTCTACTTTTAAAATCCCCCATGCAATAATATTCTGCTTTGCTTGCCAAAAAATCAAATCTTTTGATTGAAACATCAGTTTACCCTTAAAAATTCTCAAGTAGTAAATTGTTCACTTTTCCAAATCCATCTTGAACCCATATTTGCCATCCATGTTCTACCGCAGGTAGCATGTTTCTAAAATCCTTTTCCCAAATTGCACTGTGACCTGTCACTGCTGAGCTATCCACACACTACTTGCTAGCTGACATCTGCTTGCTGCTATGCAGCTGCCTTTGGTGTAACACTGAGTTAAACATGACAAGTTATTATCGTGCTTGCTATTTGCTGCCATTTGCAATTGTCATCGTTTAAGACATGCTGTCTCCTTAGATCTCTTTTGAACATTTCTATGATGTGAAAAGAAATGACTGCAAAATAAAAATGACTCAAGTGTTATAGCTGGTTGTGGTTTAAAGTGAAACATCTGGGTTCATTCAAATCACCTTGCTTCTCATATGACCTGGTGAGCCATGACTGAATGGCAAGAGGTTTGGCCAGGTGGCTTCTCCCAGGAGTTTTTGAGAAAGGAGTTTTCGTCCTCCAGGGATGTGCTTCTGAGATCCTTAAGGGTTTCAAGATGATATTTTAGAAGTTGATGTAATTCACATTTTATCCTGACACAGACAGAAAAAAAAATATTTGAACTTTCTGTTAGTAAGGTGCACAGAGGCAGGCTCCCCAGGCCTGGAGGGACAGTGGGAAAATGGAGAATCCAATAGAGAACCTGGCCACCATCTTTGAAATTGAGCAAGGGAAATGGTTCTTGTCCTGATTGAGGTCAGAAGGTCTGCGAATTAGAGGTCACTCCCACAAAGAGACTGCTCCTATAGAATTCAGCTTAAAGATTCCTTCCTTGGAGAGACTTTCTGCCACCAGAGGAAACTAGACTTCCTTCTCTCCGTGCCCTTGTTTATACCACCTCACATTGTCATCAAACAATGACGGGATGGGGAGATTTTCCTGCGATTTACTATTGATATTGTACTCCTTAATTGAAAGTATACTTTGAGACAATAAAGAGCCTGCCTGTGCCCTGTTTCATTTTAGCCACTAAGTCAATCTTCAGAACTAGGACAGCTTCACAGTCTATGGAGCCCAGTGCAAAGCGAAAATATGACATGCAATAGGTACAAACACATAAAACATCTTCTACTAAATAGTTTCTACCTCCTAGATGCTGACTTGTTTATTTGCTATATAATATCATCCTGTACTTTCACACTAAAACTTTAAATTCTTATTATGCTAACTTTTTAAATATGGTTCCATGAATCAAATTTAGGACCTTTTATGTAAGATTAACAAGTACCTTACCACTGAGCTACATCTAATCTTCCATTCTTTGTTTTTATATTGTAAGATAACAGCTTTATTTGTGCATAGAAGAGCATTTAGCCTGCATTCAAAACTCCAAAAATATATAATCCATAATTTGTAGCTCACACCAACATGTGCATTTCATTCTTAGCATCACCATGGAAAAAGTTTCATGAAGCTAGTACTTTTGATTCCACTTCAGTCAACCATCACTCCCCTCAGCTTGTTGACAATGAAGAAGTATTTAAAGGAAAGAGGGAACTGTGCATTGCTCTACAGTTCTCTTTCCTTTTCTTCATTTTTTTCCTTTTGGGAAATGAGAGTTGAAGTAATTTGCTGACAAGAGGAAATGCAATAAAAAGAAAGGATATGAAAAAATTCCCTTTGTTCTTGTCTTTAATTTGAACAAAAGGGATGATTTTGTTGCTGGAGTCTAAGACCAGAGACTTGGCTTTAGGGAATTCCAGAAAGATGGGTCCAGCTACTCACCTTCAAACAGATGGTAACATACAAGTAAATTACCACAGCATGACCATGTTGGGAAGGATAGCAGCTTAGAACCTCAGTTCTATATTTACATAATGAAATGCTAATAGAAGAAAAGCAAGGGCTAGGGCAAATGAGTATGTACAGTCAATCAGACTTAGTTGAAATGTACTCTGTGTGACAATTATCTCACATTTGATCATTGGGGTCTTGCTCCCCAGGGAAGTATTTACTGCACTGAGAAAAATTTTAGTTCGCATTATAAAATATTTTTCTATAAACTTTGATGTTCCTGGAACTTGGGATAAGCTGAGAAATATAAAACTATCAAAGGAAGGACAGATTAGGATGAGAGAATAAAGTCATTAAAGACAAGGCTAGTGTATCTTCAGGCTCTAGGATGCCAGTACCTCCCTTCTTCCCTATCTGTTTTAGTAGAGGTCCCAACACTATTTGTTTTATCTTTGCTTTGAGTATCACTGGTTGCTATGGCTTGTAGATCACCACATTTGTACTCATGGGGTACCAAGAAAATACTGTGTGTGAAAGGAAGAAACATCGATATGGCGATATGAAATCGCCATATCATTGTGCTGGACTTGATCACAAAACACAAGAGCAGTGGAGTTATTTGACAGCAGTGGATCACACCAAATGTGGGACACCTGGCTGCTCAGGTCTTTGTTCATGAAGCCATTCCTGGTCCAAGCTCAAGTGTAACAAAACAAACAGAGAGCATGGTGAGTCTGTACATATCTTCCTACCAAATGGAGAATCAGTGAACAGTTCAGAGTTGTCTGTCAATAAACTGAGTTGCACTTCTTGAATAAAACACCAACAGCACAGGCTCTAAGAT
>CM053760.1:3314523-3344691 GCA_028658305.1 Pachyuromys duprasi
AGGGGAACAGGGACTATTTTGGACATGAACTCAATGGCTGGTTCTTCGACCTCCCTGTACCCTAAGGGAGGAGGAGCCTTGCTAGGCCACAAAAGAGGACATTGCAGCCATTCCTGAAGAGACCTGATAAGCTAGAATTAGATGGAAGGGGAAGAGGTCCTCCCCTATCAGTGGACTTGGAAAGGTGCAGGGAGGAGATGAGGGAGGGAAGGGTGGGATAGGAAGGGAATTCGGGCGGGGGCTACGGCTGGGGTACAAAGTACATAACCTGTGATTAATATAAAATAAAAATGTTAAAATTAAAAAAATAAATAAACTGAGTTGCAGAAGAATTGTCCTCATGACCCAGAAAGAGAGAGGGAGGATATGTGGATTCATCGTCTGCGCCAGATCATATTCCTTTAGGTCTACTATAACCTCTTCTCCTTAGAATCAATGAAACTTATGCCTTCTTATAACTCTCCACTGCTTCAGAAAGCATCAGATTATTGCAGCTTCCTGGCAAAGAAATTTGTGTCCTAGGCCATCCATGATCCTCTCCCTTATATCTAGCTATAAAATGTACTGAATATGCCATGAATTTTACACCACTTTGATTTTGCACATCAGAGCTCTTCTCAGATTGCCTGCATTCTATTTTCTAATAAAGCAACTCTTCTTCCTTCCTTAAGACCAGCTGTCAGCAACTACCTTAAGTAGTTGCTTAATCCCATGTGTCATGGGATTAAGAAAAGTTGACATTTATTTCCCTGAAATCCACATGAAGACAGGGAGAATTCATGTCCTCTTTTGTACTTCTCATTTAATGCTTGGCCCTTGGCATGAGAGCTTTTTGTTGACTTACCAAATTTCCATAAGTGGTTAGGCTTGGGGGATATTGTGCCAGAATTGTTTTTAGAATACCTTTGTTACAAATTAACTTGCAGTCTTGACTTTTTTTGTTCAAAGGTGCTTCTTCAAGGATATGCTGTCTTTTGACCATTTTATACAAGGCAGTGGTCATAGGCAAGGGTATGGACAATAAAGAAAAGGATATTAAAAATAATTTGGAGGTAAGCCACTCAAGGGATCATCTGGGCTCAGCTGTGCCTAGAATACTTTGGAGACAAGCTATTTATGAAGGTATGAACAACAGATTACTATGACACCCACATTCATTCTTGAAAACCATGACTCAGTTTAAAGCTGTGCACATACACAGAAGCAGGCATCTGGGGGGAGAAGAAGCTTCCATCTATTGCAGATGTCATTCACAGAGATCTGGAGATAGTCTTCTGAGCAGCCAGAATTGTCCTCTTCATTCTATAGGGAAATAATTCGAGGTGTTTAATATTTTCACCAAACATGGTGGTCTACCAGCTATGACATGAGGGTGTGAAGGGGTCTCTCCCAGTGGAGCTTTGTTTATTATTTACTTCTCATCTCAAGTGAGTAATGAATCCAGCTTCCATGGAGAACACAGACTCAGTAAAACAATTTCTGAACTACAACAGATAATGTCTTCATGAATGAATGACATATTTATTCAAATCCTTTTTCCTTATTTTCAAGATTTGGTCATGAGTGAAGCTTATTCAATTATGTGAGAACTACAGAGACTCAAATATAAAAGACAAGAGATGAAAATTTCATAGGATGCAGAAGCCAGTAATTTTCTTCTTATTTCTTTCATTCTTTGTTCCACTGTTCACACATGAAGTAATTTCCTCCTAAACAAATGGGAGAATTGGTCCACCATACACTGGTTCAATGTGTGTATGGAAGCTAAAATACAGAGTGTAGTCCAGTTTAACCACCGGGTCATTTTCATTAGCTTTGGGCATGTAGTTCCCATCATACCATTCTGTTTCCAATATTGTGATTTCATGTCAAGCCTTTCATTGTTTTCCCCAACCTGAACACCAGCTCTAAGTAGGCGTGCCAACAGCAGAAATCATGTGAAACCCACAGATTGGGTGTAAAATGTGTGTACCCCAAGGGTGGCCATGTTTTAACTTCATTGCTTTAAACATTGGTAAGGGGGAAAAAAAGGAAATACTTGGCTACAAGCAAGAATGCTTTTCAGAAGGGAAACTCTTTTCCCAGAATGCACTGTGCAGACAAAACTTACTGCATGCCTTCTGGAAATGTGTCTGGAGCCAACTTCCAAGATGATTAATAGAGCAAATATTTCTCACAAGGGCCTGACCTTTGAGAGCACAGGCGGACAAAAGGCACAAATATTCAGAGATGAAAAAAGAGAGCAACCTCACACGATACCCAAGCCCACATACTGACCCCTCATCAGTACACAGGGACTACATACGAACCCATCCTGCAAGGAAAGCTGCCAAGAACCAAGAAGACCTCTGAAAAGCTTCTTGTCATTGTAAAACTCATTTCTTGAGGAAGATTTCCTTTTAAGTGGTGGAAATTACAATTGGGAAGTAGAGAAACAAGGAAGATGTTAAAAAGCTACGCAGAAAAATTCTTTCAAGTTTAGGAACAATTTTTGAATGTTATTTGTGTTTCACTCAAGAAGGGGATAAAGACTGAAATTAGTGTTTTAAGGACCTGACTAAATCTTTATAACAAGTGAATAAGTAAGCACTCATATTCCCAATTCAAAGACAGGAGTTTGGAGCACGAAGGTTTAATAAGATCACAGGTAGAGAATGCAGATAATATTGCTGACTTAGACTATGGCATAACATTGGAGGGAGAGAAAACTGGGCAGAGTCATTTTTACTTTCAGAGAATGTGGTGGTAGATAAGACTTTAGGCCAATGAAGAAGGAATTTTAGGGTAAACCCCAATTTATTCAATTACTTAACAAATATATATTGACTATTCTGTGCATACACCAGTCAACTGAAAGCATAGGAATCTAAATATTGATAAAATCTGCCCTGGCTTTGGAGTGGCTTACTCTCTGGTGGAGAAGACAGAGGAGGAAATAAATTATCATGGTGGATCCATGCTAGCTGTGCTTCTCCTATGTCACTAAAAACTAACACATCCAAGTCACAGACACCTGTCCAGATGACAATAAATATATTGTACTAGAAGATTACTTCCTCATTACCCAAAATTCCCCAGAGGAATCAACTGCTAGATGTTCTCTTTTCTTCACTGATTAGTGATTTATCTCACATTTACCTAGACATATAGGGTTCTAGGTTTCTAGGAGTCATCCCTACTAGCAATAGAAGCACTAAATGAATCAGAATTATCTAGGGTTAGCAAAGCAGTGTCTCTGAATTTGATTGCCAGTTTTGATGCTAAAAGAGAGAGATAATTCAATAAAAATGTCCTCTGATCTTTATGTGAACACACACACACACGCGCGCGTGGGAGCGAACATACACCACAGAGAAAGAGGTAGAGACACACAGAGAGCAACAGAAACATATACATATAGAGGCAGTAACAGAAAGAGACAGGGAGACAAGCATTCTTGGCATAAAGCACTGATCTCTCTTTTGCTTTTTCTCAGAGTCAAAGCCATGACATTCTACCAACAGTACTGACTCTGGTGGCATTCTCAACATCACTGTGTAGTCTTCTCAGACCCCCAGTGTGAGGATGACCTTGACAAAACCAAGAGATGTCCCTTGGGCTTGCTGGAATTCAGTCTCTATGTCTCTGACCATTTCCTTATAGGTAACTCCATCTGCTGGAGAAACTACACTGTGCATTGTCGAGAAGGGTCATCTAGCACCTCACAAGGCAGCCACTCCAGGTTAAATTCAGAAAGAGAAGACAAAGATTGTTCGGAACGCTTAAAGCCAGAGAAACACTGCAACCTCAGAGAGCCTAAGAGTCTCTGCTCTTTCTCACCCTGACTTGGAGGCCAGAGGAAACTGGGCATTGACTTTTCTTCTCAGAAGAACAGCATTGTGCTGAGTTGCTGTTGATGGTGGCAACATGAAAAATTACATGTGTGATTTTAGGTGCTTATTTTTCTTCTGAGTTATTCTATCACCTACCTGCCTTCTACTCAGCATCCAAAGATTAGTGATTTTACTTCATGTTTACCAGATTAATTAAAAATGTTAAAAACATTCCATGTTTATATATAAGCCTAAAATTCATTTTTCTTTTGAATTCAAAAAGGTAAATTTGCTAGTTTTTAAATGTATTTTTCACAGATGTACCAATATATTTTGCTTGCTGATAGCATGAAAGACAAGATAGAAGTTGCACTGCTCAGCTTGTGCCGTGTTTAGTATGGCCTATGTTCCTGTGAGCAACTGTAATTAAAGTCAGTGAGCTACCCACAAAAGGAAGACATGTAAGTGCTAGTGTAGTAGCAGACTTATTGAGAAGAAAGATTTTAGTGGAAGAAAGGAGGGAATGAGAGAGCCTAGTAGAGAGTAAAGTGCCTAGCATTTATTGCAAGCATTAAGAAACTATCAAAAATAAATATTTT
This sequence comes from Pachyuromys duprasi, assembly GCA_028658305.1. NCBI lineage: Eukaryota > Metazoa > Chordata > Mammalia > Rodentia > Muridae > Pachyuromys > Pachyuromys duprasi. The sequence goes on from CM053760.1 coordinate 3,318,935, forward strand.
TAAATTAATATTCTGAAAAAAAGAAAACAAAGGAGAAAAATGGAAAATAGTGGAGAAGAGTTACAGTCTTTCTTTACCCATTCTTGCTCAGTATCCAATTCTACTCACTTGTTCTCTTGACCCAGTCACAGAACTTCATTCCACCCTCTTCTCCTGCTCTGAATTTGGTTCAATGGTAAGCAGGGCAACCTTGAAAGGCTCATTGGAGACTCTGTGGGACTTGATAAACCCACCAAGATTTTTGTGTTTATTACCTCAGTTTGTGTGATAGGTCTAGGCTTGAAAATGTGGTCTCTTGCTTCTATGTGGTAAAGTAAGAAAGGAGAGGAGAGGAGACAGAAGAGAGAAGAGGGGAAAGTGGGTAAGAGGAAATGAGTAGAGGGGGTGTGAAGGTAAAGGAACGGAGGGGAGAGAGAGGAGAGAAGAGAGTATAATTTGAAGGCAGTGGCTGAAACCGTGAATATAAGCTTTTGTGAATAGAGCAATTAGCTATGGAACCAATGAAACCACACTTATTTGTATTCTGTCCTGGTTTCTTTTTTTGTTGCTGAGATACAGTACCTTGACAACAACCAATTTAGGGAAAAGGAGGGGGTGTTATTTGGCTTATAATTCCAGGTGACAGTCCAACATCACAAGTAAGGCAGAGTACCAGGAATGAGAAGCAGCGAGTCGTGTAACACCCACAGTCAAGAACAAGAAAAAAATGTCTGTTCACTTGCTTGCTTGCTCATGCTTAGCTTGTGTTCTATGCTCTTACACTATGAAAGATCCTATGCTGTACCACACACACATAGGCTGGATTTCCCTCACACCTCTCAGATAAACCCCCACGGGCCAACCCACCACACTATACACAACCTCTCATTGAGATTCCCTTCTCAGGTAATTCTTGGTAGTGTCAAGTTGACAATGAAAGCATACCATCACATTCATATGGAGAAACTGAGGCATCCCAAGAAGTACATAGTGATCTTTAGCCACTGCCTTTTGGCAAGAATGAAGCCTACTCCAGATGCTTGTGTTATGAAACCTTTGCATACATGTGCACATACACACACATCTAGTCTATAACACATGCTTAATGAAAATCTTCATGATAAAGTGTCAACTAAATATTTAAACATGTTATAGCATGTAATTAGTGTGTTATAAAATACATGTTGATGTAATTAACAACTAGACTAGAAAGACTTAATGCTGCAGCTTATATGAACTGGTGCGTAATCTAGGCAATTTGTTAATGAAAACCTACAAGCTTGTGCTTTTGGGTTAATGAGATATCTTCATGTAGCCAGCCCACAGGGCAGTCAGAATGTTTTCAAATGTTACATCTGAAAACATCTGCACATTTGCCTTTTAAACTGTGACCTTTGAGTGTTTGTGTACTTCTCACTGTATATACCTATCCTCTTACCTCATGTCAGCGACTTTTCTATTGCAATAGTAAAACATAGAAAGACAGGTTTGCTTCAGGCTTACGGCTCCAGAGGGATAAGATTCCATCATTCTTGTGTGAGGGAAGCATGGCAGCAAGCACTGGGGATGGTAGTGAGAAAAACAGCGGAGAACTCACATTCTCAAATCCCAAACAGGAAGCATAGACAGAAAACTTGAAATGGCATGAAACTTTGGAAACCTTCAAACCCAACTCCAATGATGCACTTCCTCTAGCAAGGCCACACCTCCTAAGCAACGCCAAGTAGGGCTACCAACCAGGGACTAAGCATTCAAGTAGCTAGAGAATATGGGGGAACATCTCATTTAGCCAACACAATGTTGGTTTTAGTTGCACTTTTAGTTTAAATTAATGATAGATAAAAATCTCCTATGGAGTAAAGGAGCCCAGTTATTACAATTATTAAGGTAAGGGACAGGGTGGTCAGCCTTCTTGGCAGAGCGCTGGAGTCATCTGAAGATGAAACTCCAGGTTCTTTGGTAAACAGTACCAAATTTCCATGTATGGAAAGCAAGGAAGTCTGTCCTTCAGAGTTAACTTCTTGTACCATTTAGTACATTGTGAAGTAAAGAGGGTTAGAAGGGAAGGTTCAAAGAATACTCTAATTACTCTCATTGGAGCAACCAGAATTGGATGAGGATTCCTAGAGTAATGAATCAAGTAGTAATGAGAAATGAACATATGTGGGCCACTTCCTCTGGTCAGAGAGTTGGTAGAAATTGCCACAGCCTCCTTAAAGACACTGTCATCGCTCTGGCATAGATTTTCCCTTGGTAAAGAGCTGACAGTCATGCAAGGTCTGGCATTCAAAGGAAAGGCTAAAGGAAAACAGCAGTGATGATTTGGCGTTGCTCTCACCCAGCCTTGGCTTCAAAGTTTGCTGCTTAACACTAGGCTTATGATTTTCTACGGTGTTTTGGGTGGAAACGGTCTATGCCTGGTGAATTTCACAAACAGATGGATATGCTCCTATTTCCAAGCATGAGATTCAGCCACTTGGACCCAGCAATAACTGCCACCCATTTCAAAGGAGCTGGTGTAATGCAGTCCTTCTATCTGAGCTCAGATCTATTACGAAAATCAAGCTGCATGTTTTTCCAGGTGCTACCATCTTGGAAACAAGGCACAAGGGAACTAAAAAAATGTGCTTCAGAACCTAATGTGAAAGCCTCCAATTAGGCTTTTATTCTTAAATCCAGTTATTGCTGGCTGTTTTGGCTAAAGTACCCAGATCTACTTAAATGTCTTCCAACGCTGCTTTTACTACTGATGACTTATTTTGAAAATGCTTTGTAAATGCCATTAAATTAAGTGTATATTTGACATTGTAGTCTACTTTCAAACCTCCTCCCCCCCGAGTGTAAAATTAAGCAATGCCCGTTGATGGTAAGGAAAACGAGCACAGCAGAATGACTACATAGCAAATAGTCTCACTGTCAGAAGATATCTGAAACCAGACCAGGAAAAACAGCAACATGGAATTAAGTGTCATTCAGGGACTTTGAATCCCTGTCTATCTGTCTCTTTATGACAGTCTGTATTTCAGTCCAGTCCTATTCTGTACTCAGCCCCAAAGCAACATGAAAAGCAAAGAACAATTTTCCTGCTGAATTATATTTTTAAGCTTTTGCCCAAGTTAGTCATATGTCTAAAAATGCATAGACTATCCTCTTAAGCAAGAGTATGACTCAAATCCTCACCAAAATACTTGCAAAAGGGCTTTGGCATGCTCTGTATTTCAGTGGGGTTGAGCCTGGACCAAATAATGGTAGAATGTTGCTTAAACATAGAGGTTGCTTCTGATATCCAGGCTTAATGTATCTGTAGGGTGAGGCAGTTCACTGGGCACCATATGAAATGTTCTGTAATAGCTGGGGAAAATAGAACAGATGCTGGAGGAGTCTACCCAGCCTTGCTGCCAAGTGTCTCCTCCTTGTATTCTATGGTGAATTTGGAATCTGACCTTATCTTTTTCACCCCACCCCGCTTGTCTGCAGTGGAGTCTGAATGTGTTCTCTGCATGCAGTCATATTTTGTTCCATCTCAGTTGATTATAACTCTGATTGCTTCCATAACGTTACAAACCTCCCAGCTTGTTCCGTAACCCCCCCGCCACCCTACAATGATTTTCAACTGGTTTCTAAATGTCTCTGGAAACTTCTATGGGAAGCTTTCTAGTGTTTTCAAACTGGACATCTTGCCTATTCTTTCTATCTTACTCAGCCAAATTATTTATACTAAATATTTACTGGGAGATGATAGATTGGATTTTTAAAAACATGATTACTGTATGATTTTTAAAAAGGTCTTAAGTTGGTAACACAGACATTGAGCACAGACATCCTCCACAGCTAAGGCTCAGGGAACATAATGGAAGTGTGGGCAGAAAGAGTCCAAAACCTAGAGGACAAGGAAGTCTTCTGCAAGATTGTGTCTTCAAACAATGGCAGGAGAATTAGAACTAAAATGCCTCAATGGTATGACCGCCTAAAGAAGACACAAACAACGGCCATACCAATCGACAGGCTACCATAGAAGGGGAAAAGCTCATGGTGTTCCACCCCCATATGAAGCCCTAGATTATACAGCTTTGTAGCTGGTTATCCAATTTCCAGTGGTCAGCCCTGAAATCATACACATACAGGCAACACCAAAGAGACTCAGCAGGTTGCATTTCATATCTATGCATATATATGTAGAAATTATAATAACAGAAGAGGTTTGAGAGGGAGAAAGCAGTGGGACACAGGAGGAGTTGAAGGGAGGTGTAAATGATGTAATTATATTTATTTTTTTAACTGTAAAAATCAAGAAAGGATCACGGTGTCTGCCAACTGTCACTATAGAAAGACTAAAAGTGATCTGATAGGTACCTACAAGTACCTATTTAAACAGTGTTTTTTTAAAAAAATGTAAATTACTTCTACTATGTAGTGAGTCACAAAAAATAAGTTATCGAGGCAGAAAACACTTAAATAATAAAATAAAATATTATTTAGTGACATTTAATATATTGAATCATAATGTAGCCACATAAAAACACTTGTGACAAGAACTGAGATTCAGATAGATCTAGAATATTCCTTCCGCTCTTTCAAACTATCAAGTTACTTTCATATGATTCATATGAAGACTGAGGGGACTTGTGGGAATAGAATTCAAAACATGTACCAAAAATTGAAATATAGAAATATATGGCTATATCTGATAAATACTTGCGTATGTTTGGGGTGATATTTTTCATAAAAGCCAATGTAAAAGAGACTTCGTGAGTCCCTGAGTAATAATTCATTCAGAGTTAAACACATTGTATCAAACTCAGAAACAGGGTCTGAAACAGAAAGTCATCATTCTGCATTTAAAATATAAGCATAATTTCACAATAATTATAATAATTTTTTTCTGGAAAAAGAAACTGACCCAGCAAAAGTCAGTTCAAAATATTGCCATTATTCTCAGTTACTTTCGAGAACTTGATGGTAAGATCCTGTTGCTGAAGACATGGCATGCTGAGTCATGAAACGTGGACAAATCAAGCTGGTACTCAACTGAAAGCTTCATCCCTTCTGATTAACTTTTGGAGTGCTGGAAGGTGCTATTCTTGCTACCAGAGAGGGGCGGTAACCAGTCTTACCCAGCAGTGAACCCTATGAGCTACCGTAACGCCTGGACTGACGGGATTTCCCTGCCAGTGCAATAGGCACAAATGTAATTGGGGTACACAAGCGCTTTCTGGTGGGCTCTAAGACTTGCTCTGCAAGATGGGATTGATGCTTGGTTATCAGAGCCAAAAACCTATGGCCATGTAGATCATAGGCCATAGGGGAGGATCTACTACTATTATTCTGCTAAATATGTACACACTCCTAATATTTTTTTTTTGCTGTACCCATAGATTAGTGCATTTCTCACCCCTCATCAAAGAAACTTCTATTTGCAGTAGGTGGTCATTACCATAAAAACCATAACTGGTCAAGACAGAGAATGAGGACTAAGGAATGATCTTTTTTAAATGGAACATTTATATCACACCCCTTTACCCCAAGGCTGAGATCATAGTAAAAGATTGGTAAGAAAAATTGTGAGAGTCAGAAGTGGAGGATGACTTCAAGAAATGTGTTTTCTGGACATGACCAAGAAACTGCACACAGGGACCCAGAGTGGTTTGTGGCAGCAGGCATGAAACCCACCCAAGCTCAAGACAGACAAGATTCCAGCATCAAGCAGGAAGGCAGGCACAGAATTCTACCCTTAGCTATTGGCGCTAATGGCAGTTGATACCTGTTGGGAGAGGGGGTGCAGCCCATAGTAGGTCAACCACGTTCTAGTGGAATATATAGGTAGCACAGTTTGTGCTTTTAAAAAGGTCACAAAGCATATTGAGGGATGTTACATATGGAAAGACTTGGAGGGTGAGGGTGATCAAAATGCATTGCATAAAATTCATAAATAATTAAAATAAATATTTACAAATAAATCAAAAAAATGTGAGATCCCAAAAACCTTATAGTAAGTCTCCTTTCCCTGAGCATTTAGAGGGAATCAAGACTTGGAAAATACAAGAATTAATGCTAGTTGTCCTTAGGAAACCTCCAAAGACTGATACACCCTGTCCCACTCACAGAAGCACCATGGCACTCCTAAACCACTGTAATTAAAAATCCAACATGCTATGATCAACAATTGGTATCCTGTAATAGTATTTAAAGTACTTTTAGAGTTTAAGTTTTACCACTTTTCTTTTTTAAATGGTGGTTCATTGAACAACCTTGATATTAAATTATGAAGAATTAGTTCAGGTTCTAAAAAAAAAAAAACATCATACAGGTGAATATTGGGAATTGACCATGCTTTCCTTTAGTTTGATGGCAGCTTCTCAAAAACTAAAAGTAGGTACACCACATTATTCAGTCACACCACCCCTGAGTGTCTACCCCCAAATTCCAAGTCAACAAATAAAAAAATGAAAGACTTGAACATCGATATTCATTCAGCATGGTTTACAATCATTAAACTATAAAACAAACCTAATATCCAACAACAGAAAAATTGAGAATAAAGCTGAAGTTAATTTTTTGATATATGCTCAATAATTCTGAGTCTCTAGAAAGGAAACTGTGGGCTTGATTATGTACTTGATTAAGAACTATGACTTGTATCCTACATATATGATGTATACCCTTTAGTGAAACTGAATCTCCTTATTTTACAAGCACTGAACAAGTAACAAATTAAAAATAAAAACTCCTTTAACTTTTTCCATCCACTTTGAACAGAGAATCCCTTTCGTCCTGTTTGCTTGTTTTTGCTTTGTTTTGTTTTCCCTTGTTTTTGTAACAGGGTGTTATGTAGCCCGGGTTGACCTTAAACTCGTGTGTACCCAAGGATGAGCTTGAACTTCTGATTTTCCAATTTCTATCTTCCAAATGCTAGCACATCCAGTTTATATGATGTTGGTGATAGGACTCAGAACTTTCCATAGGATGGGCAAGTACTCTACCAATTGAGTTACATCCTGAATCCAGATGCTATCCTCTTCTAAATCACCACCCATTGTAGATAGAATGGAGGTACTAAATCACATAAGCCACCAGATGTTTCCAGTGTCCAATCCTGTGTTGAATCAGAGTGGTACAACTCTATGCATAAACCAAAAATCTTGGGTGAATCTCTCCTCTTCTTTTTACCAGTCTCTATCTGGCTTCCAAACTCCCTAGTGTACACTTCTTGAGCACTGTGTTTCCTTCCCTTTAGACTCTTGTTGGGGTAGTTTTCTTTCTGGAATACTCTACTTTCCCCAGACCTACTTTTATTTGGTATTTCCATCCTGCATTTCCAACCTCTCTGAATATGCCGACTTTCTGTGTGAATTCACTCACATTAGAGCCAGTTGAATGTGCCAAGTAAGATCCCGAGGGACAACACCGTTACTAAATGTGCCCCAGCACTGCATCTGTCCTTCCTTGCTTTCTGTTTCTTTTTATGAGCTCATTTCTGGTTTCACCAGTTCTCTATTCTTGCTGTAACTGTTTTTTCCAACTTTAAAAATACATTTTACAGCAATACAATTATTTACAAGGAGGCTGAAGAAACAGGTTGGGATAAAGAATGTACTTTGTATGTGAACTTTTGCTTCCATCACTTGGCAAAAGTTGCAACAATGTTATTTAGATAGAAATACAAACATTAATATTCTTATGAGCTGTTCATTTAAACTGATACAGTGTTTCTGGAAGGTAGTTAAGAAATAAGTATCAAAGACCTTCAGAGCATTTAGCAATGCAATTCTATCTTTTTAAATTTATCTGGAGAAAAATAACTTAACAAGTATACAAAGATCCATGTAAAAGCAAGTTTATTACAGCATTATCTGAATAAAAATGGAAATAAACAGAATGTTCAATAACAAGGAATGTTTCAGTAAAATAAGAGTCAATGTACATATGGAAATATATACAGACATTAAAAGTATTGACTTAAATTTGTGTTTACAGTAATGGAAGAACACACTGATGTTATGATATTAAATAAAAAGGGCAGATTGCAGAGTTACTCGAGGTAGAACGATTCCTTCTAGGTAATAAAGACATCTGCATGTGTGTGCCAGAGCAGAGGACCTGGATTTCATGATTGCTGGCGTAACTGCAAGAGACACTGGAGAGAAATATTATGTAAACTGGTAGGAAAGGAAACGAAAAAAAGCAAGGAGTAGAACCTTAACCAGTTCTTATTGGGCTTAACCTCTTTTGAGTCAGCCCAACGTGTTCAGTTCCAACCTAGAGGAGCGCAGGGGCCTTGAGTGTGAGGGAATGGAGGCGTGCACCTGTGGAGGGACCAGTCTGGAGGCAGCAAGACCGTTGCTTGCCTAGAAAAGATATCTAAACAACACCGAGAGCAGGGAATTAGTTGCAGGAAGGGGAAATACCTCTTATGAAATTCACAAAAATGGCATTGCTTTCCTGTCCTGGTTGATGAAGCAACTCATATGGCCACCAAATGGGAACAGGTCAACTCACATGGCTACCTTTAACGGAGATGGGGCAAATGAAGTCATATGGTAAAGGAGCTGGATTTAGGACAGTATAAGTGCAGGGTATCTTGTGAAAGAAGGGGGAGATAGAAAGACAGGAGCTCCACAAGGAGAACAACAGAACCAAGAAATCTGAGCACAGGGGTCTTTTCTGAGACTGATACTCCAACCAATGACCATACATGGAGATAACCTAGAACCCCTGCACAGATGTAGCCCATGGTAACTCAGTCTCCAAGTGGGTTCCCTAGTAATGGGAACAGGGACTGTCTCTGACATGAACTCAGTGGCTGGCTCTTTTATCACCTCCCCCTGAGGGGGAAGCAGCCTTACCAGGCCACAGAGGAAGGCAATGCAGCCAGTCCTGATGAGAACTGATAGGCTGGGTCAGAGGTAGGGGGAGGAGGGCCTCCCCTATCAGTGAACTGGAGGAGAGACATGGGAGGAGATAAGGGAGGGAGGGTGGGATTGGAAGCAAGTGAGGGACAGGGCTACAGCTAGGATACAAAGTGAATAAATAGTGATGAATAAAAAAAATTTAAATCTCAAAACCATCTTTGTAATCTATCACTTGCAATTTCTTTTGAAAAACAACCACATAACAGAGCATTCACATTCAGAGAGATGGACAGTAGGGTAGACTAGTAGGCTAGTAGTTCCCAAGGAAACAAGTCTCTCAGTGTTCATGGCTGTATTGATTATCTATGGCTTTTGAAACAGAGTACTGCAAATTTGGCTTAAGGCAAAAAAAAAAAAAAAACATTTCTTATAGTTATGGGGGTTGGAAGTCTGAAATCAAAGGGGATGAAAAAGGCCAAGCTCCAAGAGAGGGTTTTTTTTTCCACTTCTGAAAGTTCTAGGTGTCCTTGTTGTAGTAGTGTAGGGAGTCTTCCGCTGCTCCAAGGTCACCAGTCACACTGTTTTAGGAGCCTAGTGCAATGACTGCTAGATTACATCTGAAAAGTCACTATTTTCAAACAAGGTCACATCATAAGCTACTGGTAATTCAGATCTCGGTTACTCTATTTGAGGACACATCTGAGCCTTTAACAGCACCCTATGCTAGACCCTCCTACCATAATTCTGGGCTTTATAACTTGCATCAACAATCAGGAAAGTAGTAGAGTGGCCCAGGAAAGGCCCCTGAGGCCTTGAGCACTGGGTTTATAGGCTGGAGCACTGTTACTGAACAGGGAAGAAGTCCGTTGAGACAATCACCTCCTCAGTTGAAAGGTGACTTGGGTTACTTGGCAATTCCAGTCTATGATCATTTGGCCTAATTGCTTTGGGCCTATGGTGAGACAGCTTCTAGGAGCAAGCAGCAGAATGAAATCGTTCATCTCAGGATGAGAAGTAAGAGAAGGAACGGGTACTTCGCAATCTTCTTTAAGGATACACCCAGTGACCCAAAACTTTTGAATACTACCCTACTGCAGACCAAGCCTACACATATGCCTGAAGAACACAGTCAACATCCAACCTGTAGCATCAAATGTAGCTTTGGGGGGGGTAAGAAAAATGACAAAATGGGGACAGGCCACCATACATGTTCCAGCTGAGCCCGGCCCTCTGCCCATCCTTACACTGAATTCACTCATCTGACAGCACCTCTGTGAAACCCCAATGCTTTTCATGCAAATCACAAAGTTATGAGGAACCATGTACTGCTACTTCTGGAAGCTAATGAGTTTGAAAATAGCAGAACCTGAAAACCAATAGATGCTGGCTTTCCTGAAGTATAAACACAGTTAGGGTTGAGGTTCTTCAGAATACTATTCTAGAATGGTGGATTTAACTCAAATTGAAATAATGTAGTCTGACTTCATCTCACAGATAAGAAAACTGAAACCTTGGAACTAAGAGTGTCACAGCAGAGGCAGGCAGTGACATTGTCCCAGGTCACAGGAATATGAGAGGACTGGATATAAGGGTGGGCTGGCTCTGGGTATGCAGTTATTTAGTGTCACTATCAGGGCTAGAAATCAGCTTTCCTAACCTGTTGCCTGCAATCCTCTTCTTTTTTGGGGGGATGGTGAACATACAGTATGTGTCATTTACTCATACATTTTGTTGAGTGTTGTTCTAGCAAGTGATCTTTGTCCCAGAGTAGGGTTTGGTGACGGGGCGGGGAGGGGCAGAGAGATACCATCCCTTATCTTTCCTAGCTGTGAAATCTCTTTTCCTCTTACTCTCTCCCTTCCTAGATCCCACAGCCCTGGAAATATGAGTAAGAAGCCCTGCCCCTCCCCACCAGCCACTTCATGCAGGATGGATTAATGAGGTTATGTCTCCAAAGAACTTTGAGTTCCTTGGAAGAAAGGCATCAACATGCAGAGTGGTGGTTGTTATTGCGATTACTTCACTGAGTAGGGTTTCACAGCTGTCCTGACGGCAAGGGGGCCAACAAAACAAAATGCCAGTTTCCCCCAACAGAGGAGCAGCTGGGATGGATTATAAGTGAGACCTGTGTGCCCGGTTCTTTTTTTTTTTTTTGTCAAAGCCCATCAGCCTTTCTCAGTGCCCAACTCTCCTCTTGACAGCCCAGCAAGCTCCCTGAGCCAGACAGGTGTGGGCAAAGACAGCCCCTGAGCTCCACGCGCAGAAGCCTGCTTGGCAAGGACAGAAAAACCTTATATTCTGAACCAGGGCCAAGCCATTACCAGTGCTCAGTAATGCAATGGATTTCTGCAGTGGTGACTTGGGGTAAGTGAAACATTCTCATTGCTCAAACTTCCCTCCACTTTATGGGGCAGGAGGGACAAGGGGGGAGAGGGAAGATGGTGTGCAAATGCAGAGAAATGTTGCGTGCCAGGGCCAGAACACCTCTGCTCACATCTCCTCTTTCCTTCCTTTTCTTCCTTCCGTCCTGCCTCATTCTCCAATCTTCTCTTCTTCCCTCCTTTCCTCCTTCTTCCCTCCCTCCTTTCCTTCCTTCTTTACCTTTCCTTCCATTTAACACTTATGTACTGAATATTATATCAGACACCATGTGAGATCCTCAGGAAGTACAGATAAGTAGAATGTGGTCAAGAGAGATAGTGGAGAATGAAGCAGAAACAGATAGACAGAAACTTCCATTCCATAACACTTTCCCTAAGTCACATTGATATGGCAACTACATGGTGTTATAGAGACACATAAAATAGATGTGTGCCTAGTTTTGAAAGGGTCTTAGAAACCTAGCATGGTGGCTTGTGCCTGTAATCCCAGTACTCGGGAAGACAGAGGCAGGCAGATCTCTGTAAGTTTGAGGCCAGCCTGGTCTACAAAGCAAGTCCAGGATAGCCAAAGCTACCCAGAGAAACCTTATCTGGAAAAAAACATAGAAAGAAAGAAAGAAAGAGAGAGAGAGAGAGAGAGAGAGAGAGAGAGAAAGGAAGGAAGGAAGGAAGGAAGGAAGGAAGGAAGGAAGGAAGGAAGGAAGGAAGGAAGGAGGTGTATTAAGCAGGCATGCCTCCATTGGCCCTAAAAATTGCATAGAATCAGTGTTGTTTGTATAGGAAAGGACACTAGACTCTCAGCTTTTACACCACGGGGAGCTGCCACCAGTTCTCTTACTGAACATGGTTGTGTGTCAAGCACAACTGACAACTTTAAATACAATTGCTTGTTCAAGCCTCATCAATTTTATAAAGCAGATTTTATTACCATGATTACTTCACTAAAGATGAAACCTGGGCCCAGGAAGGTGAAGTGTCCTGCTTCAAGCCACAGAATTAGAGCTTCCTGTTCATTTCCGTGCAGCTTGACTGCAGAGCACGTACCTAGAAGCAGACACAGAACACCATCATACAGAGAGCCAGCCATGACAACCTCCACATCTATAAGCTCTGCTGTGATATGGCTTCTCTTTAAAGGCCTGTGCTAGCAAGGCACAACACTGAGAAAGAGTTCACAGAAAATTCTTGCTAACCAAAAGCAACTTTTCCCATGTGCAGGAAATATGGGCTTCCTAGCTTATTTGGAAGAACAGGTATGCACATCTCATTTTCTTCAGAGATAGTGTCCTTGCTTTTTAAATTCAAGACCTCATTGACCTATTCTAACTTTGCTGAAGTATGACAGAGAGAATTGTGTATATTACAAGTGTACACTGTGGTGTTTTGATATACAAAGACATTACAACATGATTACCATAATCAACCTGATTAAAATAGTCATTTCTTCACATGACTACATTTTTGCCACCCACCCGCAACCATGTGTTTGAGAGTGTGAGAGAGAAAAGGACTTTACCCAGAACTGAATGCAATGCACAAATACACTGGAAAAAATTAGTGTCTGTCAAGAAGAAAGTTAAGTATGCATGATTCAATACCAATATTTTGCCATGTTTTTTTTTTTATTTTGGGGTATGTGTACGTCTGTTTGCACAAACTTCAACTTCTGTCTCCATTTTATTCTAGTAATCTGGCTCTTAGCAGAAGACACTTGCTGATACGAAGAATAAGGAAGATTTATTTAGTCACAAGTATCAACAGTTGCAGAGCCTTTACTTAAAGTATGGTATTGTCTCTGCATTTTTAATATATCAGCCCATCGAACTTGACAATGCCTCTCCTAGGACAAACCTTATTGTCGCACCAACATTAAGGTCAAAAATGAAGCTAGGGTTCAAAGAAGCCTGATTCCCTGTTAGTTTATAGTATATACTCTTCTGCTTCCACCTGTTTTGCCTAAAATAACTGATTCTCTAGAGTTGGTCACATTTACCTTGCACATACACAGGGAAATGGTGGACACAGATAGATAATGGTCCTCTGACCCCAAATGCCATAAGTACAGATTTCTGGTTTGTTGAAGCCACTGTACACCTCCTTTTTGGTTTGGACAGTGAGGTCAGAGAAGGAAAGAATGAGTTGTGTTCCTGATTGCTTTGTAACATGCACCACACCTTAAAGACAGAAGTAAGGGAAATCTAAGCGTGTTTGAGCACCATAATCCATAACTGATTTTGTCAGCTTCCAAGATCGTCCCAGTGAGTGACAGTGACACAGGGTGAAACCATGGCTCCCCTGCCACAAAGCCCACGGCTTTCAGTGGTTACTTCATATTGGGCCCACGCATGTGTAGCCCAGTTGTCATTCTGCAAATCTTTCTTTTGAATGTGCCATTTCCTCTAAGCCAGCACAAGAGGAATTTCAGGAGGACAGGGACCTGGAAGGATGCCTGTTGGTATTCAAGCCCCCACACAAAGAAACCCAGTTCTGGGACTTGGCATCTGGCTGAAGAAAATGCCTCTGCCAGACTTTTCCAGATTTTGAGGCGTGACGATCCACAATGGGAGCTCTAATTCCCCCTCTCTCCAGCCCTCTGCACGTGGCCTTGCTTTGAAGCTCCTGATGGTGACTGACTTCATGTGCTGATGGTTTTCTATGGTGTGCGATGTGAAAAGAACCATGGAAGCTGTCACCCAGAAATAGTTTCTCTTTCCATGGCTTCCATGTGTATGAGGAGCCTCTCAGGCAAGCCTTCTGACCTCCATTTGGATGCTTACAGCCCTCTGTATGCAGCAGGCCTTCAGTCCTTTGCTCTAGTTCCTAGAAGCAAGCAGAAAGAGAACAAACTGAACATCCAAAATTTCAAGGCATCACCTTCCTTCTGTAATCAAATGGAACATCTACGCTTTCAAAAAAAAACAACAAATAGTTGTCTATGCCTTCCTGGTGTACATTGCACCAGTACACAACTTCAGAGGGTGAAAAGAACATCAGAGCTGTATTCCTCTCTAGCCATGGACAGGTCTGTATCCCTTATGACATAATACCCTTTGAGGAAAATGTGTCTCTTAATCTCAAGCTTCCCCAGAACCCAGCAAATCACCCCATGTGCAGCAGATAATAAAGAAGCACTTTTTGAAAAGGTCAATGAATAAGAGAGGCTTAAATAATTCTTGGTCTTCCCAGGAAGAGGAAATGAAAATCAATTATTTTCACCAGTTTGAACTACTCTGGATAAATGGCCCTGGAAGAGAGGCTCACATTCATAGCTAAAATATTCTTGGCAGACTTACTTGATCTCATCCTCTTCATTTCTGGGCCATGCAGAGCTTGGCTCAGAAAGTGCTTAGGAAATGTCTGACAAAAGAAGAAAGATCAAAGGGTTTTTATTTTGAGCTGCAGGAGCTTGGTAGTACCCTGTGAGAAGGTGACTCTCTGGTATGGATTGAAGGTGACAGACAATTCTGGAAGTCTTGGAGCCCCCACAGCCCCGATGTCTGTCAGAAGTATTACCCTTCAGATGTTCCACTGAGGAAGGAGCTTAGGGAGAACAGCTCTATATCCTCTCACACTGACTCATCCTTGGTGATTCAGTCACATATAATGAGCATAATATTAAAGTGATCTTTATATTATCATACCATAGTGTATCATCACATACACTATAATACTAATATTTTTACTATTTATTTTTATATCCATGATAAGTTTACCAGTAAGCGTACAGTTCTTTGATTCCATCATAATGGAAAGATAAAGGAAAATCACTACTGGGTTAAAATTTTTTAATTATTTTATTATTGTATATGGATGGATGTTTGGCCGGCAATAAAACTGTGTACCACGTGAGTGCCTGGTGCCAGCAGAGGCCAGAAGAGGGCATCAGATCCCCTAGAACTGGAGTTAAAGACGGTTGTGAGCCACTATCTAGGTGCTTGAAATTGAACTTGGGTTCAATTTTTCTATGGAAAAACAGCCATTTCTCTTAACTTCTGAGCCATGTCTCCAACACTCTGTATTGGGTTTTGATATTTAAAAGGATTTGGGCTCTGGGAAGAAGGCTCAGTCAATATAGTACTTTCTGGGAGAGCATTTCTCTGCATTTCTGGACAGAATTCAGCTCCCCAACACTCATATAAAAACAACTAGGCATGGTAATTCATACCTATAATTCTGGTGTTGTGGAAGTGGACACAAAAGTTTCCTTGGAACTTGCTGGAGAGCTTGTGCCAACAAATCAGTATGCTGCAAGTTCAGTGAGAGACCCTGTCCAAAGGAATTAGGTAGAAAGCAATTGAGGAATATACCTGATGAACATTTGCACACATGCTAAAAGGCATATGCACACAAACACGCGCAAGCACGCGCGCGTGCACACACACACACACAATTTTGCAGCAAAGCAATAGTCATGAAAGCAATTTTACTAATTTTACATTTAGCACATCAAGACTGTTCTTGAAGGGATACATGCAGTTTCCACAAATTAAAGAAAGGGATATAATGGTGGAAAAGGGAGGATGGACCAGAAGACCAAGAAAGGTTCATTAAATAGCCTAGTATCTCTTCCCCAGGTTTCCCAATCCACTAGAGTGACAAGAGACTGTAGACAGGTTGGGAACAGAGTGAGAGAGTGGGGTCCTTTGGGCTGCCTCTTGGTTTGGTTAGAACAGCTGGACCTGGAAGTATGTGGAAGCTTACGCCGTTCATCAGCTGGTGCTGACATTGAGGCAGGGTAAGGTTTATACACCTGAGTCCTCTTCGCGTTCTAGTAGCATGGATGCTGGTACATGAAGTCACACTCTGGCCACCAGCTTCTGGGGCTGCGGCTAAAATAAGCCATCAGACTCAAGACCAGGGTAGAAATCTGGCACTGAAAGTTTCAGAAATAGCAATGGTTCACGGAGGGGTGGGGGGAGTCTTCACCGTTAAGAGTGAGGTGGGAGAGTAGGCAGGTCTTCAGGGAGGGGGCCTCTGGATAGAGCGTGCCAAGCAGAAATAGACCAAAAGTACATCAGCCACAGATGTCAGCTGCAGGCGCCAGCTGTGGACGCCAGCCATAGGGTGGTGCCAAGCATTCCTCAGCAGACACCAGGCACCTCACACCCAAGCACAAGGGCAAGCCCAGGGGCTTCCTTCCCCCAACCCCATGGACTGCAGGACCAGGAAGGAGGAACAAGAAAAGGAGAAACAGGCCCAGAAGCGGTGAGCAGAAAAATCAGTGAATCCAAAGATTCCAAATGAAGGATAGGGTTTTTGCAAACTGGTCTTGAACTGGATTAGACTGAGTCGTTGCTGCTTCTCTTTACTGCTCTTAAATCAAGTGGAGGGTTAATATAGCAGGGGGGTGGGGGAACAAATCAAATATAAAGAAAGTGTCTAATTTTCTTCACGTGCCTGAATGTTGTATGAGAAAATTTGGAAAGCTGCTACTCACAGTCAACTGTGATCCCCACCAGCAGAGCCATGGAACTCAGCAAGGCTATCGTTTACAATTAGCTGGGTTCGAAGTCCACCCACATCATTCAACACACCTTCATTTCCAGGCTTGACATCCACTACTTGCTTGTTCTTTCTCCATCTATTTTCTCATGCTCCCCACCATCCTCTGTTCTCTTTTTTCCTGCTTCTCGAGTCCTTTCCTTTCCACTCCAAAGACAGAAAATACCCAAGATGCCCAAGGTGGGCACACTACCTCAGAATGGCTTCTGTGTGAGCCATTCAACATGCAGAAGAAAAAAGAAAGAGACGGAATGACATTGAAGTCACAGCAAACATCTCTGTGACAGAGTCACAGGTGTCCCCAAAGGACCTTACAATATTACACAACAAACTTGCCGTTTGCCCTTTAGGATAATTAGGGAACGCGAAAGAGGAAGATGAATCGTGAAGGAGGCCCTCACTGTGCACAGATGATTATGCTCGTGAGTGGCAGAAACCCGCAAGAACTGAGCAAGTGGAACATTCCTAGTACAGTACGTTAACTCAAGTAACCTAATATAATAACCATAAGGAAAAAACAAGTCATGCTCCCCGGAGACTACCTATAGTCATAGAAAGAAGATGTGGTACTCGAAGTAAATAACTAATTGGAATGATCCAGAATGTTTGCACTAATCATAAGGTCTCCTTTTGGAAATATGAACTGTCCTAATTTTGAGGGGTTTTTTTCAAAAGCACACACACACACCCTCAAAATAATTCTGATTCAGTGACATTTCTGAGCATTTAGTAATGGGTAAATTTTGGAAAATAGGAAGAGACATTCAAATCAAGCACGTTCAGGGCCCATATGCAGGACACAGAAAAGTAGGTTGTGCCATGGTCTTCCCTGCCTTCTCTGTGGTCTCTTAGTCCAGGTGAACTTTTTTTTTAACTGTTACATTTCAGAGAAAGTTCAGTTTGAAGGAATTATGAGCCACAGGGATGGGTGGGGATAGGCAGCTTTGAATTTAACAGATGTCTTCCCTCAGAAAGGAAATTTTGAATGTCCTAATCCCCTGGTTGATGACAGGAAGACATGAGTTGAGCTCCTACTATGTGACAGACAATGCATTAATTATTCCATATGGATTAGGTCATGTAATCTCACCAGATTATGTCTTGAAAATTCTCCATTTTACAGATAAGGGATCATTGGGTCCAGCTCTGTTCTTTTCTCAGTCTCCAGTTACAGATGGTCTACCCATGTCCTCAGTAGGACCCATCTCCTCGGTAAATTCTTTCTTGTGTGCACATTGTGTTCACACGTGTGTGGGGTTGCATGCTGTTTGTGCATGAGCCAGAGAACAAGACACCTGACAATCACTCCACGCCCTTAAGACACAGTTTCTCACTGAACCTGGAGCTATGCTGGCAGCCAGCAAGCTCAACCAATCTTCCTGTTTCTACCCTCAGTGGTGTGCTTATGGTGACACATGGAGGCTTGTCGGGT
Source organism: Pachyuromys duprasi (assembly GCA_028658305.1). Taxonomy (NCBI): domain Eukaryota; kingdom Metazoa; phylum Chordata; class Mammalia; order Rodentia; family Muridae; genus Pachyuromys; species Pachyuromys duprasi. Next base: position 3,337,078 of record CM053760.1, read on the forward strand.
GCCTTACATGGGTGCTGGGGATTCAAATTCATGCTTGTACACAGTGTGCCCTTACCTCTCTCTAGCCCCTCTAGTCCACATCTTCCTTACAGCTTCAATCTCTTAGCGAAAGAACCATGCCTCTGTTCAGAATACCCTGGGCATCTTGAACCCAGGTAAGGAGACAGCATCAGGTATAGCAAGACAAGGAAAAAAGACAAGAAAGACACTGGATGGACTAGGGGCATTGAGTCTTGTCCTACAGTTATGAAATACAACTCATGTTCACCTTGTAAATAACCTTATAAATAACCATCTGATCCTTATAAATAACCATCTGATCCTTACTTTAAAAACAGAAATCTTGTGTAACTATAAAGAGAGTGAAATCCCTCTGAAATTTCACCCCCAGGATTTCACCAAGGGAAATAGTGGCTTCTTCATTGTTCTCCACTACTGCAAGCAGCTAACCTGAGGACTTTAAGTCTGTAATAGGGAAGAGAGCCCACAAACCTGAATGTGACTCTCGGCTTTGAACAGAGTCATTTAAACTCTCTGACTCCTAGCTTTCTAGATGCTACATGCTATGACAGCATGGATTCTTGAAGCATAGAGAGGCTTATGTATTATTTATACATGTAAATCTTGCAGCACCATGCACACACAGCCCAAAGTAGCTATTTGATAACCATGTCCAATTGAATATCACAGACACTCCAGACACTAGGAAACTTCTGTCGAAGATGTAAAACTACCAGCTGCTGAGGCGGCTCCCAGAATTCACATTTGTATTATTTCTTGCTCTGAGTTAATGGCTAGACTTCAAGCATAGAGTTTATGAAATAAGCACTTGGCTAAAGTTTGTTGATTTTTAATAGGATTTTTCCTTCTGTTTGCATATTCTTTACTGAATGATCAAAGCTACTCAAAATAAATACTCCAGAATTAATAATAACTTATTATATAACCTTAAGACACTGAAAATAAATCTTACCTTTGTAATGGAAGTTGATCAAACCTACTTTTGGTAGAATGAAATAGGGGTGTCCTATCTGGCTTGGCTCTAGGGTGGGTATGGAGCTGATGCAATGCAAGAGAGTCAGAACGGGGAAACACGGCTGTCCAAGGAATGCCCAACCATTCCACTTACTGTGGTTGAAAGGCAAGACTCACAGAGTCACAGACTCTGACTGCCAAGATCCTGTCACTCTTAATGTGCTCATTTCCAGCTGTGGCCCACAATACCTTCTCAAACAAATTATTCTGCAATGATCGATTGTGCCCTGCTCCCTTTAGAGGGACTGTGACCACATTTGAGAGCTGGACAGAAATACTGACTGACAGATTATGCTTGTTGGGGCCAGAAGGCTTAAAGTGCAACATCTCCCAAACGACTTGCCAATGTGGGCTGCGCACAAGGCCCACACCTAACAACCATGTCAGTGTGCCTGTACACTCAGCAGCTTCCCCAGAGCCTGAAGTCTCTGAGCTTCAGAGCAAAGGCCTGTCTGGACCTTCATTTCTAAAACACCACACATAATCTTCAAATAAGCCAAGCATGTGGCTAATTATTTTTCTCTATTTATCTGGGTGATATGCTTCAAGGGGCAAGGAAATTTTGTCTGTTCCTGTAAGTCCAGCTCCTTCCAATGTGTGCACTTGCCCTATAATAAGTGTTTAACTTATATTTGTCAAATGCATGGAGAATCTTAAGAATGTGTCTCTCCTTGGTTTTCCTCAAGGGAAAAGGAGTCTTAATAGAAATGAGCAGGTAGTAGCTGGAACTCCAAATATATGCAATTATGTATCCATCAAAAATATGAAAATGGCCTAGAGAAAGGCTTCAGCCAGGAAAGCACCTGGTATTCAAGTGTGAGCACCAAAATCTGGATCCGCAGAACCAGGTATATGGTGATTTCTCTGTAATCCCAGCACATAAGAGGTGAAGACAGAGATGCCTAAAGCATGCTCATCAGTTAGACTAGCCAAATTGGTGAGCTCTGAGTTCATCAAGAAACCCTGATTCAATACATAAGGATAGAGTGATTGAGAAAGATACCAGGAAGCATCAGGTCTCCAGAAGCATGTGAACACACATGTACATCCAAGCACACATATAAAATAGATAGATAGATAGATAGATAGATAGATAGATAGATAGATAGATAGATAGATAGATAGATAGATTTAGTAAATTACCAAATGTGGAAATTTGCCTTATTGAAATATGAGGTTCATGAAGATGCTTGCCTTGCCACTATAAAAAAAAAAGTGTTTCCTCTAAGTTTAGGTTAGGTTATAGTGTAATAGTTTGTGTACTTTTTAGTTTATGTCATCAATTATAAAGAAGAAGATACTTTTTAATTTACATGTACTAATCATCTTCACTGAATAATTTGGAAGAACCACATGAGTCACATTAGCGATTGATATGTCAAAAAAAGACAAAAAACAAAAAGCAAAAAACAAACAAACAAAAAACACGGTCATTTAATCTCATAAAATCCAGAAGTTTACTGTTTAAATTTTGAAACATAGGAGTGATGGAGATTCTTGGAATATGACCAAACTTGTCAAGTTTTCTTCCTCATTTTGTTAAAACTCTTCCTTCCTATCATATGTAGCCATGAATGGCTACCTATGACCAAGCTAAAAGTGTTTCCTGGTGGCACTAACCCCACATTATATGTCCCAATGGCTCTTGCATAGTGTGCATTTGCTTGTTAAATTGTTTGACATCTGTGTCTCTTGGATAGATTGTAAGCAAGAGTTGTCAGTCTTGTTCATGTTGTACACAGTGTCTAGAATAGCGCTAGAATATGGTAAATGCTTGTAAGTATTTGCTAAATGGAAGAATTGATTAATAGTTACATTACAGATCCTCATGCCTGTGCAAACACAACTTAGAGAAAAAGTCCTCCTAATGATGTGGTTGGTGTCCAGGACAAAACCCTTCATAAAAGGAAGAGGTGTGGGACCAGACAGGCTCAAGAACAATCGAAATCCACTCATTTCTAGACATATTTTCTATGCAGCCCTGAACCACTGAATGTCCTTAAGGCTAAGTTTTGGTATGTGAAAAGTGGAAATAACAAAAACCACCTCATAGATCATTATAGTGATGGCAATAGATAAAGATTATAAGCATATTTGTAAAGACACTAAGAAGAATCAGAGCCCATTTGGCATTGGACATGCATGCCTATGAACGGCATAAGAGATTGAGTTGCCTGAGCCCTAAGCTCCCCCCGTCTGCTGAAGTCAACGAATAGATGCTCATTTGTCACAGAGGCATAAAAACTTCTGAGATCAGGAGCTCATTACCTTCTAATAGGGTGTTTTGTAAAATTGTATATTCAAATATAAAGGGCAATAGTAATTGTTTAAAATTAGTTGTCTCTCTGGGTATCTTAAAACCTGTCAGATGTATCTTCCTTTCCTGTAGATAGAGGTTAGTCCTCTCCTACCACATACTGGGTGTGCGCAGGAATTTGCCTTACTCAATGAATTCTAAGTGGATCTGATGCATGACACACTAGCGTAGAAACCTGAGATGAGTTGGCATGGGTTGGCATGGATTGGCATTCTTTAAGCTTCTGCCCTCAGTTATGAGAACGGCATGCCCTACTTATGGATACTCCTTCAGCCTGGGTTCTGGAATGAGAGTGCACATGCCTCCAGGTCAAGCCCAGGCGAGCCCAGCCAAGTCACCACAGACCAACGCCTTCACAAAATGCGAGCACAAGTGTTGGTACAAGCCACTGAGAAGTCCACGTGGCACGTTAGCTCAACACAAACGCACCAGGATCCACCGTCTTCCCACATATTTTTAGGCCGAAGCATCTGTCTCTTCTCAAGTCTTGATGTGATTCTGATAATGTCATGTTTGGGAGCCACTCTCCTGCACTCTCCACACTCCCTTCCCTCTTCCTGCCACCTGTCTGTAGGAACAGGCCTTGAATAATGTTCCCACTATAACTCAGTTAATAGCATTCCTGCTTGTCAGGCCAGTAGGAAAGGACCCGGCCCTCTGCTTAGGGGACGGTGATAACTGGAGGAGCTACAGATCCCACGTTAAATCGGAGGCTTCACAGCCACCTGACCTTGCCTCTCCAGGACTTTATTGGGAATGTGATAGAATAATTTATCGCTGAAAAAGCAAGATAAAACCTATGGAAGGGCATGCTCTGTTATGGCCAGATGGTTTGAATTTGTATTTAGTAATTATTCTCGTTTTTGACAGAGCCTAATAAGTCTGTCCATGTTAACTGCTAAATTATTATTAGCTAATCAGTGTCCTGCAGGCTGGGTGATGACAAGGTCTGGAGGCACCACAAGGGGTTGGAACATTCCCTCGATTGTCACTAATAGACCCTGGTTCTGAGGGACACTTTTACTCACTAGAATTGCAGTGACCAAGCCAGAGCTAGCATGCTTCAGTTCTGGAGAATAATGGCCTTTGGGCACTTGCTTTTGAGTCACAATAAAGGTTAACATTATTTTATGTAAACAAAAAAAAATCCTTAAAAGAAGTTGGACAATATCATAATCGTGGTTGTCTCTAAATAAAATTCATAAAAGACCTTACAAAAAGCCAAATCTGTAACAGATTGTCCTGTTTCTTTTATACTTTAATAAAGATGTCACCACCTGGCTTGACCCTTTAAAAATTTGTTGTTTTGTTGTGATACAGTTTGCTAATAGGATCTCATGTGTTCAAGTTGGATACCATATGCTGTATACATGCACACATACATTGTGAAAGGATTACCAGTTTCAAGCTGTAACATTTTTTTTAATAGTGAGAATAGTTAAAAGCTGTTCTCAAATCAAATGCTGTAACATAGTATTAGTCTGCTGACACACTTCGTATGAGATCTTCTGAACTTACCCTGCATTGCTAAAATATTGCATCGTTTCATTTCCACCAAGCTCCGGGAACCATTCTTCCCTTTTCTCTGAGCTGAATCTTTTCAAGTTTTGTATGTAGAAAGATCATAAAATATTAGTTTTTCTGAACCTGGATTATTTCACCTAACATAGTGTTCAGCCATGTTTTCACAAAAGCCAGATTTTCCTCTTCTGTAAGACTAATATTTCAGCATCATCCCTCAGTGGACACTTCGTTGTTTCCTTATCTTGTCTACTGTGAGCAATGCTGCACCAAGCATGGAATGATCACTCCAAGTTTTATTTCCTTTGGGTATATTCCCAAGGAGGATTTCTAGATCATAGGCTAGTTGTATTTTTAATTTTCTGAAAACTCTGCACAATTTTACATAATAGTAATTTACATTCTCATCAACTGAGTACGGATTGGTGGTGTGATATTTTTCTAAAGGAAAAAGGATAGGGAAATAATTTCATCATAATTATTTATGACACAAAAATTGTTCCTTTTATGTCTGTCCAGGGTTGATTATATTAAGCTGTTGGGTTTATTATTATTATTATTATTAAAACTATTGTTTTCATAGTACAAATCCCCAAAACCTCAGCCTCATAGTCAATAGCATAGAAACAACTATTTTCTGGGTTCAGTGATGCGAAGAAGACCTTTTGAGAAGTATATCATTGCAGCTTACCTGACCGGACTCTCTGTGCCTTTCTTTCACTTCCCAGGTATCCAGCAGACCCAGGCATACAATCTCTCATTTCAGGCAACGGATAAGCCATAATTTCCTTGTTAATTAACTTTATCTGCAAGGAAACTTGGGAATGTTCCATATTCAAATATGATGAAATGAGGATATTCAAGCTATAAGCCCAAGCTATATAAACCCCATTATCCTCTAAAAGGCGAGGCCTACATTCCTTGAGGTAGCAGTCTTCAACTCCCATCCCCCACAGCTCCCAGAAGTTTGAAATGGGTAAGTATCCAATTACCCTTTGCAAAAGAGACATAACAACCAGCTCCCACAATGACTTTACTTATTCTCTTTTATAGTGTGACTGTCTTAAAAATTGCTCAGAAACTAAAACCTCCACCACTTGTAGAGGGGTTCAGGGTATTCTGGCTGATGATCATCAATATTTTGATACAGTCCCTGCTGTAGATGTTCTAAGAAGTTCATTTACACAGTGGAATTACACATTTCATTGAATAAAACCTAGGAAGGTTTTTTGTTGTTGTTGTTCAATACTGTTATTTCTTATCAAAATAAGGCCAAAAATCCTTTAAAATTAGTTTTTTAAAATTATGTAAGATTCTATTATACTCTTTTAAAGCAAATGTAATTCGTCTTTTTAAGAACATTGTCAAGCATATACAAATCTATTGCAGATAGGTCTCTTTTTTTTCCATAGAAATCTAAATGTCAAGGTTCTGGGGCCCTGGATAAGGGCTCCTACTGCATAGAAACCAAGCAGCATAAAAATCTAAACTGATGTTACACATACATGTGTGATACTTGAAGTTTCCTTACTATGATTATGAATAAGGTAAGGATGTTCCTTTTAACCTCTCCCTTTCAACACTGAACTGAATAGTTTATTCAATGAAATACAAAAGGGAAATGAAGAGTATATAGGTTGCAAAAGAAAATGTTATCTTTGTTCATAGATGACATGACCATCTGTGGAAAACCTAAAAGAACAAAAGAAATACTTGAAACAACTAGGAAAGCATAGTAAATTTGCAAGAGAAGTGGTTATCCTAGTCAGGATTATATAGCTATGACAAAACACCACTACCAGGAGCAAGTTTGTTTGGGTTACATATCCAGAGTCACAGTCCCCTGAGGGAAGCTAAGGCAGGCACTCTAACAGTGCAAAAAGCTGGCAGCATGCGCTGAGGCAGAGGCCATGGAGGAGTGCTGCTTACTGGCTTGCTCAGTCTGCTTTGTTATAGAACCAGCACCAGAAGCCCAGGGGTGGCCCTACCCACAACAGATTGTGCCCTTCCACAAAAATCACTAACCAAGGAAATGCCCTAAGTGCTTGGCTAAAGCCTATTCTTAAGGAGGCATTTTCTCAGCTGAGGTTCCCTCCTCTCCACATGACTCCAGCTTATGTCAAGTTGACATAAGAGTAGCCAGAGCAGTGGCTAATGTAAATACCTTCTGACTTCCAAAGCAAATTGATGGCCTTCTTGCTTTCTAGCAAGGCAAAGCTGGAATTTGAATACGAAAGCATCATCAAGTGTATAACCCCTGGTGAAGTACATGGGTAAAAGAGGGGAAGAGCTTAGAACTCATTGGCACAGGAGACAACTTCCTGAACAGAACACCAACAGCATAGGCTCTAAGAGCAACAATCAATAAATGGGACCTCATGAAACTGAAAAGCTTCTGTAAAGTAAAAGACACTGTTGTCAGAACAAAACGACAGCCTATAGACAGGGAAAGGATCTTCACCAACCCTATATCTGACAGAGGGCTGATATCCAGAATATATAAAGAAATAAAGAAGTTAAAAAGCAATAAATTAAGCAATCCAATTAAAAAATGGGATATGGAGCCAAACAGAGAATTCTCTGTAGAGGAATATAGAATGGCAGAGAAACACTTAAGGAGATGCTCAATGTCCTTAGCCATCAGAGAGATGCAAGTCAAAACGACCCTGAGATTTTACCTTACACCCATCAAAATGGCTAAGATCAAAAACTCAAATGACAACACATGCTGGAGAGGTTGT
>CM053760.1:3344791-3358600 GCA_028658305.1 Pachyuromys duprasi
CGGAAGAATGGATACAGAAATTGTAGTATTTTTACGCAATGGAATACTACTCAGCAATTAAAAATGAGGAAATCATTAAATTTGCAGGCAAATGGTGGGATCTAGAAAATATCATTCTGAGTGAGGCATCACAAAAGCATAAAGACACACATGATATATACTCACTTATATAAACACATAAGATAGAATAAACATACTGAAATCTATACACCTAAAGAAGATAAACAAAAAAGAGGACCCGGTGTTTTTTTCTTTTTTATAGAAAAATTAGAACTCTTCTAACTCTTCTCAGATTTTACCAACCTCCCCACCCACCCAAATCCATGCCTTTTCTTTCAGTCTCTTTTAAAAACAAACAAGCAAAACAAACAAGCAAGAAACCCACCAAGAATTCCTCTCCCCTTCTCTCCCTCACAAGTGCATATGCACATAAAAGTATGCACACACAAACGTACATGCACACCACAAAATCAGAAAACAAAATATACAAGCAAAAAACCCAACCAACCAACCAAACAACAACAAAATCAAAATCACCTATAATTCAGGTTCCAGGAGAACCAATGTCTTCTTTTGACAACCTGTGTGGTGCACATACATACTTTCAGGCAAAACACTAATACTCAAAAGTAAAATAAATGAATGTATATAGAACAACGGCCACAAAAATCCATATAAACACCATGCAGGATCTTTTGCACCATGAAAAGGCCAAAACCTATGAATTATGGGCATAAAATAAGAGTGATCTATATCAAACAGAGAGAAAATTTTGTCAATAAGAGTCGTAGAAGAAAAATCTCCAAATCTGATAAGAGAAATCCATTTCAGTGAAAGTGGCAAACAGGACCAGAAAATCAATTCCCCACATCACATAGTAGTCAAAACACTAAATGTTAAAAAAAGAAAGGATATTGAAAGCTGCAAGAGAAAAGAATCAACATCTAATATGCAGGACTATCAGAGAAAACAGGCTTTTCAAGTGAGACTTTAAAAGCCAGAAGATCACCAATACTCAATTCTTTGTGAATTAGCGTATTTATTCCAATAATTACTGGCCGGTTTACACTACTGTCAGCTGTGCTCAGAGTCCACTTTTCTCCATACTCTTTCTAACACTGTTGTCTTATATTTTTAGAGCAGAAATCCTAATAGGTGTGAATAGATCTCACTGTAATATTTTATTTGCATATCTGGGATGATTATTGATATTAGGAACACTTACATATTACTACATATGTAATATATCATACATGCCATTATATTATATAATATATGTTGGTAATATATTACATATATATTTTGTGATATATATGTATATGTACATATATATTTTGTGATATATATGTATATGTACATATATATCATATACATATATATGTCCTTTCTGGAGAACAACTTGCTTCCTTGCCACATTTTAATTGGGTTATTTGAGGATTTAATTTGTTATTGAGTTGTATGCATTTATTTTGTATTTTAGATATCAACCTTTTTCAAATGTGTGATTGCCAATATTTTTTCCTACTCTGTGAATTGCATTTCATTTATTGAATATTTACTACACAAAACCCTTGTAGTTTAATATAGATCTACTTGTTTATTTTTGCTTCTGTGGTCTGTGCTTTTTCTTGGTCACATCCAAAATACCCACAGGTCAACATAAGGAAGTCTTTGTGTTGTGTCATTGGAGTTTTATATTATATTTAAGTCCTTAATACATCTCAAGTTCAATATCTAGCGATTCATTTTATTGAATCATCCTTGTACTATAAAAGAAATTCCACTTAATTTTAATGTTCTGTTAAATTTAGTTTACTAGTATTTTTGTTGATGTTTTGCATGTGGGATTATTGCCATATAATTTTTTATTGCAAGTTTATACATCTGACTTTGTTATATAGGTAATGCATGCCATATAAAACGACTTTAAATATATCTGCTCTTCTTCACACCCTTGTATATTTGTTACATACCAAAAAGAGTGAACCTAATATAAACAAAGAACTTTAAGTGCTTGTGTCTTTCCTCCTCCTCCTCCTCCTCCTCCTCCTCCTCCTCCTCCTCCTCCTCCTCCTCCTCCTCCTCCTTCTTCTTTCTGTTTTTGATTCTTTGAGACAGGGATTCTCTGTGTAACCCTGGCTGTTCTGGACTCACTTTGTAGAACAGGCTGGCCTCCAACTCAGAGATCCTCTGCCTCTGCCTCCTGAGCTCTGGGATTGAACGCATGTACCACCATGCCTGGCTTATGTGTCATATTTTCATCAGTGGTAACAAATGTGTCATGATGTTGACAATGGATGTTCCACATGTGTGAGAGAAGGAAGTATGCATTTTCAACAGCATTTGCTACTTTCTGTCTTTTAAAAAAACATTGCTATCTCTCTGAGTGTAATGTGACCCTGATATGATCTTTTTCTTTGCATTCTCTAGTGATTAGTGTGTGTTGGCCATTTATAGATCTCGTTTTAAGAAATGTCTATTCAAATCTTATTTCTTTTTTTAATTGGGTAATCTATTGCTGAATTATATGAATGTTATAATTCTGAATACTAGCTCTTTCTTCTATGTATGACTTGTAAATATTTAAATATATAGATTACCTTTTAATTTTCTTGTTAATGTTCTTAGGTGCACACAAATTTTTAGTTTTAATGGAATCAAATTTATCTTTTTTCATTTTTCATGTTGTTGTTTTATATCTAAGAATCTATGGCTAAATGCAGACCATGAATATTTATTCCTATATTCTGAAATGTTTCTGGTTTTATGCTTAAAGTTCTGTTATTGATTTTCAGAAATCCAGTTTTACTGGCTAGTTTTCTGTCAACATAGCACAAAATAGAGTATTTTTTGGAAGAGAAAATATTAATTTTTAATTTATTTTATTTTTATTTTTATTAATTACAGTTTATTCACTTTGTAGCCTAGCTGTAGCCCCCTCCCCCAAACCCTCCAAACCCCACCCTCCCTCCCTCTTCTCCTATGCCCCTCCCCCAGACCAATGATAGGGGAGATCCTCCTCCCCTTCCATCTGACCCTAGTCTATCATGTCTCATCAGGACTGGCTTCTTCGTCTTCCTCTGCGAACTGGTAAGGTTGCTCCCACCTCAAGTGGAGGTGATCAAAGACCCAGCCCATGAGTTCATGTCAGAGATGGTCCCTGTTCCTATTATTGGGGAACCCTCTTGGACACTGAGCTGCCATGGGCTACTTCTGTGCAACAGTTTTGGAAATCAACCTGGCGCTTTCTCAGACAATTAGAAATAGCACTACCTCAAGACCCAGCCATATCACTCCTAAGCATGCTCAGGTATATAACACAGACACTTGCTCAACCATGTTCATATCAGCTTTATTTGTAATAGCCAGAAGCTAGAAACAAACCAGATGTCCCTCAGTTGAGGAATAGATATAGAAATTGTTGTACATTTACACAATGGAATACTACTCAGCAATTAAAAGCAAAGTAATCATGAAATTTGCAGGCAAATGGTGGGATCTAGAAAAGATCATCTTGAGTGAGGTATCCCAGAAGCAGAAAGACACACATGGGATATACTTACTTATAAGTGGATATTAGACACATAATATAGGAAATCATACTAAAATCTGTACACCTAAGGAAGCTAATCAAGAAGGAGGACCCTGGGTAAGATGTTCAATCTTCATTCAGAAAGGCAAATGAGATGGACATCGGAAGAGAGAGAAAAAAGGGAACAGGACAGGAGCCTATCACAGAGGGCCTCTGAAAGACTCCACCCAGCAGGTTATCAAAACATATGCTGAGATTCATAGCTAAACTTTGGGCAGAGTGCAGGGAATCTTATGAAAGAAGGGGGAGATAGAAAGACCTGAAGGGAACAGGAGCTCCACAAGGAGAACAAAAGAACCAAAAAAATCTGAGCACAGGGGCCTTTTCTGAGACTGATACTCCAAACAAGGACCATGCATGGAGAGAACCTTAATTAAGAAAATATCCTCTGCAGGTCTTCTTGTGGTGTCTTTAACCCCTCCAGATCCCTTAATCCTTCCTCTCACTCATCCAGAAGACTCCCTGGGCTCAGTCTATTGTTTGTCTGTGGGTCTCCATCTGTTTCCATCAGCTGCTGGATGAAGCCTCTCAGAAGACAGCTATGCTAGGCTCCTGCCTGCAAGCGTAGCAGGGAATCATTAATAGTGTCATGGGTTGGCTCTCTCCCATGGGGTGGGTCTCAAGTTGGGCCAGTCATTAGTTGGCCATTCTCTCAATCTCTCTACTTGGTCCCCTCCTCTGAGGAGAAGTGGAAAGGAGAATGAGGGGAGGTGGATATGAGGGTGGGGCTCGAAGTGAATAGGGAGTAGGCAGTGATCAGGTTGTAAATTGATTAAATAAATTATTTAATAAAAAAGAAAAGAAAGGAAAGGAAAATATTCCCACCAGATTAGCATACAAGCAAGCCTGTGGCACATTTTCTAGATGAATAACTTATATGGGGAGGTTCAGCTCACTCTGGGTAGTGCCAAGCCTGGGCTGGTGACCTTGGGTGCCATAAGAAGGTAGTCCCTGTAAGCCACACTCTACCATGGCTTCTGCTTCAGCTCCTGCCTCCAGGTTCCTGTGCTGCTTGACTTCATGCCTTGACTTCCCTTAGTGATGGAGGGCTGCCTGGAAGCATATGAGGAAATAAACCAATTCCTTTCTAAGTTGCTCTTGATCATGGTATTTTATCAAAGCAGTAAAGACCCCATGATAAAAATTGATACAAGAAGTGGGAATTTTGACAGACCTGATCATGTTTTGGGGAAGCGTATGGTATAGCACTTGAACTTTGGGCTGGAAAAGCCATTGGGTAGTCAGAACTTGGGGGGACTGTTTTGTGGGAGCTTGAAAGAAAAGAATGCTGATAGCAGTGTGAACAATTCAGGGTAGGGTTGAGAGGGAAGTCTGAAAGTCCGTTAAATCATCAGGCTGTTCCGCATTATGAAATAAGAATCACCAAAGTGAAACCTTTGCTTTGTTGGGACAATGATACTCCAGCTTACGCTGAAGAGTCAACTGTGATAATAGAGAGCATCATTGGGGATGGTAAATCTGGGAAATGTTCCCTCAGGGTCAGGCCTCAGAAGCTGTGATTCAGAGGGTGCTAAGACTCATGGTAATATGCAAATATCCCAGGTGGTACTGATTTTGAAGGCAAGCAGATATAATGGAACAAAGCCGAGGCTTGTAACTGTGAGAGGCCAGGAGAAACCACTGGTGAAGATGCAGCTTCAGTACCAGTGAAAAAGTCCCATATTGAAGGTGTCATAGAGAAAGGCTGAGGCTTAGCACCACATGGAAGGATGAGAGTCCCTAAAGATCCCATGCGAGGCTGTCAGTGAAGGTCAGCTCAGTTGCAGAGACTCCAGCATTTTGGAGATGCCAGTATCAAGGGATAACCATAAAGGACAGTCAGGAGCCTAGTAGATAAGCTTTGTGCTGTTAACTGCAGAGCAGAAGTGCTGCTGTCAAAGCCTTTTGGAACCCAGAGGAATATAGGCAGGTCCTAGACATTAAGGACTGAACTCCATATACTGTTGGCTTTGGGTTTTGGTTTGATTTGATCATGAATATGCCCTGGTTTTCCCCTCTTGGATTAAGAAAGTATTTATCCTATGTTTTTAAATAGGAGCACACAGTTAAGACACTTTGTAACTATAGAGAGTTGAGGGCTTTAAAGATTCTTTAGAATTTTATGAAGGCTTTGGAATTTTAAAGAGACTTTGGCATTTTAGAGGGGCTTTGGTGGTTTATGGAGACTTGGAATTTTAGAGAGACTTTGAATTCTCTGAAGAGATTGATTTTTTTTAAGTGTTGAAAAATTTAAACACTGTGGGGGTTTGAGAGTTTGGAATGTTTTATACTGTCGTAGTACAAGTAACATGGCATATGGAGACAAAAGGAAAAGGCTTCTGGCATGGCTTAGTAAGTGATGTGTTTGTGTGTCAACCTGACGAGATCAGTTGTTCTGGCTGGTGTTTATGTCAAGTTGGCACAACCAGGGTCACCTGGGAGGAAGGAATCTTCACTGAGAAATTGCCTCTAGAAGACTGACTTGTAGGCAGTGCTGTGGGGCATTTTCTTGATTGGATATTGACATGAAAGGGCCCAGCACTGCAGGTAGAGCCACCCCTGGGCTGATGGTTGGTCCTCAGTGCTTTAAGAGAGCAGGCTGAGCGGCCGTGGGAAACAAGGCAGTAAACAGTGTTCTTCCAAAACCTCTGTATTACTTCCTGCCTTCAAGTTCTTGCCTTGAGTTCCTTCCCTCACTCCCTTTGATGATGGACTATAAGCTATAAAATGAAATAATAAACCTTTTCCTCCTCTGAATTCTATTCTACCAGTGTAAATGTCTGCTCTTGTGTGACTATAACATTATTCATGTTGCTATAGAATTGCACTAAGTTTTGAAATGGGGAACTATGAATCTTTTTAAATAACTGGTATCTGTTTTTATACATAAATACATTTATTATTTTATACATATTACATTAGTTATTATTTTAAACTTTCATACACGAGTACTGTAGTTCCATAATTTCTACCTTGCACTCTCCTTTTCCAACTTCTCCCATATCCCCTCCACTTCCTCTAAACTTGGACCTCTTCTTTAATTAGTTACTGTTGTTTTATATATATATAAATTCTATATAATATGTGTAATATAATTAATATAATATATGAGTCCATGTAGTGTTGCTCACATTTATATGTGGCTAGGGCTGTCCACTTAGGATTGAATAACCTATCAGAGGCTTATCCCTGGAGAAAACTGAGTAACCCCTCTTAGCAGCCGTTAACTGCCTGTGTTTCTCTTCTAGGGGTGGGGTCTTGTGAGATTTTCCACATCCATGTTTAGAAGTCAACAGGTGCTGTCACTGTCTTGGTTAAGAGACTGTATTTTTACGATTTCATGGGTACCACTTCCTGTCTTTATTGAACACGCTATCTTGTGGCAGATGTCGGGTCCTCTGGCTCTTACAATCTATTCTCCCTCTCTTCCACAGTGTTTCCTGAACCTTAGGTGTAGGGGTTGTACTGTAGATGTATTGACTGAGCCATCGACACATCACAGTCAGTTGTTTTCTACATTTTGACTAGCTGTCGATTTTTATGATAGTCTCCATCTGCCAATACTGCCGCCAAGAGGCTTCTTTTGATAAGGAATTAGAGCTACATTTATCTGTGGATATAAGAATAAGTATTTAAGACAGGGAATTATACTCATTTAGTTTCAATAGTGGCTTCTACCTCATAGGACACCGATAGTTAGTTAAGATTACAGAAGCAGGAATGAATTTCATCCTATTGACCTTAAGTCTAATTAGGTGGCTGTTAGTTACCTTCAAGATTCAAGTGCCACTATCTCACCCTGAAGCCTATCTCACTGTGCTGGTCATTGTAGTTTGTAGGCTTCATAGCTGAGTAGAACTTATAATTTATGAGAGTTATTTCTCAGGAAAGAGGCTTTCAGATAATTTCCAGAAGGATTCCACCAAGACCTGTGTTCAAGGTGTGTGGTGTCCTCCTCAGTAGTGTGTTACCTACAATGTATGTAACCAAATGTCTGGGATGCAACCAAAGACAACAAAATAGCTTAAGTTGTTTGGGAAGTCTCTTGGACTCCCTTTACCAATGACTCAAAGGGAAGTGTCCTATTCCTGACTCTGGAAATTTTTGTTTTATTAGATACTTTATGATTCTTGGGGGAAGCAATCTAAAGATTCAGATTTAGGATATACAAATTAGAGAAAACACATGGCATTTGTTTTTCTGGGTCTTGGTACCTCAGTCAGAATAATATGTTCTAGTTTTACCCATTTGCCTGCAAATTTTATGATTTCACTTTCATTGTAGCTGAATATAATTCCATCGTGGATAATCAATTCATCAAGAAAATGATATTAAGGCTGTTTCCATTTCCTAGTTATTTTGAAAAGTTTCCCTTTTCCCCACATTCTTGCCAGGATTTGTTTTCAATTTTTCTCTTGATCTTAGCCACTCTGCTTTGTGTAAGATGAAAGCACACAGTAGGGCTTTTTTGCATTTCCCTATTTGCTGAAGATATTGGGATCTGTTTTTTAAAGGATGTTACATTTGAAAAAAATCAAATTAGACCCATGTCTATCACTCTGCACAAAAATATCCACTTCAAATGGATAGAGGAACCTTAAATATAAAATCTGAAATACAGAAGCTCCAGAAGAAAACATAGCCTACAAGATATAGGATAAGAAATAATAGAATAAAACATTTTGGCCAAGGAATTAAGGCCAACAATTGACAAGCGGGAGCTCATAAAGCGGAAAAGCTTCTGCACAGTTTAGGAAACAATCAACTGAACAGAAAACCCACAGAGTGGAAGAGAATCTTTGCCAGCTATAGATCTGATAGAGGATTAATAATATACAAAGAACTCAAAAAACAAAGAGTCAGGAAAACAACCACCAATTAAAATTGGGCTATGGGACTGAACAGAGAATTCTCAAAAGAAGAAAGAAAAAAATATTTTTTTAGGTTTTAAACATTTATCTTATTTTTACTTGTATGCATGTGTGCACCCATGTATGAGTGTGAATGTCTGTGCTTACACATGGATGCCAGTGCCCGCAGAGACCAAAAGAGAATGTCAGGTTCCCTAGAGCTGGGGTTATGGGCGAGTCTAAGCTGCCTAAGATGGGCACTGGGAACTGACTCCAGGCCTCTGCAGGAGCAGCAAGTGCTCTTAACTGCTGAGCCACATCTCCAGCCTTACCACTTGCTTGCTTGCTTGCTTGCTTGCTTGCTTTCGTTTTCTGATACAGGACCTCCTATAGCCCAAGCTGTCCTGGATCTTGCTTTGTAGCTGAGGATGACCTTGAATTTCTCATCTTCCTGAGTTACTTTCTCAGAGCTGGATTACTACCATGCCTAGTTTATAGAGTACCACATCTGAGGACAAAGACTTTATGCTAAATAAACATTCTGTGATTGAGCGATGCTTCAGCCTGAGTCTCTCAACTTAGTTCTTTTAAAATTTTGTTTCCAACAAGCTAAATTAGATTCTTTGGGTTATTTGAAAATCATATTTTTCATTTCTAGAAATGAATACAAATAATACATAACATTTATGAGTTTTATCTGTATGTACATGCACAAATCCCCTGGCTAGCATTGCAATCTTAGTAATATTAACTCTCCAGTAGAAGAGTGAGGAGTATCAAAGAGTATTGTATGCATTGATAAAAAGTCAAAACAAAACTGATTATTTTGTATTAGCACACACCAGCAAAAATTGTTTAAAAACAGCATTAAATTTCTAATTCCCCAAGAAAGGGGTTTATTTCCTTTTATTAATATTTTCACTTCAGTTTAGCCATGCCTTACCATCTTCAGTGCATACTTTTTACTCCACTAAGGAGGAGGCAAGGTGGGGTTGGGAGGGGAGGAGGGAGGGGCTTATGGGGGGGATACAAAGTGAATAAAGTATAATTAATAAAAATAAAAATTAAAAAATATTTTAAAACATATTTCTAGGTAACTTATTTTTCTCATCACCTTTGTAATTGAATCCTTTCCTTAATTTCTTTTGAACACAAACACAGTTGAATTTTGTGTGTTGTCTTATACCCTGAAGCTTGTTGAATTATCAGGTCTAGCATACTTTTTCTAGAGACCTTGGGCTTTGATCTATATTAGATTATGTCATCTGTACATACAGAGAACTCTCTTTTTTTCCATGCTGGATGTTTTATTTTTCTTTATTAACACTAATTTGTTATTTTTTGTTTTGTTTTCTCATTTTTCACTAGGTCTTTGAGAGTTTCCTACAGTGTATTTTTTTAATTTATTTATTTTTATATCAATCACAGGTTAGGTATTTTGCATCCCAGGCGTAGCCCCCTCCCTCATTCCCTCCCACCCTCCCACTCCCTCCCTCATCTCCCTCCTCCCCGCCCCCTCCAGGTGTATTTTGATCATATTCATTCTTTTCTCCCCACCTCTTCCAGATCTACCCCCTCTTTCTAATCCATGCAGTTTTGTTGTGTTAAAATTTTAAGTTAGTTCCATCAAGGTCCATATGTGTTGTCTGTTTGCTCTAGGATGTGCGGCCTCCACTGGAGGGTGGTCAGCCCATCAGGAGTCAAAGAAAACCCCACTCTTCCTCTCCCAGGAAGTAAGTAGGACTTGTCTCTACTTTCCCTATCCATGCCGGAATTTTATCTGGCTTGAGCTTGTGTAGGTCCTATGCACAATGTCTCAACTGTTCTGAGTTCATATGGGCAACTAGCCTGCTGTGTCCAGAAAAAAATATACATGCCCTGATATTAGTGTGTATCACATTGATTCCCTTCCTTTTGCTGACTCCAGGACAAGCCACACTTGGATAGTCCTTACAACGTGTTATTGGGCTTGATTTTCGAGTATTTTTCAAAGTGAGGATTGTTCCAATTTAATTTCAAACTTAAAAAAGAAAAAGAAAATTAAAGTTGTGAACAAGCCATTGTTCACAATACAAGTTGTGAACAGGTATTTCTGCAAAGTTATTAAATACTCAGTGGAAAGAAAGCTGATTAGTGGAGCCAAATTAACACCGAGGAGGTCCTCAACGGTGTGTTCCTATACCCTGAAATTCTGACTGGTTCTCTTTAGTTTGCTTATAGACAAAGAAGACAAGCTTGTCACATTTTCAGTTGAGAGACCCAAGAGGCATTTAATATTTGCAGGGACAAAATAAAACTTCCAAAGTGATGGTGTTGTAGCCCTTCAGCTCTAGCAATTTTGGGAAGTAGGGTCAAGTTCAAGGTCAGCCTTGATCACATGGGGAGTTCCCTGCTAGCCTATGCAACATGAGACCGTTTCACAAAAAGAAAAGTTCTGACAGCCTGTGATAACCAGGTCATATTAACAGAGTACACTTACAACCGGGGATTGATGAAAGCGTCTATGGAAGGCGGGGTTGCGGATTACCAGTCACTCCCAAAGAGAGCTGGGGCTTGCCTCAAAACACCCATCAAGCTCCAGAGAAGGACTGAAGGCGAGAGCAGCACTGACTGTGGACTGTCCTCAGAGCACACGTACACATATGTGTAGGGTGTGAAGCTTGCTTCGTGCTGCTCTTGGCTCTGCAAACTAGTCAACATCTGCAACGTTTATTGCTTGCAGCTCTGGGTGCCAATTTTTAAGTGACATGCTGGAGCTCATCCAGACAGAGTGACCAGGACAAAGAAAGGGCTCAAAATCACGTCAGCCCAGGAAGTGCTGAAGGAACCAGGACTGTTTAGCCTGGAGGAGAAGCGATTAAGTAGAGGGATTTTATAGTTGTTTTTTTGTTTTGTTTTGTTTTTGTTTTTGTTTTTAAGGATCATGATATAGTAATGGGAACAGGGACTGTCTCTGACATGAACTGATTGGCCTGTTCTTTAATCACCCTCCCCCACCCCCCGAACGGGGACCAGTCTTCCCAGGCCACAGAGGGAGACAATGCAGCCAGTCCTGATGAGACTAGGATCAGAAGGAAGGAAAAGAAGACCTCCCCTATCAGTGGACCTGGGGAGAGACATGCATGCAGAAGGGGGAGGAAGGGAGGGATTGGGATGGGAGGAGAGAGGGAACTACAGGGGGGATACAAAGGGAATAAAGTGTAATTAATAAAGAATTTTTTAAAAAAAGAAAAAAGAATCATGATAAGGTAAAAACTGAAATGTCTGCATGCTTCTAGAGCAGAGAAAACACACTAGAAGTGGAAATTAAATAAAGGGAGAGGTCAGGTTTCTGTGAGAGAGATGATGTTTGTAATCCTAGTGAGTTAAAACCATGTTGGGCACCTAAAAGTTATTTTTCAGCACCTTAGCTCCTTTTCTGGGACATGATTTCCCAGAATCCATGGTTACCATAGGGTACACTGGAGATCATACCTGACACCTATCAGGCCAGTAAATATTCTCCTGGGGTTTGGGGACTCAGGAATGAGGGAGAGCCAAGCTACCTGTGGTTGGAGCGCTAAAAGGCAGAATTGGGATTTTTTTTTTTTTTGCTGTGAACAAAAGAAGCATAAAACAAAAGACAAATGGAAAAGAGCAGGAGGATAGGTAAAGGAGGAGAGAAGGCTACACAGAGGAAGGGAAAGGAGAGAGGAGGAGGAGAGAGAGCCGAGGGCATGAGTTCTAAACTCCAGATAATCTTCTGATTCCATTTTCTCCTATCCTTACACAACTCTTTTGTTGATTCTATGAAATATCAAGGTATTAATCCAAAGGCCAGTATCCCCAGTTTTAACTAGAGTTGAAGAGGTTTTTTTTAATTCTTTAAAATTAATTAATTTAGTATGAGAATTGGCTCTCTGCTTCTGACCATGTGGCCTCTGGGCATAGAACTCAGGTTGTTAGGTTTGGCAGCAAGTGTGTCTTTCCCTGCTGAGCCATCTCACGCACCCTACATTCAAGTTTTGTCCCCCTCACTTTACAAAACCTCAGTACCAGCTCTCTCTGCAGGTGATGAGGCCATGCTCTCCAGAGGGAAGCAGAACTACCATCTCCTACCAAGAATTCTGTGGGAATAAAAATGAAATTAGGCTCACTGTGAGTAGATGATTTTTGAAGCTAGATGTGTTATCACATTTTGGATGTCTTGACAAATACCGAAGAAAAACAGGAAGAAATGGTGCTTTTCAGCTCACGGATTCAGAAGGCTCAGTCTGTCACATCAGGGAGGGAATGGCAGAGCTAACCAGAGAGGGGGGTGATGCTGATGTTTCCCCTGCTCTCATCCTCGCTCCTCTGCCAGGCCTGCTTAGGGGATGGTACTACCCAAACACAAAGTCTTTTCTACTTAGCTAATCTGGTCTGAAAGTGTACACAAAGACACACCTAGGGTCAAGCGTTTCCAGTTTCCTTGGCCCTTCTCAATCCAATCAAATGGCAACCGAGATTAACTGTCAACAGTGGGTAATCGACCCATTATCTACTTTTCCCTGTTTTAAAATATATATTCTGCATTTAACACTTTCACTGCAAAAAAATGGCAGGAAGATAATTCTAATGCAGGGAGAAGTTAGTCTACATCAGCAGATCTCACAAAACTGGGTATATTTAGAGAATAAGATTCAAAGGTCATGACCCTGGAAATTTTGATTCAGTTCATAGTAGAATGAAGCTCAGAATTTGACACTTGTTCTAAGTGTTTTGGTTGTTGAGTTAGATGACAGAAGGCAAATCACAAAGATAGACAGGTTCAGGAGAACCAAGAGCTTCTAAATTGTGGAAACTCCTAAGGTCAGTTAAGTGACAACAGGGAAAAATGTACTCAATCCTACATTCTTGTTCTACTGATTTTTGTAAATTACAAAAAAAATTCTTAATTAAGAGGTAATAAAAAAGAGAGTTAAATGTGGGTCTAGACTGCTTGGCTCAAGTCCTGGTTCGAACAATTGCTAAAATATGTGTCTCTTTCTCCTTATCTGTGTACAAATTGATCAAATCAATATATGTATAGTGGCTTAGACAATGACCGTATAATAGGCAAAGGTCTGCTGGTTTCTACTTTTTTCTTGCATTATGTTAGCGAGAACATGGTTACTGCAGACCTTTAGGAAAACTGCAGATGGTGACTAATTTTTGGAGATCAAGAACAAGGGAAGAGTACTTCCCACTCACACCACGTGTCTGCTTGGGTTTCATAGCACCAGATTCAGAGCTAAAGTCACAATGTCAGCTTTGGCTACATTCTAAACAAGCGACAGATTGGTGAGCGAATCCTGGGGCGGGGGGGGGGGGGAGGGATGAGGGGGATGGGAGGGATGGGGGAGGCGG
>CM053760.1:3358700-3393255 GCA_028658305.1 Pachyuromys duprasi
AGAATACACAGAGAAGCGAGAAGGCGACCTCCAGGAGGGCAGCTGTCTCCCTGCCTTACTCGCTGTCCTGTCCTCACGGGAGGGCGGTGGGGGTTGGGGTCCAGTAAGCATGTGTTCACTGGGAGATCTATGAGGAATGTCTCAGGACGCAGGTGGATTATTGAGACAACTGGAGCTCAAAGTGTAAGTTTAAATCTAGTAGTCCCTTAAAACATACAACACTTGAAATTTTTATTTTAAAAAAATTCCAACAGAAAATAATTGGAGTTAACCACAGAGGCAGACAATAATTCTCGTGACCTAGATGGGTACTTCTAACTCAGCAGAGAGGAAATCTCAAGTGTGAACACAAAGAAGTGGGGCACAATGGGCAGGAAAGGTGCTCGCACTGCTCTGGCCTCTCTCCCTCCACGCTTTGGCCTCTCCCAGAGTCTCCATCTCTTCTTCTCACAGGATAATTTGCCTCTCTTCTCTCCTCCTTTTCTTTCCTTTCTCTTCTCTTCCCCTCTTCCCTATATTTTGCTTTCTATTTCTTCTATAAACCAATCTTTCTTTTTCTCTATTTCTTCTTTAGCCCAGTCTTTTCTTTTGAGATAATTGTGAAACTAAGGAATTAATTCATGAAATTAATAATTTTAGGAACTTCATACTGTATACCAAACACATTTTTACTCCTATGACGTTTTTACTAATATATAATTTATAAAACTAAAATGCACATGCCTTGTATATCCAACTTAAGTTTTTTTTTGTGTGTATGCACATACTTAATTAATTAGCACCAGGTCAAGACAAACGATGTTTTCAGTTTCCCTTGAGCTCTTCTCTTATCCTCTCCAAAATCAATTCCTCTTTTGATCTCCAGAATTTTTTATTCTTCTGACAACTTTTTTTTGATCAATTTTGAAGTTCATTATGGTTAAGAATCTTACAAGTGTACTTCACATCAAACTTTTTGATAAATAGTATGTTTTATGCATTTGATAGAGTCATTTATGCTGCAGGTGCCATTTTGTCAAATGAAATTTTATATCCTTAAGTGAAATAATTTTCCCTTTAATAATGATTAAAGGAAAACCAGACTAGGTTGCCTTCTACAGACAATTGGCTTGAAGTGGCCTTTCTACCTGAAACTTCCATCTAATAACTTCATATGGGTGGGTCAACACTACTTAATGAGGGGAAAGAAGTTTCCTGTGCTGGAGTCGTGCGTCGACCTCTTGACAGACCTGGGGGTTTGCAGATGGAGATGAAGGGATTGTATATGGAACTAGAAGTGTTGTAAGTTGCTGGAGTGGGGTTGACGGTAGAACTGGGGAACTTGTAGCATGGGATTCTTTAGAGTGGGTTCCCACAGATTATCCATGTTGCTGTACTAGCTCATTTAATTGATCAGAGAGGTCCACAACTGGGCCACTGAGGACCAGTAAACCTCTTAGGAATTCATTGATCTCACTACACAATACTTCTTGGTAATTCTTTCTCACCACTAGAGGTCAGGGTTCAGTTATTACTATGGAGGACTTAAAAATGTGTGAGGGGCCAATTAGCAAGAGACCTCTGTAAAGATGAGTCAAATTGAGAGCGAGAATGAAAAGCATGATCTGCTCAGGCAAGGAGATTGCCATAGGAAGACATTAAAAGCTGACCCCCAACAGAAATCCTATTTTTTTTAATCTACATACTTGACTATTTTAATTGGCATAGCCATTGTGTCTAACAGTGAATAGACATTTTGAGTTATTTGTTTTAGATAGAAGAACGGCTCAAGCTTCAGAAAATTTTAGGCATTCTTACTTAGAAGTTCCAGAAATTTCTGGATCTCGGACTTAACTGTAGTAGTAATAGTAATGACAACAGCAATCTGACTCAACCTAGGGAGATGTCTTAAGCATCACCAAAACTCTCCCAACAACTAAACGTGTTCCATAGGTAAATATCACGATATTATAAACCATACTTGAGGACTCTGAAGTTATTTCTTAAAACTCCATTTTTGTTGTTGTTTTCTTCAAGACAGGGTTTATCTTTCTAGCCTTGGCTACCCTGGACTCACTTTGTAGACCAGGCTGACCTCAAACTCACAGAGATCCACCTGCCTCTGCCTCCCAGAGTGCTGGGATTGCAGGTATGCACCACTGTGCCCAGCTAAAACTCCATTTTTAATGCCTCCTAACTTTTATTCTATTCCCTCATTTTATCCAGGCCAGCAACAGTCAACCAGAAAGCAGATTACAGAAAAGCAAATTTAGAGATAATACAGGCCAGGTGCTTTCAGAGAAATGTTTAATACACTAAGCACTGGTTTTAACAGATTTTGTTAAATCTGACCCAGAAGTTCTGTGTGTTAGTTGATAGGTCAATTTCTTCTCTGCAAATTAGGGTGTGGACCATGGCTTCTGCCACTCAGCTCCCCGTATCAGCACAGACTAGATGCTGAGAGTGTGCTTGGGAAACCCTGCAACTTCAGGAACACTCTGGGGAATTCACCATTATCCCATACCTCTCATGGATTGCACAAGGAAACTGAGAGAGATCCAGTATTTGCTCAGCTAGTGTTGTATATTAACGAAGATACCTGTCAAGAAATATGGTTGGAGACCAATTATTTTATGTGAATTTTAGAATTTTTCCCCAAAACATACTGTACACATCTTATACTAATACACACACACACACACATAAACACACACACTGACTGCACCTAAAACTAACATAAGTCAGTTTAGTGGGGCCAGACGCTTGCATTGGTGAAGGGGTAACCCTGCCCTCCCTGAATTTAATGGCTTAAATTGTGTCCTAATAAATTTTGGAATTACACTCAAGAACAAGTTTTGATTTCTTCCAGGAAGAGAAGAGGTTTTTTTATCTTGTGTGACTCCGAATCTGTTGCTATGGCACAAGTTTACTCCACCTGCTGGAGAGCCACAGGGAAGTGTGCTTGGCACAAAAGGAGGTGCCATTTGTGCGCAGTGAGAAGGTAACTACCGTCCATGGTGCTGCTGGTAGGAGAAGGCACTGCCCCAGTTCTGCAAGAGAAAGTGAGAGAAGGGTAGGGGTGTAGGCTTTGGGGGGGGGGGGGGACAGTGAGAGCTGCAATCTACAGCACCATGGCAGGGAGAAAGGAAAGTAGTGAGTGCTTCGGAGCGTCTTCAGGCCCCGGTTGTTCTGGCATCCTTCAGGTCTGCCCATGGAGTCCAGTTATTTGAAAGGCTTTAACGGAAATGAATGATGGTACTCTCAAGTCCAGAAGAAACCAGGACATGTTCTACCAGACAAGGAATAATAGATTAAATTTTTACTTCTATCTAAATGCTGTAGTTTTTTCAGGTCTTATATATATTACACTTTAAATTAAAGCTTTTCTTTTACTTTTAATAGCTGTGGTTTACATTTTAAAATATTCTTAGAGTACTAAAAGATTTGTGATCATTTTTCTGTGGTTTTAGTAAATGCAGAGCCTACGTCTCCAGTTTATTGAGGAAACAATACAGAAATTTGTGGAAATGTATACTAAGTTTAGTTCTTGGATCTAGGAAAGACTGGGTAACTCCTTGCCTGCCCAGTTAAACAGTGGTTGGGATCAGCCATCTAGTAGCCATCCATGTCATGAATAAAATGTAAGAAGACTTGAGCCTTGGTACTCCTATGGTCATGTGTCTTTGGATAAGTGTAGCTTTTGAGTTTTTGACTCACCTGAGTGGGATATCATATGTGCATGGCATGACTAATAATCAGTTCACATCACACCTGTCCATTACATAAGTTGAAACCAAGCAGAAGTATGAGGAGTTGGAGATTTCTTAAGGTTATGTGTCTTTTGTGTAAGTATAACTTTAAAGTTATTGAGTCATTTAAGTGTTGTTATACACATGACATGAAAGTTGGGGACTTTTGATTTGCAATGGAGAGATTAGCTACAAGTGTTCAAATCCCAACATTTTGTTGGGAGTGAGTGTCAAGAGATGGTCAGAGTGAAGATAACATTTCCCAGTGTGCTCATTAGGAAAGCAATATGAAGTTCTGGGTTTTTTCTTTGACCACCAGCTGCTATTTTGAAAACCTGCAAGTCAAGAACCAGAAGACTGGTCAACTAAAGCTCTCAGCTCTGAAGAGCCTGGCCTAACACACAACTTTAAGACGCCCATCCTCCCAGTATTCTGACAGTCATGGCCAGTGTGAGATATTTCCCTTGTACTTCCACATTTAAGTTAACTAGGAAGTCAGAATAGAGAACTAAGGATTTATCCTTAAGGACAGAGGGTCAATTAAAAGTCTATCATCTGCCCGAGGATTTCAGCAGAAACACCATTTCCTGGCATCTTCTTTGAAATCTTGGCCATAGAATGGCTAGTGGCTGGAGTCCTGCTTGTGCAGAATAAGAGTGTTCAATACACTTGTAATGCTAAGATGCTAAGATGCTCATTTCTATTGTTTTAACAACCGAATACCTATTCCATACCACTAGTTGACTTCTGTCCTTTTGATTTATTCACATTCCAACTCAAAGCCCAAGTCTGACCTTACCAGCCTCTTCATCATAGGGATAACTCCACCTGCAGATATGCCTGTGGAGCAAACAGATGTATTAGCCCTAGCATGTTTTTTCACATGCTGGCCACCGTGAATGATTCTGGCCGCCGTGAAATATGCTAACCATTCTGGGCCCCGGTGTTGCCTTATCTTGTCCTGGAGGGACTCTCATCCTGCATCACACTAGAGCTGAGGATCCTTTCAGGCTTCTCTCTCCACTGCTGGAAAGAGCCAGAGACCCTTCCACCCCTGTCCTTGCCTACATAAGCAGCTGTTTGCCATCAATGGGACAACTTTGCCTTTCTGTTTGGCTAGATAAGCTGAGGCTCAAGGTACATCACTCAGTCTGGTTTAGAGTCCCCAAGCATAAAATCATGGTTGTGCCACCCTGAAGCATCTTGAGAAATAGGTGTGCTCTTTGTCAGTGGCTCATACCCTTGGCCAGTCCATAAACCTAGAATTTGGTTCGTGTCTGTTTGATTCGTGCTCCCAGCCTCTTGTGTCCAGGCATGAAGGCACTGGAAGACAAAAGCAGGCAGAGTTCCCCCTAGGATGAAGAGGCAGTTGTGCTAGTGATCAGAATTCCAATGTGCAACATGAATCTAAACAGGATCACTCTTTCAAAGGAAAAAAAACACTGAGTGCCTACTATGTGTTAAGTGTGATTGTAGGCATGAGTAATGCAATTATGTACAAATCCCTCGGTGAATTTATAATGTAGTAACTTACAGTCTAGTTGAATATGTCACTATTAATTCAGTAAATATTTCTACATATAATTGAATCCATGAATGAGAAGAAAGCTTATTAATCTGTGCTTTTTAAAAATGGTCTTTCCCATTGTGTCTGATACTTCTCTCTTCCATTACCAGACCAGCCTCTTGGGCTTTTTCTGCTTTTCTTCCTTGCCTCATGAGGTTCTGGTAGTAGTGGAAGTTCTTTCCTCTACTGGTTCTCACCTAGAATATCTCTCTTCAGAGAACGGTAAAAGTTCTCCCACTAAATACAAATACACAAAGCCTTTTAGCTCCTGTGATCATGGGATGAGAGCTCTCCATTTCATTACAACAGACCATACAACAGCACCTTAACAGACAAGTTAAAACTCTTGCTTTGCCCCATCACAGGACAGGAACCTGGAGGTCGAGGAGGACAAATGTTATAAGACTCACTTTGTGACAGCCTCAGAGTTAGCCATTGGTACCAAATTCCGAAAATATTGGGCTAGAGCTCCAACCCAGCTGGAGCACATGAAGAGTCGGCAAGAGTTCCCCGGCTTCTCCAGGGAGCAAAGATACGTGGATCAGTTTTAGAGACAGAGTTGTCTCCCAAACGGTAATCAGATTCCTGTCTCGCATCCCACAGTCCCACAGGTGTAAACCACATGAACAAATATGTGCTTGGGGGTGAGGGTAGGGGTGGCGGAGAGGTGATGACAGCCCTGAACTCATAATGCATCATCTCAGGTGGCAGCTCTGCATCTGTTACAGATTTTGAACCCTCCCTCCCGTACCAGCACAGCTATTTCAGCAGATAATATCTAGGACCGGCTAAGGGCAAGTCATATGTTACCCAATGGCCTGAAATGGCTCAAGGAGATGGATAAGGGGAAGGTGTTGGGGTTGAAACTTGTATTTTACCTCCTGACTTTCAAAAACCATTGAGATGGCAGCTTTGATTCAGTCTCAGGAACTGGTCTTAATTAATGGGAAGCAGCTCTCTATGTGGAGTTCTTCAACAGGCTCTTTAGGTCCCTGCTTACCCCCAAAGTTCCTTCCCAACCATAGGGATTTGAACGGTTGCAGTCCTTGGGGCTCCTACAAAGTACTTCCAGCCCATATGTGACTAAAAGCGATAATCCCAACACGTTCTGCAGGAAGAAAAATTGTGCTAGGAACAGCCAGTGAGGCGTTTGCTGAGTTTTAGTAGGAGGTGTGAAAAATATGTAACTCTACGCAGGGTCATCCCTGCTGGCCTCACTGCTCGCCCCAGCATGTGTGAAGGGAGGACGTGGAGGCAGCATTGAGCTCACATCCATCTTTCTGTGGCCCCATTAATCTCCCCTCTTCCTGAAAACCAACTTATCTTGCAATTGGTTTAAAATCTCCCGGGCCTGCAAATAGGGCAATAGGGTGGCTGCAGCACGGATGGAAGCCTGCACTAATTAGAAAAAGATGCTTCTCCTGGGAGGAGGCTTGCAGAAAGACGCCCCCCTCTGGGCACACCTACTAGTGAAGACAAGATGTGCCTTCATTCAAGCTGAAATAGGTCCAGACCAGGACTCTCACTCATCAGCTAGAGAGAGGGCTGTTTCTGGTCCCTCTTACTTCAGTCAGACTTAACAATACCCAGTGGCCGTGGTGGCAAGGCAACTCTGTGACTTACCAAATTGGAATCGCCAATTTCCAAAGTGAAATGTCCTTTCTTCCAACCAAGTTCTTTCATAACTGAGAGCTACATTCTTAACTCTTGGCATTAACAAACACCATACACTTAGAAATCCCTCTGAGATACAGATGAGCATCAGAATGGAACAGAAGACAAACAGCAATGATGTCTGCTGCAATGTCTTATATTCCATTAGGTCATCACTGCCTTCTCTCTCTCTCTCTCTCTCTCTCTCTCTCTCTCTCTCTCTCTCTCTCTCTCTTTCTCTCTCTCTCGTGTGTGTGTGTGGTGTAAGTAAGAATTCTATATTATATGTCTTCCTTAATTGCTTTTATAGCTTTTGTGACATTATTTTTTCTGATTGGCCAGACTAGCTGACCAGTGAGTCCAGTATCCCCACGTCTCTACCTCATCATACATACAATTATATTGCCAAAATTCTTACATGTGTGCTAAAAAGCCATAGTCATGCTTACGTAGCAATCACTGTAAAGACTAGAATGTCTTCCCAGCTTTCATTAATGTTTTTTCTTAGGAGACAAACATTTTCCTGGATATTCTTTCCTCTACAATGTTCCTCTACTGTTTAATCTCACATCTTTCCTGGTATTAGAGACAACTTCTTGTCTTGTCCCCCCCCCCCCTTGGTGTACTTTAAGTTTGCTTCTAATCTTCCTAAACCATCTCATCTTTTTACTTTTGCCGGAAAGTATGCCTTCTGCCTTCAGATTTCTTCTATCTACAACAACAATGCAATGACAATGAAAGCAAAGATTGACTGAGAAGTTCCCATGTTGCATATGTTGGTACCTGGCATACAGGAGGCCCACAATACGTTCTTAGTAAATAGGTGAATACAAGTTAGTGTAATCTCCTTATATAAAAAAGGTAAATGACTGTCTACCTTTAACAAGTTTTTGAGAGACAAGATTACATTCACTGAACAGTCCTTTGCACTTATTCTGACTCTTATTGTGGTAAGTGGTTGGAATAGATAACCTGAAGGCATAAAAATGGACAAAACCATAGTCAAAGAGACTAAACAAAAGCCAGTTTTCTGGTGCAGACAATACACTGTGCAACAACCACAGCCAATAGCACCTGAAGGTTTCCGGGTGCCAGCAACACAGGAGCTCTGAGAGTGATCTACCAACTATTACATGTGGTTCAAGAAGAAACGAGCTCTCCCAAACACACAGTGGGTAGCTGCCTCAGCATTGGCTTTCCGTGTCAGTGTCTACGGGGACAACAAAGGCTTTGCCTACAAAATTCACTGTCTGTGGTGTTGTGTTAGGGGCTCCAAAGCAACTTCGAGAGGGATTGATCTCACTACTGCAGCTTAGAGAGTCTTCTTTCCTTCAGTGAGGCTGGTAGGAATTCAATTTGAAGGTTCACTCAATTACTGTGATTTCTGTGGTATAGAATTTGAGCTTTTTTCTTTAAATATTTAAAGTGTCCATAATAAAAGACAGATGTGAGGAGAGGTCATCAAAATAAAGGTTTAAAAATATTAGTATGTTACTATTGTGGACAGAGAATGCAATACATTGTACAAAATACTTTAAAACAAGAGGGCATCAAAGTTGTTAATAGTTGTCAACAAATCTTCAATTTTGGATTTGATATATGCAATATTGTGTTGTGTATGCCTTTAGCTAACATCATCTCTTTATTTTAGAGAATACTATTGATGTTAGCATCATGGGATTTACAGCTGCTACTTCAGCAGTCTTCTATATAGAAACAAAGAAAATTCAAACCAACAGCCAGAGAATAACTTATTTTATTATTGCCTGACTTCAGTGGACCTATTGTAACATTAAGTTGGTTAGCTAAAACTGTTCACAGGTCTGTTGAAGAAATTAGAAAACAGACAATACTGAAGGCCTGGCAGCTCTGTCAAAGTTAACAGAAGGCCCACTCTGAAGGGCATCCTTTTTTTTTTTCTGATTTTCAGACCTGCCCTGGACAAGGTTACTGCTGCCTGCATATGATCATTAAAATTTATGTTAATTAACCCTAAATATCATCAAAACCTCAGTCTTTTGCTCACAGTAACTACATTAAGCATCTACTGAAAACAGAATGGAAGAAAACATTTGGGTTTTTTGTCTTTTGCATTGGAAGAGGAAGTTGGGTAGGTAATGAAAGGCCACAGATGGGCACATAGGAAGAGATGTTTAGAGTTAAAATCTGGCTCTGTCATTTGCTATCTAGATGACTTTGATGTATTCAAGTAATACCCTCTGAGCCTCCATCCCATCTGTAAAATGGAGCTATTAGCACCTACATCACTAGTGAAGATTATAAATTACACGCTGGATAAGGTCACCTTTGCAAACTGATACACAACAGATGGAGAGATACAGGTGATGGAGAAAGAGCACAGGATTCTCCAAAAGAATTTATTCCAGCTGTCACTTCACCTCCCACAAAAGAAATATATGTTTGACCGTGTAACTCTGGTAAGAAAATTTCCAAGCATCTGCTTTGGATGCACACCTCTCTAGTACCTTATCACAAATGCCGTCCGTTCTGCCATGATGCCCATTGCTTCACCAGCACCATGCACTCAGGCCATTGTCTTACTTCTCCTTATTTTTCAGAAAGAATCTGAAAACTCACAAATAACTTGTCAGATGTGTAGTCTCAGAACTAATTAAAAGTTGTAATTAGATTGAAATGTCTTATTGTTGTACTCATGGGAGTACTCATGCCAATAGGGCCAGTTTGTAGCTAGTGAGCAAATACCAGGAATAACTTGGGGAGGAACAAAGCATCTCACCCAGGGACCACCTCTGATCACATCTTTTCTCTTCCTCTGACTTCTTTCAGACAAGACAGTGGGTAAAATCCCCCTTGCTGTTAGAAGGCCAAGGCAGCCACCCCTTCAGAGACACACACACCTGCACTTGCTCTGTTTCTTTCTGTCACACCAACCACAATGCAACATCTGGATAAGTGGCTTAAACTCAGCATTTTTTCCCATTTGGGGACTCAGTCTCCCATGAACCACAATGTCAAGTGTTTTCGCTTAATTCCAAACCTTCTCCCCTAGCCCCCCGCTGTCTCTTCCATGAGTGCTGTCATTTTCTTAGTTGGAAGGTCAATAGCCAGTCTGGACAATAGGTCTGCTAAAAGACAGTGTTTTCCTTGGATAGAAATGACTCATAAATCATATCTTTATAACAGTAATCACATTCCCCGGTGTCTAGCAAGTGTGTTGCCTAATGCTTTGTGACCTGTCTGGCTAGTAAGGCATCTGTAGAGTGAATATTTGTGGACCTCTCACATTGAGTGTGCTGCCAAGGTTTTATCTTTCTTTCTTGTTCTAGAAAGCTGCTGTTGTCCCAGGCAAAGCCCGCACTAAAGGGATGCAAGCAACTTTCAGACAATTCAGTTGCCTGCTGGGAATCTCACTATGATACTCTATGGCTTTGTTCATGACTGGACAGCTATTTCCATACTATCACACGACACTTAATGGCAGAGGAAAGAAACCTACATTTTTCAGTCATGCCAAGAACTGCAATGCCTGCCTCACTAATGATGGGTTGGGTTTTTTGTTTGTTTGTTTGGTTGGTTGGTTGGTTGGTTGGTTGGTTGGTTGGTTGGTTTTGTTTTGTTTTTTGCTTGCTTATTTATTTATTTATTCTATTACAATTTATTCACTTTGTATCCCAGCTATAGCCCCCTCCCTCATTACCTCTCAATCCTGCCCTCTCTCCCTCTCCTTCCCCCTATGCCCCTCCCCTAGTCCACTGATAGGGGTGGTCCTCCTCCCCTTCCATCTGACCCTAGCCTATCAGGTCTCATCAGGACTGGCTGCATTGTCTTCCTCTGAGGCCTGATAAGGGTGTACACCTTCCTCCCCCAAGAGGAGGTGATCAAAGAGGCAACCACTGAGTTCATGTCAGAGACAGCCCCTGTTCTCCATAATAGGGAACCAACTTGGATACTGAGCTGCCATGAGCTATATCTGTGTAGGGGTTCTAGGTTGTTTCCATGAATGGTCCTTGGTGGAGTATCACTCTCAGAAAAGACCGCTGGGCCCAGGGTTTTGGGTTCTGTTGAGCTCCTGTTTTATTTTTTTAAGATGTATTTTATTTGTTATGTGTCTAAGTGTGTGTGCCTATGGAAGCCACAGAAGAGAATATCAAATACTTTGGAGCTAGAGTTATAAAAGGTTGTGAACTACCCAACATGGAATCAAACTTTGGCATTCTGAATAAGCAGGTAGTATTCTTATTGCTGAATTATCTCCATTCCCTACCTATGGTATTTTATTTAATCCTCCCCCAAACCATACAAGGCAAGTACCTTGAACCCTACTTTATAAATAAGGAAACTGAGGCTATATGATTTTTAAAACAATACTAATTAGTAGTCACTGAAGTCTGATTATTTAAAATATATGAGGCACAATGATTTAAAGACCAACAGACCCATAGAAATTGAGCCCTGGGGGCCATGAAGAGAATGATACCCCAACCAAGGACAATGCATAGAGAAGACCTAAAGTCTCAGCTCAGATGGGGCCCATAGACTCAGTCTCCAAGTGGGTTCCCTAGTAAAGAGAGCAGGGGCTTTCTCTGGCAACAACTCAGTGACAGGCTCCCTGATCACTGCCCCCTAAGGAGGGGTCAGCCTTCCAGCCTTCCCAGACCACAGAGGAAGACAATGCAATCAGTCCTGATGAGACCTGATAGGCTAGGGTCAGATGGAAGGGGAGGAGGACCTCCCCTATCAGTGGACTAAGGGAGGGGCATAGGGAGAGAAGAAGGAGGGAGAGTGGGACTGGGAGGAGACGAAGGAGGGGACTACAGCTGGGATACAAGTTGAATAAATCGTAATAAATGATAATAAAAGAAGACTAACAGACAATAAAAAAATATTATCCGATTTAGTTCCTAGAGCTCTTCAATAAAACAACCACTATTCAATTGTAGATGTTTAAATTGACACAAAATCAAATAGAATAAAATCTAAAATTCAATCCATCAGTTTTATTACCAGCATTTCAAGTATTCAATGGTTAAGTAAATCTTGTGGCTACTGTTTTATATTATTCAGATATGAGACATTATCACCATCACCCAATGCCCTGAGCAGTCCTGCTCTACACAATGCTCAAGGTAAGTATTGCCATTAAAGTACCTATATTAAGGAAGAGGAAATAGAGGCTTGGGTTGGTTATGTAACTTGCTGAACAAAGGCAAAGATTTAGTGAATTAGATCCAGGCTAAGAATTGTTCTTTTGGGGGGCTGGGGGGGGGGCTTCTCTATGTAGTCTTGGCTGTGCTGAACTCCCCTTGTAGAACAGGCTGGCCTCGAACTCACAGTGATCTGTCTGCCTCCCGAGTGCTGGGATTAAAGGTGTGTGGCACCATGCTTGTTCTTAACCATAACCTTGTTCTGTGTGCTCAGGAACTGCTTAAGGCTGTCCCGCTGGGCCACGGGGGCTTTAGGCAAGAGCTGTCCTTTGAAAATCACAGATAGCTATAGGAGTCTAACCATATCCTTTCCTATAAGCTGTGTCTCTGGCACTAAGCATGCCATATTCTTCCCTGTTGTTGTCTGGATCCAGTTTCATTCCTTAACTCCACCAGCCCTTTGCATGAGCTTCTGGAGAGCCTCATGATCTCACTGTGAGTCCATGTACCATTCCCTGTCACGTTTCCACCCCTACTGCACTGGGTTGTGCTCGTAGCTGGTCACGTGTCACGCTTCATGCTTCCTCCTGGAGACTCTCCCCAGGTCTCTATCATTTACTCCTAGTGTCCCTGGAGGCTAGCTCAACCCTGACAAGCAGGTTGAGGCCACAATTCTAGAACATTCTTGGCGAGTATGAAGAATGCAGACTGAAATGATTTTTCTTGTGCTCCTTTGCAAAGCTCTTCTTCTGGCTCAGGACCAAAGGTCTCCTCAGTGGCTCAGAACAGGGGCATGACACATGGACACTGTCCTCTTCTAATTCCAGCCTTGGGTCTTTGCTCCTTTTCTCGGCACCACTGAGTGGAACCAACATTTTCGCTGTTCTAAGAACTTGATGCTATGACAGCGCACGTTTCCTGGGATTTCCTATCGTGGGCTGCACAGCAGGTGCAGAAGCTGTCAGTGCACCTGACCTGAGAAGGTCCCGCCCTGGGCCGCTTGAGAAAAATAGGTAAGACTCCTTCAGCCTTTACTGCACGTCAGGAACTTTGGTAAGTGTTTCTAGCTGTCATTTCACTTATTCTTCACAAAGCCTTTATTTACAGTCAGAAAAAAATCAAAGCATAGATACATAACTTGCTTGAGAACGCATGACTGTGAATAAGTTAAGATTGACAGCTCTGATCAATTTGCTATGTCACCTCCAATTTGCTACGATTATATAAATAAATCATCATCCGTGATTGAATAATGAGAAAAATGAGACTCTTAAACACTGAAAATCATTATCCAGGATGTAGATAAGAAATCTCAAAGCCGCAAATCACCAGCCATGGACATATGTATTCTAGTTACTTTTAAACAACTCAACTTGAAAGCATGAGTTTTAAGAAGTATGTTGAGAAGTGTTAAAAAAAAACACCTCAAATTTAAAGTACAATTTTTATACAACAAATTCATAATCATTTAAGTATTACTTGTTGATCATAATTTTTTAAATGTTTCTTTATTTTATGTGTATCAGTGTGAAGGTGCCAAATCTCTTGGAACTGGAGTTACAGACAGTTGTGAGCTGCCATGTGGGTGCTGGGCGTTGAATACCGGTCACTTGGAGAGCAGACAGTGCTCTTAACCACTGAGCCATCTGTCCAGCCCTGATCATAATTTTTAAGCTAAAACCACCAATGGCTTTTACTCTAATAAATGTTCAAAATACAGGAGAAGAAAGCAAGTTCATCACAAATGATCAAGACAGGATGTGTTCAGGGAACTGACAGGGGGGTTAAACTCAGAGTACATATGGATGTTTCCTCTCTGGTTCTCATTTTCATGGACTGAGATGCCTCCAGAATGAGGGTATCACAGCCATGTTGAGGAAGCTTGACCAAGAAAGAAGAATGAATACATTGCCTGTTGGGAACACTTCATTTGTATATCCATTATACCAGCGGCAGCCTGAGAAGTGTGTTCTCTGGGCCATATGAGGATGTATACAGCTAAAGACTGTCTATTTCCAGTGACTCAGGGGAAAATAGGTAAGCATGCATACATGGTAGGCAACTATCCACAATGCCATGAAAACTAATGTCTAAATGAGATAAAATGAACTCTGGTAATCTACTAGGTAATTCAGGCCACTGTTTTCTTTTTTATTATTAATTATTTTATTTTATTTTTATTAATTATACTTTATTCACTTTGTATCCCCCCATGGCCCTTTCCTCCTCCCCTCCCAATCCCACCCTCTTTCCCCCTTCTCCACACATGCCCCTCCCCAAGTCCAATGATAGGGAAGGTCTTCCTCTCCTTCCTTCTGATCCTAGTCTATCAGGTTTCATCAGGAGAAGCTGCACTGTCTTCCTCTGTGGCCTGGTAAGGTTGTTCCCCCTCAGGGGGAGGTGATCAAAAAGCAGGCCAATCAGTTCATGTCAGAGACAGTCCCTGTTCCCATTACTATGGAACCCACTTGAACATTGAATTGCCATGGGCTACATCTGTGCAGGGGTTCTAGTTTATCTCCATCAATGGTCGTTGGTTGGAGTATCAGTCTCAGAAAAGATCCCTGTGCCCAGATTTTTTGGTTCTGTTGCTCTCCTTGTGGAGCTCCTATCCTCTCCAGATCTTACTATTTCCTACTTCTTTCATGAAATTCCCTGCACTCTGCCTAAAGGTTGGCCATGAGTCTCAGCATCTGCTTTGATACCTTGCAGGGTAGAGCCTTTCAGAGGCCCTCAGTGGCAGGTTACTTTACTATTCACTGTTTTCCCCTCCTTCTGATGTCTGGAGAGATGCCTCAGACATTAAGAGCACTGGTTATTCTTCTAAAGATCCTAAGTTCAAATCCCAGCAACCACATGGTATCTCATAACCATCTATAATGAGTCAGGCCACTTTTTTCTTGTTTCACTTCTCAGTCTGATGTTTCTGGATAAATGAACAGAAAGCTATTCACTGCTAGATTGGACAGACTTCTTTAGGTTTTGTGTCTTAGAATCAAGAACAACAAAATCAAGTTTTTTGGGGGGGGTCTGTTTATTTATTCAACATTTCACCCAAAGTTCTTACCAGGCCATTTCCCCTTAATTCTGGCCTGGGAAATCATCCCTTCCTCCTGTACTTGCTGTTCTGTTAGCTATATCTCAGGATTGGTTTTATGAGGATATTCACTGGATGTAGCCTCATCTCCTTGATTCTAATGCATGCAGTGCTAGTACTTACTGGATTTGAGCTCGTCAGGATTCAAGGTCAGGTTCGATGTTAACTCAGGAATAGACTGTAAGTCATCACCCCTACATAACCAGAAGAATTAACATTGCAGGGAGGAGAAAAGAAATTTAATTATGAAACATGATTTTAATTACAGTAAAAAATTTAATTGTGTCAATTGTTTGAACATCTTACGTTCTCTGGGCCTGAGTTTCTTTACCTTTTCTTGGGAAGTTTGAGAGTTTATCTCAAAGCTGTTTTGTTTTTGTTTGGGGGTTTGGTGGGGTTGTGCTGGGTGTGGGAGTGTGTGTGTGTGTATGTGTGTGTGTATGTGTGTGTGTGTGTGTGTGTGTGTGCATGTAGGGGGGTGCAAAATATATAGGTATAAAGTTAATCTTCGATCTTGAGTGTTGTTACTCAGATGTCTTTTTGTTTGAGAAAGATTTCTTAATAGCCTAGAATTTCATCAAATAGGATAGGCTAGTTAGGTGGCTAGATCCTGGGATTTACGTTATCACCTCCCATCTCAGCCATTATTAAGATTACAAGCATGCACCACAATGTCCAGCTTTTTATGTGGGGATGGAATTTGTGTCCTTACATTGGCAAGACAAATGCTTTGTTGACTAAGACATCTTCTCAGCCTTTAGTTTGGTTTAGTTCTCTTTCTTTTCGTTGGTTGGTTTGAACTACTGGAAAGACAGTTTTCTTTTTCTTACTTTTTGCGCTTCTAGAGATCAAGTCTGAGGCATTGCATGTTCTAGGCAAGTACTTTTCCATGATCTTCACCTTAGTCCGGGGTTTCAGTTAGGTGATTGGTAAGGTACCTTTCTGCAATTAGTTCTACAGTCCCTTGGCCTTTATGAATGGACCAGTAAAGATAACAACGGATACACAGGGCCAAAGCAAGGCACTAATAGATACCAGAATAGTATCAGTCTCTATGAATTTTGCTACTGCTCAACCTTTCTCACCTGAATCTGAATCATGCTTGAGGCAGGGAGAAGGGGCAAATATTACTTCGGTCTTTAAAAAGGAGTGAGCGTCATTAACGGTGTCAAGGGTTGGTGCTCTCCTATGGGGTAGGTCTCAAACTGGGCCAGGCATTAGTTGGACATTCCCTCCATCTCTGCTTTACCATCTCTGCACATCTTGTAGGCAGGGTAAATCTCTTTGGATGGAAGTTTTTGTGAGTGGGCTGCTGTTCCCCTCCCTCCATTAGTAGTCCTGTCTGGATAGAGGGTGGTAGAGTGCTTGTGGAAGAGTTGGAGGAAGGATAGAGGAAGGACCCAGAGGGGACAGGAGATCCACAAGAATACCAAAAAGCCAACTAACATGGGTCCAGGAGGACTTGCGGAGACTGAAGCACCAACCAATGACCATGCATGGACTGGCTCTTGGCTGCCTACACATATGAACCGATGAGCAGCTTGGTCTTCATGTGGGTTCCCTAGTAAGGAGAGCAGGGGCTGTCTCTGACAATGACTCTCTTACATGCTTTTGACTACTTCCCCCTGGTGGGGCTGCCTTGCAGGCCACCATGGAAGAGGATGCACTCAGTCCTGATACGATTTGACGTGCTAGGCTAGGTAGGTGGGGGGGTACCCTTTTCTGGAGGATAGGGGAGGGGGGAGAAGGGAAGAAGGGTAGCATCAGGAGGAGAGGAGGAAGGAAGCTAAGATTTAGATGTAAAGTGAATTAATTAATTAAAAGAAAGTAAGTGCTTGGAGGTCCAATTTGTATGAGCATTCCATTGTATAGGCAGATGAGAATATCCCTCCAGGCTGTCCTTTGGACCTCCCTCCCTGTCTTTGCTTGCTTCCCCTTAATTTCCAGTGCTGGCATTTTATGCTCCATCCTTACCCACGGCCTTCGGGGTCCTGGTATAGCCACTCTTCTTCCCATTCAGTGCTCTCTGCTTTGTCCCTCTTAGCCACACACGTGGCTAATATCTGCATAATATCTGCCACGCCCCACAGTCATAAAACACCTTTCACGACTCTTACAAAGCAATGTGCATATAAATGAGGCCATTATCATCCCCATAAAGTGTACTTATACCCCAACATTCTCTGTTTCTAAAGGCCACTCCATCACTTTGCTCAACAGGGTAGTGGAGAGTCCTGATAGTCACTGGAAAGCCCCCAGCAAGTCAGTTAAAGTTTGCAGTGTGACTTCCACACACTCCTCTTCACCTGCAAGGGACTACCATTTTTATTCAAACTAATATAGCAATTTTTTTGTCTCAGAATATCTAACCCACCTATCAAAAGAAACTTTTAAAACAATATCTGTTAATCATAGTAACTATAACAAAAATAATCACTACCATTATTTATCCCTATGTGCTTATTACATTTAATATTATAATCAAACATATATTCATTATATTCAATTTATGATATTCAATACTCATAGCAATCCTACCATAGGTTTGTTATTTTTCACACTTTCCAGAAGTGGAAACTAAGAAGTTAAGCAAATGCCACCAAGCTAATACAGAGCAGAGCCTGGAATTAAACTATGTTCTCTCTAGATTCAAATCTTGTTCTGTTCTGAAGTCCTTCCACTCACACACTAGGTCCTCTCCCACTTACCAAGGTGAGCTGTCTACCTTCTCAGCCCAACATACATGGGCTGTAATATGCCACTACCTTGAACCTTCATCTCTTGAGATGCCTGACACCCTCCCCTGCCGTATTGGCTCAGAACTACCGTTGGCTTCCACACCTCTTCCTGCCTTTGGCACCCTCCCTTTCCTTATGCAACTTCTTGGTAGGCATCCCACAGCCAAGGTTTGATCCTGTCATTTTTATTAAGTCTAGAGGAGTTTTTGGATAGGAAGCTGGCCCTATAAATTCTAATTAGTTCTAAACTTGATTTTGATGAATCTATTAGATATTTTAACACAGGCATTTTATATATATATATATATATATATATATGTGTGTGTGTGTGTGTGTGTGTGTGTGTAAATATTTAGCTTGTAGATGTATGCACACATAGAAATGTAAAACCATCCATATATTCCTTTCTCTGATATTATCATAGTAAGACTGTAAGAGAAATATTTATGTTTGAGTGTGTGTAATGTGTTTGCTTTTTAACATGACATTGCTTTCAGAATCACTCTTCAGAAAATCCATTGCATGTTAACAATAATTCTCCAAAATAGCAGCAATGGGAGTTAAAAACTCCAAGTGATCATCCTGAACAAACAGAAAGCAGCCAGAAATGAGTGTGAATTGCATGACTCCACTGACACATAGTTTTAAAGGGGATGACATTGATGTCTGGTAATAGAAACCAAGGCAGAGATTGTTTTTGAGGGGATCTGTCTCTGAGATACCCGAAAAACAACTACAGCATTCTAATTCTTACAACCAGAATATTCTCATTCTGAGCAACAAAGTGGGCGTAAA
Source organism: Pachyuromys duprasi (assembly GCA_028658305.1). Classification (NCBI taxonomy): domain Eukaryota; kingdom Metazoa; phylum Chordata; class Mammalia; order Rodentia; family Muridae; genus Pachyuromys; species Pachyuromys duprasi. The sequence goes on from CM053760.1 coordinate 3,377,405, forward strand.
CAGGAATAAGTACAGATGTGCTTTCATATGTGGGCACACCAAACTGTCAAACCCCACTTTAGACTTACGAAATGCAATCTTTGCAAATTATTATATCTACAGCCGCATCTTAACCAGTCAGTGAAGCCAGTGAAGAGACATTTATTCACTTGGAAACAGGAGGAATCCACAATAAAGCTTTAAATTAACATGTTTGTGGGGCTTTTGTTGTTGTTGTTCTTTTGTTTTTTGATTTTCAGGGTGGGCTTCACTCTAAGTAAAAGCCTTGTGAAAATGGGAGGAAATGGTGTTTTTTCAGCTGATCAAAATGGATTCTTCCTGTTCAAAAGAGCATTCACTGGAGCCTTTGCACCCCCTCCCCCCTCCCTGCACCACTCAAGCACAATAGTGAGCCTAAGCTACAATCAAAAGGTCATTTTCTCCCTTCAGTAACAGTAACACAAGTGGCTACATTTCCTGATTCTGGATTAAGTTCAAGATTTCAAGTACAAGTGGACTCGTTTTTTGATTAGAAAGCTTGATATTTATCATGGACTTCCCTGTCTTCCATAACCAGTGTGAGAGAGATTGCAAAATAAGTCACCTGAAAGAAACCATTCTTTTATTTAACAATTAACCCCATCTGCGTAAATAATACGACGCGGTGCACTTGAGCCGCGGCCGTCGGGCTCTGGGTTCAGAACTCAACACGGCTTCAAAGCAGCGTCCATGAAATGATGACAAGATGCTACAGAAATGGCTTTTTATGTGGAATATAATGCGCATCTAGTGTTACACGGTACAGTAATGAGGAGAAGGGGGCTGTAAAGACAGCTGGGATAGAGTGTCTGGAAGTACTTACCTGGAGAAACACAATCTTGGTTTAGCTCAGGCCCTTAGGCGTACAAGTGCAGTATATGGTCTAGAAACTTGAATATTCAAAACAACTTCACTGGCACTTGTAAGGTTTCCATCGCAGGCAAATAAAAACAAAATTCCTGGGCAGGCATCAGAGCAGCCAAGAGCTGAGGAGCTTCTGAAAACCGGAGCTTCGTTCCCACTTTCATCAGATAATTTCATTACATAAAGGGGTTTATGTCTTTTAAAAGTATAAAACAGCACATTAGAACCATGAAAGCCCGTCAGTCAACAAATCCTCATGATAAAGATCGATCGTTCCCTTCATGAAGGAGAAACACGGACCAGGTCAATCTGTCAACAGACCCATTCACAAATCTATACTCTGAATTGAGACAAGAAACTCTAATAAGCTGAGATTACTTTCCAAGAAAATATTTGGGTACCCCTACATGCCCAGGCCTCACACCTGACTGCCTTTGGCGTCCTCTGAGAAGAGCAGCCTGAGGGACTCGAAGGGTGTGGGGGCAGCTTCGGTTACTCTGGAGAAGTAGGCCCGGCTGGTTTCTACCCACCTGTATCACTTTTAGTAAATGGCACAAGGAGAACTTAGCGGGGGAACCTGCTGGAGAGGCATTCAGCTCTGGTTTCTTGGGTGGGTTTCCTATTATTGTAGAGCGATCTGAAAGCCTTGTGAGAAACCAGGGGCCTGCGATCTGCTTCAGCAACAAACTTTGCAAAAACTTCAGCTAGAGCAAAGAGGAGCTGTTATCACATATCTGTCAGTTATGGAGATTTCTAGACATCCCTGAGGAAAAGAAAATGGGGGAAAAGAAAGATGATGTGTTTCCATCATCTTTGTGGCATTTTTGTCACTTAATTAAGATCCTAGATCTGTGTCCAGAGGAGAACAAGGTGAGAAGTGACCACATATTAAGCTCCAACTGTATGTGCTCTATAACCCTCCAACAATGTCAGCTGGCAGGATCAGCACCGCTGTTATAGATGGGATAGGAGGGTGAGGGACAGGACTCTGACTCAGGAGGAGGAGCAACTGTCAGCAGTCACATTTCGTGTTGTGTTTTAATTGAAACTAGATTTTTCTCTCCTACAAGACATCCAGACCCACCCAGTTTTACCTCCCTCTGCTACTCCCAGATCCTCCATGTCTCCTCTTCCCCAGATCCACTCCCCCCTCCCATCTCCCGTCAGAAAGCAGCAGGCCTCCAAAAGACAACAACCAAACACAACCAAACAAGATCCAATAAGACAAGGCAAAAGCCTGCCGTAGAGAGGCTGGACAAGAGGAAGAAAAGAGTCCTGGGAGCAAGCGACAGAGTCAGAGGCACACCTGGTCCCAATGCTAGAAGTCTCACGGGAACACCAAGCAACATGAGTCACATCTGTCCACCAGGATAACTGCCAGTCTCCAGCGTCACTGTGACCTTTACCATCCAAGGTCACTGGCTTATTATCCTGACTGACGTTCTACTTGCAGGTTGGTCTGACCGCTAGGTCTCCTGCCACATAGTCAAAGGGACTGGCTAAAGATATTAGACAGGCAGGGGAAAGCTGGAGGAGAGAGAGCAGTATAGCTGGGAAGCAACAGACTGACACCCGGACGCACAGCTCAGAGCAGAGAAACAGAGCAGTCTGTCCCTGGCTCCCTGAAGACTATTTATTGAACAGTCAGGATGCAAAAATGAGGAGAAAGATCGGGGCAGAGACTCTCTTCTGGGGTCAAACAGATTAATAAAACTAGTTTGCCCTCCAGTTTACACCTGTCTTACTGTAAGGAGAGAAAGGGCAGAGATTTGGGGGGAGGGGTAGAGGATACAAATGTGAGATTTGAGGCAATGTAATCTCCTCTGTGGAGTAGAGCCTACCATCTGTAAATTCCAGAATGATAGCATGACCTGATGGGAGAGGCATGGAGAGTAGAAAGAGGGACGCATAGGGAAAACCCAATGACAGCAGGGACCCCATAGTCCCTGGAAATGTTAGCTCCCATTTCTCTTTTCAGTCTCTTCGTCAAGAACAGGTACCACAGTGACACTGACCCTCTGGCCGAGTATAGGAAAGGATGGATAAGGAATTGCATCACAGCTATGATGCAGCCTGTGGTGGAGGCAATTCTGTGATGCAGCTCATGATGGAGATCTAGTGCAGATACCAACCTCCCTCTTCCTGCTCAGCATGGAACACCATTGCTTGAGGAGATAGTTGGAGAAAACAGGACTGCTCATTTGTTTCCTACCACCACTTTATGCAAGTAGAGAGGGGCTCTGAAATTCAAGGGATTCTCTGATGGTATTGGCCTGGGCCCTAAACTTAAACCTGGGAATCAGCTAGTTAACCTGCTGCCTACCATCCTGAATCATGGACATCGTTCCTGTCTTCTAGCTACCAGACCCTCATAAGACCACTTTCCTTTGGTCTCAGCTTGCATTTTTAGTTTGCTTTTCTGTGTCACCACCATGCATACATATGCCCAAACACACACACACATATGTGTATACACACATATATATGTATGTATATATGTATTATACACACATATATATGTATGTATGTATATGTGTGTGTGCATGTATATATACCTAAAAACGAACCCATGAACTCTCAACAGTGTATTTCCCTGAATAAGACTCATATAAGGGGTAATAAGGGTTGAGATGCCAGTGTAGACAGGGGAATTTCCATGGTTCAACATCTAAATGAAGAACTACGAGAGCTCAATAGCTAATGAGACAGGGAGAACCAATGGCCTCTAGGACAAACTCCTACATATGTTGTCCAATCCCAAGTGATCATCTCTGGGTACATGAATACACAAGCAAAGCCAGATAGACTCACTAGGTTACATTTGCATGCACACACACACCTCTGTTCTTGACATGTGTGTGGTGTGTGTGTGTGTGTGTGTGTGTGTTTGATGTGTGTGCATGTAGAGATAATAAAGAAATTTGTAGGGGGTTCAACTTCTCTAATCACTTTTTACACCACTAGAGTAGAAACACTCAGATCTTTATTTTTAGTTTTCCCAAGGATATGAGTCTGCCTCTGCCAAGCACACTAAGAAAATACTCAGTAAACAGGAGTGCTCTTTCTGGGATGAACTTAGTGCCTGACTTTGGTTTTCATGTCTCTGGATTCTCTAGCAGAACTAATCATCCTAAAGAGGATGTTCCTGCATGCCGATTAAGCAAAGACATGAGGTATGGAGTAAAACCAACTATTCAGCAAGGTACCCTGGGCTTCTTCAGACAGAACCATGAAGGGATTGGAAGGTTCAGTGTAGAAGCCAACACCTTTAGAGGTGCAGAGAAGGATAGCTGTGGAGGTTATTACACTCTTATCGGGACAGCTTAGAGCTGACCTTCCAACATGATCTGGCTTGTTTGACAACCCCATTTGGATTTGAGGGGTAAAGGAAAGCAACTAGTGAGTTCTTCTGAGCCGACTAGATGAAAGCAGTTGACCTGCTGAGTCAACTGTTTTGCTTTCACATAAATAAATAAATAGATAGATAGATAGATAGATAGATAGATAGATAGATAGATAGATAGATAGATAGATAGATAGATAAAATAGAGCTCCACAAGAATATGGAATAAAACAGGATGTGTGAACCTGTTAAGTTTAAACTGCATTTTACTTTTTCTGAAGCAGCAGCAATGACCCTCTTCAGGGCACACAGGACACATGACTGCTGGAAAGGCTTGCCCTGACACTCCTCTTTCTTAAACCTTGTGCTTCTCATGGAGCTGGAGTCCATGACCACCTCTGCTCTTGACTGTCAAAATACAACATCCCATTTTTGGCAGTTTCAGCTATGTGTCTTCTAGAATGTTTCGCTTTAAGCAAAAAACAGTGTTTCTGACAAATTCAGCTGCGCAGTGCAGCAGATTCAACCAGGGTTAGAAAGAAGTCAAAATGTAGCGGCAAGCAGCAGCAGCATGCCTACAGGCCCAACCAGGTGTCTCAGCAAACCAGACAGAATTCAATTTCTTTCTTTTCTTGAAGTGGATATGCTCCTTGTGTGTTTTTTTCCCCCTCTGTGATTCCAGAAGGAAATGCTTGTCATTATTGGCTCTCCATGTAAAGATTATCACTTTTTTTTATTATTATTTCAGAGCAAACACCTCTGGAAACAAATTTCTTGTGGTAATCTGACACCTCCTATCTGGGTAAGATTCTGATTGATTTTAGCAGAACAAAGGGACAATTGCATCTCATTCCCTATTTCATTTTAAGTTAGGAGTGAGAATGGTTGGGTGGTCAATGTTTCAAGAGAAGAGGAGAAACACAATATTGAGCAGAACAAATGTACAGTGGCTACTTTTCTGACCTGGAATTGGTTAACTAGGAATTGAAAAGTCACCCTCTGCTAGCCCGAACAGGAGCCGCCAGTCTGCAAACACTTACTCCCATCACACTGCTCCGAGGAGGTGCCGAAATGCACGGTCCCTCATTCTGATCTGTGTCCCGTCCTGGTCTGAATTAACAGAGGGGAACAGGAAATGGGTCAACACTGCCCACAAGTAAGAAAGCCGAGAAGGAGGGGACTCCTTCTGCTTTCAATCAACGGAAAGTACAATCTGAGGTGTCATCAGCGTCCCTCAACCACCAGCAAAGCCAGCCTTCTGCAGCGAGCAAGGGCTCACTATGGATGGATGGAATTACACTCTCAGCGATGGAGAATTCTTTCTTGTAGAGAGTAGCCACACGCAGTGACAGTGTGGTAGAAGGAAAGCAAACAGAACTGGTGAGCCAGAGCGATACATCTGACAGGGAAGTCACTGCCATTGCCGTTACTGACTTTCTTATAAATATTATTTCAGAGCTACTTTTCTTCCCAATATCCAATCTGGAATTTCCAAAGAGTGAAAGAGAGACTTTTAGAACCCAGACACTCAGAAGCTCTTCACTTCCCACCGCCGGATTATTTCGGTTATAGCAGGCTTGTAAAATGAGGGAGGTTTTCCCTCGCTTCACCAACATCTTGGGTAGCTGCTATTAAGATCTGGGAACTAATTTGTTTAATTTCAATTTGCTAATACAATAAGCTCGTCTGTTTACTTTGCTTGTTTGCAAAGCGAGCCTTCCTACAACCAGAAGTTTGGGCACTACTGGAAGAAAGTTTGCATGTGGGCCGTTGTTTCCAGTAGAGAGAGAATGAGGTGATCGAGTAGTTATTCTAGTTAGACCTGCTGCTCTGAGGTTGGGTGGGAGCAGAGGTAGGGAAGGAAATGTGCAGGTTACAGTCCCTTCCCCAGAGCCACGTCTTCAAATGTGGTTATATCTATTTACTCCGTCTGAAATGAGTTTTCCAAACCAAAACTTGGCCAGACGTAACTGAAAGCTCAAAGGCAGAGGACATGCCACTTCTGTTATCTGCCATCTCAGTAACCATGTCTCAGTTCATCTCCTTCTGGGCCCATCAGAGGCAGCTGCCTGTGATACTGTGAATGTGCTGGTGAGCAGTTGGCGTTGAAACTTGATTACGCTGGCCAAGTCATTATCATAAACCAGGTTTAGTTGAACTTGAACATTGTTGCTATGGAGGAAGTTTACCACTATGTAGTCCAGAGCCTTGAACTCACTATGTAGTCCAGGCGGACCTGGAACTTGGAACCCCTTTAGCTTTCTAAGTGCTGAGATGAAGGTATACATTGTCACACCGAGCTGAAACTGTATTGTTTTATTTTAAAGGTCTGTGACTTTTTATGGAAGATACTTGGTATTTTCTTCTTTAAGAAAACAATACAAGCTGGACATGGTGCTTCCTGCCTGCAATTCTAGCAAATTGGAGGTTGAGGCAGGAGGATTGCAGTGACTTCCTTGCCTACCAAATGAGACCCTGTCACAAGAAAGCAAAATGAACAATAACAAAAAGAAAATGCCTTTAGAAAGACATGGTGGTCTACGCCTGTGATCCGAGAAGGCAGAGGCAAGAGAATTACAAGTTTGATGACAACTTGGTCTACATAGCAAATTCTAGGCCAGCCAGGTCTCAAAACAAAACAAAAATGGGACAACAAGACAACAACCATAACAAGAGCCACAAGACAGTAGAGTATTTAGAAAAATATCGGCGCTCTACCAGAGTGTGGAGTTATCTCACCTCATCAATGTATTCCAGAGGCTGAACCCAATGCCTTTCAGGAGCATCTCGAGAGCTTAGGAAATACTTAACAAAGATGATTTGTGGCTACTCTTTTCTCTAGCACAAAATAAAGTTCTTCGATGCTCAGAATTATCTTATTCCCACAGCTGAACCATGTAGAAGGTATGCCCACCAATTTTTGGCAATATTTAAGTAAAATTCATGAACTGGTCCTGAGCTAGTCCTCAGCCCCAGGTCTCAAGGTTTGTCCTTGTGTCTATAACTGAGGCCTGTGTGGGATGCCACATTATTCCCAGCCTTTTGTTTTTAAGGACATGTTTCTTTCATAGTCCAAGGAAGAGTGAGCCTTTACATTGTTGTACTAAGTACAACAGCATGATTCAAGAAAATCTTATTTATTGACATGAAGCATAGTCCAAGGTAAAGAGGAATTCTCTTGGTTCTGGAACCACAGAGCCATGGGGGAACTTTTGGATAAAACTCATAATCCAGCAGGGAAGGATGAAAGGAATCTAAAGGTGAATTTGGGGACTTGGGAAATTTAATACTGTGATTTGGTATCAGATTTAAATTCCTTTCAAAGCCATTATGAAACCAAAGTGGGGAAGAAGTTCCTTGCTGAGTGTTGAGTGTGTTTATAACTGTATATAAATGTGTTTCCCAAGCCCTTTACTTCTCCCCAGCCAGTACAACTTTAAGAAACAGCTCTCCGTATAAGGCACTGATGTGTTTTCTTGAGGTACCTGCTCTAACAAAGGTTAAGTTGCTACTATGAGTTAAATTACAGGACTAATAATAGATATTGTACTATAATTTTGTGAATTTGTAGATCCATCAACCAATTGATTTATTTTGTCTCAGAAAAAAAAAAAACGTTGAGGAAAAAAAATCCTAAGTGAGTAGCTCAGTGCATGGCTTTAGTTGAACATTCCTCCATGATCTGATCAGTTATGGTAGTATTTGGAGATATTTCCTTACCTTCCTAATGGAAAACTCCAGAGGCAGAGAATATTAAGAAACCTGGATGCATGTTATGCCGGTGCCTTTGATAAGGTGGCAGTGAGTGTTTACTTCCCCCAGAGTTGAGCAATGGGTGTAATACGACTTTTCCCAGCACGCTCATTTGGCAACAGTTATTTGGTCAGCCCTGACAGCCCTTAGATTCATTGGGATCCCTGAGGATACAATATGGTATTAAGTAAGAATCACCCTCTTTTCCTATCATGAAAACCACTAGGGGTCATCTTTTTAGCTTTCAGGACTCCAGGTGGCAGCTGGCACAGTATTGTTGGGTTACAGCTACACAGGACCATGCATGGAGATAACCTCAAACCCCTGCACAGATGTAGCCAATGGCAGCTCAGTATCCAAGTGAGTTCCCTAGTAATGAGAACAGGGCCTGTCTTTGACATGAACTCTGGGGCTGGCTCTTTGATTACCAGCTCTTGAGGGGAGCGGGGTGGAAACAACCTTCCCAGGCCACAGAGGAAGACAATGCAGCCAGTGCTGATGAGACCTGATAGACTAGGGTCAGATGGAAGGGGGGGAGGACCTCCCCTATCAATGGACTGGGAGAGGGGCATAGGAGAAGAAGAGGGAGGGGACAAGGGAGGGGGCTACAGCTGGGATACAAAGTGAATAAACTGTAATTAATGTAAAAATTAATTAATTTAAAAACTGCACAGGATGCAGAGATACTACGGGTTTGAAACTGCCTCACACACTTACTCTTTCCAAGGCATCGTGGCCTTGCCTGCAGAGGGAGATCATACCACCAACTTCCATGATTTCCTGTAAGCGACAGCTGAGATGGACTTGGCGCTTAATAGCACAGAAGATGTAAGTAAAGCATGCAGTGCCTGGTAGCTCACTGTCATCACTTCAACAGCTCAAGAATGGCAGGAATTTGACCTTAGTGGCCTTTACTAGATAATGCCCAAGTCAAATGTGTGCCCAGTTCGTGTTCAGTTGTGCTTGGAAGACTAAAAGCCAAAGCAATCAAATAACCATGTCGATAAAGGTTTTGTTTTCTTTTTTATGTTTTTTTTTTTTTTTGGAATTTGCCCTGAGTTTCTTTTTGTAAAGTTTTTTTATTATTATTAATATTTACTTATGGAGAGTCACAAAGCTGCTCAATGTTTTAATAAGTCAACCCTGAATAATTCCTTTAATGTGTTGTTTGCCATCAGTGTTCTGGCTTACCAATTGAGAATATGAAGACGATCATGTGTGTACAGTAACCAACACTAAAGTCACTGAGTGCTTTTAAAGAAATTCAAATTCTTTTTTTTTCCTGTCTCTACAAAGTTCACCTGCTGTAAGGTCTCTTGGTTTTTGTTTTAATGACTTCTTGCCAAATGTTCCCATTTCTCCTCCAGGGACAGCTGTGTGCCTGAGTTCAACCCCTGTCTGTGTCTCCTCACTAGCCCTTCAGAAGCACTCCACACAGGGCTCTTCCTCTTCCAACTTCTCCCCATTGGACACCAGTTTGCTGGAGTAACCATCTTTTATTCCCTCTTTGCCCCACTTGTATAGATAGGAATCTACTTGTAAATACACTTCTGTGCTTTTCTGAACTAAATTAATCCTAGTGACGATGGCACACAGATCCCCTTCTGTTAAAGAGACGCCTACATTAAATTGAATGAACAAATAAGTAATAGATAAATAAAACTTCTTAAGAGATTCTGGTAACCAGATACATATGTTTTCTCTTAAGCTGTACTAGAGCTGCAGATGTGCCCAGATTAGCATTATGGTGATTAGGAAGGGAATACAGGACACCAATTCCGGATCAACGTCTCCTGTGGCCTGACCATCCACAGAAGACATTGCTAAAATGCCTCGCATTCTTTAACATGGATCCAGTTAATTTCTTGTGTCTTTATAAGAGCCCAATTGGTAGCTACTATTAGCCAGCTAAAATCAGTAAATGCTAAGAAAGACAATTGTCATTGAAAAATCTATCAAATCATTTTGTTGTTGTTCAACAAAACCAAAATATGTGATCTGAAATATTTTACTAAAGCCTCAGTGGAATTTTGAGGTGATCTGTTCTTGAATTATTTTTATTCTTTTGTCAGATTTTAATTCCTTTTAATGTCTGTAGAGTCACTTTCCTGACTTTTACCTTTTTTCTTTCTCCTTTTCTTTCTTTCTGTTCTTTTCCTTTCTTTTTCTTTTACTGAGACAAGGTCTCTCATGTAGCCCCTAGCCTACCTGGACCTCGCTAAGTAGACTAGATTGACCTCTAAATCATCCTCCTCTGCCTCCTGAGTGTAGAGATTAAAGGCTGTGCTAACACACCCAGACAGAATTTCACTTTTAAGGAAATTGGCTGTCAATATCTCCAAAATTACTGTGTTTATTACTAGCCCTCAACTTGGGATTGATTTATAACCAGCGCTAACATTGTTTACATTGTGTTTTTCTACTTTTGTCTTGGGTATTTTCCCCTGAAATTTTTGTTTTATAAGGCTATGTTCAAGACAATGGGGACACAGAATACCTTTATGTAACCAAATCAAATATGCAGAAGTGAGGCAAAAGAGATACACAGAAACACTGCATTTATGGGTTTGGTATTTGATAATTCATAACGACCACTTAGTGTTAATTACACACCAGACATTTCATCTCATTTACTACCTGCTACAACACTGAGTTAGACCTACTTATTTTTGACATTTCACAGATGGATATGTTAAGGCCATGGGGGAAAATACCTAAGCAAGCTTCCCAAGGTGACACAGATATTAGATATTAGAACCAAGATTCAGCCCAGGTTGGCATAAGAGCACTCTTGATCCTTGTACTTGCAGAGGGAGGTAACAAAACTCTGATCTTCAGGGGCTAGGAGATGGCGGGGTTTGAAAAGTCCTCTCTATGAGGGTATAAGGACCTGAGTGCAGAGGTCTCAGCATAACTGCAACATTAGGGTTCAGAGATAGGAGGATCCCCAGATTTGCTGGATACCTAGCCTGTAGAGGAATGACTCCTGGTTCACTGTCTCAAAAGGTGGGAAGTTTGCCAACGATATGAACAGAAGATTTCCTTGTGGGATATTAAGCCAACAATAATGCCCTTCATGTAATGAGTCAGCTGGCTTTGCTGTGACAATGGAAGTTCCATGAGCAGATGAAAAGCAGAGCGAAGGAGGCTGTGCCACTCTCTGCGCAGAAACATGAAAGGAAAGAGAAAGTCTGGAGCAAGGCAGCTTCATACCTCACATTGATACCAGATTGCAAGTATATGTGTGGTCAGGTAACCTTTGTGGCCTGCCCTGGACTCCTGCCTGTCCCTCTACCCCAGGAGGGAATATCAGGATTTCTTCTACCCCCCACCAAGCTGTTAGCTTCAGAAAGGTCAAGTTCATGTTTTCTCTAGGTCTTCTAAAGGCCTGGCACAGTGACTGGTACACAGCAGGCACTGAATAAATGTTTACTGAATGCTTAGATGCGAAAGATAGAGAGGGTAAGGGAAAGGGGAAGAGAAAAGAATGATGGAGAAAGAAAAGGAAGAAAGAAAAAAGAAAGCCATGCCCTTTAACATCTTGCCTGATTTCTGTCTGTTCTTTGTGGCCCCGTTCTGTATGATCCACAGCGGTGCTACTGCTGATTGTCTCCACTGAGACCTCTCTTTTGTGGAACATCAAGTGCCTGCGAGCTGCCTAGCTCTCCCACCATATTCTCAGCAAGACTTCCTATTTTTCACTGCCACTCTTCTAGGGAGTAATGAGTAAGGGATGGGGAGACAGGGGCAGGTGGTGGGAGATGCAGTCCCTGGGGTTCTTATCAGGGTTGGCTTGTCTCACCCTAGATCAAACTGCCATTAGAACAGCATCGGGAACTACAGATAGTAAAGACTCACTAGCCAGAGACTCTCTGGCCACAGTAAGAGCCAGTTGGTTGGGATTCATTACAATGGCCAAAGGGAAAGATCTTCCTTAGTGCAGCAGCACGCCATCCAAACCTCATGGCCTGAATGTGGCTGCCGCTCCTATACAGTATTCACTTCTCTGGCCTACGTGAAACCAGCCTTTACCCTTTATCTTCTACGGATTAGTTCTTCCTTGAAAAGTAATGTTCTGGAGAAGCACAGAAAAAACACTGGAGGCCACGCCTGCCCTCCGCTGGGCCAGATGTGACAGAGTGAGCAAGTCGGTGGTGGAGAGATGGAAGGGGAAGAGAAGCCTAGCGTTTTGTGTGCTCTGCAGAGAGGTGGAGCTGGAGATGTAAAGACAATCGCTGTCCTTGCTCCTTGGGAATGGTCAACCAACAGAAACAGTGATAACCACAAATGCCAGTCGTCCTATGACTTCCTCATTTGAGAAAACTGACCACTGGAGCCTGTGACTCCCAGAGCTGCATCCTAGCTCAGGAAGAAGAGCAGGACCTGCAGAGTGGAGACCCACAACTGACTGGACATGTCCTGCCCTGTCTACTTCTCATCACCGGCATCTCTGCTCGTCTCTCTGGTCAGTTGTAGTGGTTCAGCCATGAGACTAGATGACTCTATGTCAAATTATGAGTTTACTGTGTTGTGTTGAACTTTGGCCAGGGATGTATTTCCTTTGAAATCTTAGAGTTGGACAAACATTTAACTATCCTACCTTTCAAAAGAAGATGTCATTGCTGATGCAGCATGTGTGGGTATTATGGAAAGGTGGAAGGGAAAGAAATGTGGAACAGTTTGTGCACTGTGAAGAGAAGGAGAACTAGAGATGTGAGGGTAGGAAGGAATAGCCTGATATGAGTAGCCTGTGCTGTCACGGTAAGGTTCCTCCCCATGCTGGTGCCAAGGGCCATGTCTGGGTCTATGACCCTGCAGGAACAGGGGTCTGCTATGTTGATGTTTGTGTCCCACATTACTGCCAAGGGACATGCTGCCAGCCTTGCTCTGGGCTGCCACCTGGGGCTGTATTGATGTTAGAGAGCTCAGCAAACTGCCCCCACCCTTGCCTGCTCTGCAGTGGCATGGTCCTTGCAGAGATACTCACCTCCTGCCCCTAGCTGCCGTGGCAGGCAGGATTTCTGGCCCTACCCCTCATCTGGGCAGCATGGGAGAGCTGGCCCATGAGAGCGGGAGACCTGTTTCCCATTTCATACATGCTGCAGCACTCAGGAGAATAGGCTCTCCACCTTGCCTAGGCAACACAATAGAGCTGGCCCAGGTAGAGGGGCCAGGATGAGCTGGCCTGGAAGGCAGGAGGGTAAGAGAGTTGGGCCTGGTTTGTGGGTGTAGTAGACCAGGTGGGCAGCCCAACTCAACTACTACCCATACCCAGATCTAGGACTTGAGTTAGCTCACCCCAACATCTACCCCATCTGCAGAACCAAAGCTGTAGGATTTCCATGACACAGGATATCTGAGAGGAGTCCTGGTGAAGGTCCACTATTGATAGTGTAGCAGAAGCCTCGAATCAGACTAATGACTCATTGCAATTAACATTTTCAAATAAAGATGTGCAGAGAAACTGTGGGACACACTGTGACATGCTGCAGTTTCCATAGCAAAACACTGTTTTCATTTTGATTTGGGTTTTGCTCTGTTCTGTTTTATTTTGTTGCTTTCTTTGGGGAGGGAGGTTGCAAAGGGGGAGGATGGATATGAGGGGACAGGGAAATGAGTGGGACTGGGGTGCATGATGTGAAACTCACAAAGAATCATAAAAAGGGAAGAAAGACAGAGAAGGAAGGGAGGAAGGAAGGAAGGAAGGAAGAAAGGAAGGAAGGAAGGAAGGAAGGAAGGAAGGAAGGAAGGAAGGAAGGAAGGAAGGAAGGAAGGAAGGAAGGAAGGAAGGAAGAAAACAATAGTAATGTTCTTTATTTCAGGCAAACCCCTGAAATTTCCCCCGATGTGTTCATCATTCCTTCCATCTTCCACTTAATCCAAGACTTATTGTCAGTCACTTCATTGAAATTGACAGTCTTTCTCCTGTAATCACCCTGCTAAATATTCCAATACACTTAACAGAATGGATATCGATGGATTCATTTGTTGAGTGTGTATTATCACTTCATTGATTGAAGGTTCAGAGAGAACTGAAGCCAGTGGCTTAATTTTAACAAGTGTGTACCTACAAGTGTGCACCTACCTAAGAGGCTTGGGGTGTGCAGTGAAGAATTTGCTGGGTGTAATCAAGGAATGGAGAAACTCACACCCCTAACCCCCTCCCCATGGAGGGCCTGTGATTTCTGACTAATAGCCTAACACTATGAGTCACCCTGAGTAAATGATGCCATCTTCCAAGCAGTGAGGCAAGTAGGCTCCTGTGCAGTTAAACTGAGGCACTGAAGCATAATGAGGAGCCAAAGTCAGACAAGCAACTGGGCAAGGAATTAGGAGCATGATCTTCACCACGTCCCTTCTTCTTTTGGGTGTTGGCTATGCAAAACATTATGTTTGGAGTTGGTCCATATTTCATGGCTGTTTCATTCAAACACAAATGAACAGGAGTCTCTCCAAAGCAGACAGGCTTGTTTGCTTTCCAAAGATGTGGTCATCATGTGTGATCGGACAGGTGCATTGACGCTCTCGGAGCTTTAGTAAGCCTCTCTTGGGCTGCTCCGGTTCCTTCCCTCTGTTTGCAGACATAATACAGTTTCTCCAAAACATTTCTGGTTACGGAAAGTCAGTTTTGTGGGAGAATTGTGACGATGGTCAAACAAAGAGTTAACACAATGAAAACAACCAAATGTTTAAAAAAAAAAGGCCAGTTTGAAATATTTTTACAACAGTCTTTACACTAGAGAGCAGTGGAGGGAAGAAAAAAAAGAGCATTTTTAAGTGCTGCTCTTTTTACCATTAGGTTGTCTGCTTTTACAGGTGGCAAGCTTCAGTGAGATGTGAGGGAAGGGCTCACTCAGAGATGGTCTGCTGCAGAAAGGCTTGACCCGCTGCCCTCCTGTCCATGCGTACAACATAATCACTCACAAAGTAGATACTAAAATAATGTCAGCAGCTGCCTGGCCTAAACTAATAAAACTGAGCACATCGAGAGTTAAGTCAGAAAGCCTGTCCTTAACTCACCCCCTCGGGCCCCAGCATTACCGCTTCTCTGGCCTGAATTAGTGGAGTGCAAACCGAATGGCTTTTTGCACCTCTTTTTGCTGGTGTCAGAATGACACTGTTGATTTTTCCCCCCCTCGAAGGGCCTGACTCAGTGAGTTTAAATGCCCTTCTCTTTCTCACTCACCACATGTAAACTTTAATTAAGGCTGTCTCTGCAGAGCACCAGCATCACTTAAAAGAGCAGTGAAACATTTAGCCAAACACTCTTTGGGGCCCTATGACTAGGGAGATGGAAAGACTAGAGAAGGTCAGACGGAAGAGCAAAAGCGACTCCTCACAGGATACCTAGGTCTCTTTTCCCTACCCTCCTTCCTCCACCGGGCTGTAAGTAGCACCTCTGCTCTTGTCATTAAAGAGCAAGCACCCTTCACAAGAATTGGTCTCCAAAGCCGCTCCTCCCTGGGGACAAGCTTTCTATATTTTGCTATCTCTGAGTAGATCAACGTCAAATCTGGAACGCCCAGGGTTAACACCAGGCTCATCATCTCAAATACTTATTTAATAAAAATGGTGCTTTTTTAAATTTAAATTTGAAAAACAGTAAGGTTAACAAAAGATATAGAAGACCAAACAGAGCTGGCCTTGACCTTCATGACTAAAAAGTTTCAAAGTGATGAGGCCATCCTCGAAGGTAGCAAGGGAGAGTCTTTCCACACGTTGAAGAAGAGGCCTATGGTCCCATTCCTCTGTTCTTTGTTTACATCGCTTTCTTTTTTCTTTTTTTCATTAAAAATGGAGTCTTACACTTTAGGGACAAATTTCACCCAGAATTAGTAACAATTAGAATCAACATTTTAATTGTATGTGTGTG
>CM053760.1:3393355-3408559 GCA_028658305.1 Pachyuromys duprasi
GCCTGATATCCACAGGGTCCCAAAGAGGGCCTCAGATCCTCTGGAACTAGAATTTCGGATGGTTTTGAACTGGCAGATGGGAGCTGAGAATCAGACCTGGATCCTCTGGAAGGACTGTCAGTGCAGCCTAACCACTCACCGTTTCTCCAGTCCCTAGACTCATTTTAAACCTTTTTTTCCTTCCAAATTTCCTGCAGATATACTTTTTACTAATTATTTGAAACCTAAGTTTCTAGTTTTGTCAATATATCAGTATTGACCTTGCACAAACATATACCTATTTAACAGGAATCATAGATGTCCCCTATTGTGATCTCTTCAGTTTGGAAAGGTCTTAATCAGATACCCATTACTGTGACAAAATTCTCCAGGATAAATCACTTAAAGGGAAGAAAGACTGGCTTTGGTCCCTAGTTTCAGAGGGTACAGTTCATGAGCCATAGTTTTCCAGCCTTTGGCAAGCACAGTGACAGAGTGTACAGATAAAAGCTGCTCACAACTTGGCTGCTAGAGAGTTGGGAGATAGAAGGGAAAGAGAGGCAGAAAGGGTCTGCGTCCTTCCTCTCTGGATAATGCCCTCCAATGTCCTGTGTCATGCAACTAGCTCCTCTTTCTTAATGCATCCTCTACCTCAAAAGAGCCCCATCAACTGGAAACCAAGTCTTCGGCACATAAAATTTTGGAGGGAGGGAGTGGGAGGGTAGGAGGGACTGAGGGAGGGGGCTACGCCTGGGATTCAAAGTACCTAACCTGTGATTGAGATAAAAATAAATAAATTTAAAAAAAAAGATGTAAACTACAACAGACAGTTTCATTGCCTCCATAACTGCCGCCCCAAAATAAGCAGGCATTACAGAATTCCCTTCAGGTTCCAATAAGAGAGCCAAAAGCCAAAGGCAGGAATCAGAGAGGCAAAGAGAGCCACCGCTCTGAGAAAGGTTCTAGGGAATTCCTAGCTACCCTGTAATTATACTGAATGATTCTGCTGAATACAGTGGAGCAAGCAACCCTCTCTAGGAATAAAACTGGGAAGTTTGAATGTCCATTTTGAAGCATTTTAAATGGGCAGGTTGACAATGAACAACAGAGATGACTCTAAAAGCCATCCAATCTGATCCATACAACTCATCCAGCTCTGAAAATGAGGGTTATGAAGAAAAAGCAATTAACATTTGTGAGCACATGTATTTTACATGTATTGTCTACGGAATTTGAACTATTAAGTTCCAAATGAATGTATGTCATTTAAATTTTATTTAGACATTACTGAGTACTTTGAAGAGGGTAGCAAACCATGTAAACTCCAGCATACTATTTTCAAAAATAAAAATATTTTACAAATGTATTAAAAAATGTACTGTTTCTTCTGAACTGTAAATTCCAACATTAGATATGTCAATGTGCAAAAAAAATCACACATATTTAAATAATAAATTCTGCAGAGACGGGATAATTAGCCAGAAGTTAGTGGGCTGCTAGTCTTCATACACAGCATGGCAGAAGAGAGGAGAGAGGTTCTGCCTCAATGGTGTGAAAAAGTGAACCCTCTCCTAAAAGCTGACCTTTGTCCTCCACATACATGCTGTGGCATATGATCTCCCTCCCTCTCTCTTCTCTCTGTCTCATACACACACACACAGTATTTGCAAATGATGACTTGTTTTGACACACAGAGGTGTCTAGAGTGTATTACCAGCTACTGTCCTTCACACAGGGTTGCAAGTTCTACAAAGGGTGAGCTGTCCTTATCTCTACAGTGCCCATAAGGCCTAGAAAATATAAAAACGATCCATACAACTTTACCGAATGAAGAAATGAAATGTGGAAACTCTATGTGTATATCAAAAGAGAAGCAGCTATAACACATTGCAGTTACCGATTGTCTCTGCCTAGAATTAGCTGGTAGATTGTCATATAATGTAACATTCATATTGTCTAAAGATTTTTATATCAAAAAATTATATTTATTCCCATTTCAGAGTGATAAAGACCTAACTGAATGTATGAACACAATTATGTTAAAAATATGTGGTTTATAAATGGAGATTGGGAAGAAATGTGAAGAAATGGATAATGCTTTAGGTTAGTGTTGCTATTCATTTGTTTTGGAATGCATACTACAATGATTTAAGTATATTTTAAATGTTATTAAGTTTTATGTTTCAAAATATTTTAGTCATACTCAAATATTTTAAGAAACACACCTTCAAAGATAGATAAGATGTATTTTATAAAATGTTACTATAAGAATCTTTCTACTAGATCACATGATAGGAAAAGGAGCTTTATTGCGAACATCATAATCATTCATTATGTCTGAGACAATATTAAAAATGAATATAAAAAACAAAATTTAGGGGCTAGAGAGTTAGCTCAGCAGTTAAGAGCACTGGCTGTTCCTCCAGAAGACATGGGTTCTTGTTCATTTTGTTTTTTTGTTTTTTTAATGACTGCTCTGTCTGCATCTTATGAAAGAAGGGGGAGATAGAAAGACCTGGAGGGGACTGGAGTTCCACAAGGAGAGCAACAGAACCAAAAAATCTGGGCACAGGGGTCTTTTTTGAGACTGATATTCCAACCAAGGACCATGCATGGAATAACCTAGAACCCTTGCATAGATGTAGCCCATGGCAGTTCAGTGTCCAAATGGGCTCCCTGGTAAGGGGAACAGGGACTGTCCCTGACATGAACTCAATGGCTGGATCTTTGATTACCTGCCCCTGAAGGTGTAGGCAGCCTTACCAGGCCACAGAGGAAGACAATGCAGTCTAGAAGAGACCTGATAGGCTAGGGTCAGATGGAAAGGGAGGAGGACCTCCCTTATCAGTGGATTGGGGAAGGGGCAAGGTAGGAGATGAAGGAAGGAGGGCAGGATTGGGAGGGATAAGGGATGGGGGCTACAGCTGGAATACAAAGTGAATAAATTGTAATAAATAAAAAAATTAAAATATATGAAAACAATTTTGAATAAAGTAAAGAATTATTATTATGTAAAAATGAAAAAAAAAAAAAGAAAGAAGACATGGGTTCGATACCCAGCACCCACATGGGAGCTCACTACTGTCTGTAATTCCAGTTTCAGGGGATCTAATACCCTCACTCAGAGATGCATGCAAGCAAAACACCAATGCACACACAATTTTTTAAAAAATAAAATAAAATTTAGAAAATGTGCTACGCTGAGAAACAACTTATATTCGAAGATGACACTCATTTATAATGATAGCATCTAGACAGAGATTACATTCAAATGCAGACAGAATCTACAGCTATATGATTGTACAAATCTCACAGAGCAAAAACCATGTCATCAAGTCATGCCCTGCCCACTCCATGGAACATCATTTTCTCCTTACAGGGATATGTACTAACTTAGTGCTTCCCAGGAGCCATAAAAATGGCAACTCTGAGTTCTCTTTGCTGTTTCCCTCTTTTTCCCAGTGCTAATGACAGAGGTTGGCACACTGTGAGATGAAATTAGTTTAAAATAAAAGAATCGTCTTTTGACATGTAACATTTATAGAACAATAGAATGAAACTAACTCAGTGAGAATAGAATCAGACTAAAGCAAAAGGTGGAGTGAGGGAAGCAGAGTGGGAGAAAGGAAAGATGAGAAAAGAAGAAGGAAAGAAATATTAGAGAGTCAGAAAAAAAAGTTCTGGAGTCGAGTCACCGGCTTCTTTTCTGTGGTTTCTTTACTTCTGGATCTCAACAGACAGCAAGAAGTCATGCACACACAGGGACTCTCTGCAAGGCTGACTTCAGTAGCAGCTCTGGTAACACTTTCAGAATTTATTAGCTTCTCGGTGGGGAAAAAAAGGATGAGGCTTGAAGAGAACGCCTATCACAACATTTATTCTGGACCTTGATCTAGTCTGAAGCTACACATCTGGGAAGGAAGGAAGTCAAAAGACCTGACTCAGTCTTGCAGTTGCAGCAAAGAGCAGATGGCTTTATGAACAATGTAAGCAAAACCTGACAAAAAAATTGTTGAGCCCAAACTGCTACTTCTTAGCAGGTAATAATATATGAGATAAGTCATGCCTAGACTGAATGAGAATGTGCCACAAGCAGTTGAGCATAAAACCAATCACACAGTCCAAAAGTATTTTATTTCCATTTCTTCTATTTGAAGAGGAAAGCATGGAATAAATGAGAAGGGTATGAAAAAAATTGAAACCACTTTTTTTAAGGCTCTTAGTTCTTCATACAACTTTATCTCTCTCAAAGATCCTTCGTAAATCCATTTTTGATGGGCAACAGCAAACTCAGCACTTCTGCTGTACGCCTAGTTCTTAGACAGAGCTGAAGGAAGGCTTGCTGTGTCATCACACAATGCCCTCACCTGGAGAGCAGATGCTTGAAAACATAGCTGCATGCATGTGTGTGCGTGAGATGGAAAACGGAGCTTGGCTTTGTCCAAGGCGTTAGAATGAAATGATGCTGTCCTTTAGGCGTTCCCAGAATAAGCCTTCCACGGAAAGCCAACTGCTTGCCTTTCCAGTTGCGTCCTCTGTTTCCTGTCTCCATGCTCTCATATGGGCCTGCAGAGGAAGCCAGGGTATTCCTGCTGTATACCTTTGAACTTGTTCTCCCCTTTCCCAGCATGCCTCAAGACTTATGAAAGATCTTCACCCTTCCCACACTCCCTCAACTTCCCAATCATCTTCCTTTCTGGTTTCAGCTAAAGAGCTGTCCACTGAGGTTCTGTCTTCTGTTTGTATTTTACTAACATTTACTTCTTTTACATCACCTTACAACAAGGGTTGCAATGCTTTGTTTTATTCCCCAAAGGCTAGGTAATTCATGGATTAAAGGACACTCTTCAGAGAGACATGTTATGTAAACTATGTTGGGAAGTCTAAGTCTAGCAATTCCAAGAAAGACAGCTTCAAGCCATAATAGCTCCTAAAATGAAAGAAACAGGCAGGTTGGGGGAAAAGAAAAGCTCGGTATTCTTAGGAGATCTTGCTGCTCTTGCAGAGGAACCAGGTTCAGTCCCCAGCACCGACACGATGGCTAACACCTGTCTCTGATTCACGTTTCAGGGGATCTGAGGCCTGCTTCTGGCCTCCACCAGCACTGCACACACATGGTACACAAACACAAATGTAGGCAAAATACCTATACACGTAAATAACTACTGGACAGAAATAGGACTTTCTGAATGTGAGCAAATAAGTTAGCAGGTAAAAGAATTAACAGGTAAATAAGTTAATGTAAAAAAAAATACTCTGGCACATCTGAAATCTAACAAATTAGCCATACAAATACGGAGAAAGCAGTATAAAACTCCAAGGGGTTCTGGCATGGAACATTTGTGCTCTACAGACCACAATGGGCAAAGGGAATAGGAAATCTGAGGGACAATCCAGTACAATCAGAGACAGTACAGCCTGACCCCCTGGTCTCAAATGAAATAGCACATACAATGTGATCACATCTGGTCATGAGCTTGAGAAGAATCTTTGAGTCCTCCTTTTTAGCTGCAAGATCAGTCTGTGTAAGGATGAAATGCTTCACTAGGGACATGGAGATAGCCAGTTTCATAGCTCCAAGCCCCTGAAAACTCCAAATTGACAGTGGTCATGCAGCAAAACAGAATCCTGCTGCAGCCCAATGTTCAGCTACCTAGCCCACACTGGATTCTTTTTTCTGTTCTCTCTCTCTCTCTCCCCCTCTCCCTCTCTCTCTTTCTGTCTGGGTGTGTGTGTGTGTGTGTCTCGGTCTCTGTTTCTCTTTCTGGCATGGCATACAGTTAAGCTGAGGGAAAAGTAACTTTCAAAAGGTGAATTCACCTCTTTTGACCTTAAAATAATTCTAGATAGGATGGGACTTCCTTAGAAAGAACATGTGAGACAAAGAAAAGGGCTTTGTGGAGATATCATGAGTGCCCTACAAGTAGATAGTTTGGGCTGGGTATGCGTTTTATCCCCTGGAGGAGCATGGAGGAGGAATGGGAGAATGCTCCCGGTTGGTGTCTGTCCCCTACTCCTGCCCCACCTCTGATGTAGAAACTGAATCCAGGGCAACTGCAGCTGAAATGAACTAAATGAGACTCTGCCCTATTTCAACATGAGTTTGTGTTTACACTTCATTGTAAGATTTTTTTTTTAAATGGTTTGAGATGACTCAGAGGAAGGTACATAATAGCTATGAACACATGCTGGAAACTAAACCAGGAGCTGTAATTGTCGTGTTAGGGGAAGCTCCTGAATAAAACATCTCTCATTTGTTCACAAAGTATGTTTTAAATACTATGCAGGTAATTAGAGAGGTTGCAGTTCCGAGGGATTGGTTCAGACCAGCCCTCTTGGCAAGGATAGTGAGAACATTTATTTTCCTCCTTAACACCAGCCACCAAAAGCTTCTTCAAAGACACTAGGAAGAAGACTGGGAGAAATCTGACCTTAGAGATTCAGTTTCCTGCCTTCTCCTGAGGGCATCACAGTTTCTAATGTGGGAATAAGAAACAGGTCCCAGACAGAAAAGGTAAAAAGGCACGGAGGAGCCAAAGACTGGACATTAATCAGCATGGCAGAGAATGGAGTAGGTGGAAATGTGTGCTGGGAGGGAGGTAGTCACTGAGAAAGGAGCACTTGCGGACTCAGATGCTCTGTGCTAGGTGAGACTCCAAGGAGAAACCAGCAGAGATCATAGTGGCTCATGCAGGTAAAAGGCTAGGACAGCGGAGTTGTGGGTAAATCCTACCAAGCTGGAGTCTTGCTTTCGGGCTTCAGTTAAAATCCTGTAACTTCAATGTAAGAACTATTCCCCAGAATCAACAGCTATATCGTTTTTGAGTAAAAGCAGAACCAAAATAAGCCTTTCTTGATAAAGCCCTAACACCAAGACTCTACTGAAGTGAGCTAATCTGTCTGTAATTTAGCAATTCCTAAAACTCAACACTCTAAAGGAAAAAATTGCCAAAGCCCAGACCATGTGTAACAAATCTTTTTTTTTTTTTCACTGATGTTAGTGAATGAACTCAGGGAATCATGCATGCCACACAAGCTCTCAACCACTGAGCTGCCTCCCTGGTTCCCAGCCTTCGTTAGTTATTTTGAGAAATGCTCTCACTAGGTTGCCCAGGCTGACTTTGAACTTGCAATCCTCCAGTAGCTGGCATGGCCAGCATGTCCATCTATGGACTATCTTTTAAAATAAAACATAAAATAAGAAATTATTTACTAAAAAAACACACATGCACTCACACATACTCATACCACTCACACACTCACAAGGAAAGGGACTTTTATGTCAAAAATCCATAGTCTTTAGAAAGGGACTCCTTACAGAGCACAAATGTAGTCACTGAAGGCTTTAAATTATGTTCAATAAATATGTTAAGGAACCCAAGGGAAGCATTGGCTTAGTAGTTTACGAATGGGGAATTTCGGGAGAAAGATGACAGCCCTGCACAGAACAACAGGAACAAACGGGATACTGGAGGGCTTTGTGGCATACCAGAAGCTGCACCAAACAACTAAAGTACAAAAAGAAAAAAAAAAAAACTATGGTGGAAATAAAAGAGAGAGCTTTGATAAACGTGTTGATGACGTCAAGTAAACTTTTGAACAATTAGAGGCTCAAGAGACTAAAAAGAAAGCAAGGCAGAAACGTACTGTAAACTTCCCAACCTTTGATGGAGACAAAAAGCCACTGACGCAGGAAGGTGACAATGCAAGAGAGAACATCTCACAAGTTGACCATAAATTCAAGAACAATTAAAAACAAGGAAACCACGAAATTTGCAGGCAAATGGTGGGAACTAGAGAAGATCATCCTGAGTGAGGAATCCCAGAAGCAGAAAGACACACATGGTACCTACTCACTTATGAGTGGATATTAGACATATAATATAGGATAAACTGACTAAAATCTGTACACCTAAAGAGGCTAAGCAAGAAGGAGAACCCTGTATAAGATGATCAATCTTCATTCAGAAAGGCAAATGGGATGAACATCAAAGAGGGAGAAAACAGGCAACAAGACAGGAGCTTACCACAGAGGGTCTCTGAAAGACTCTACCCAGCAGTGTATTAAAGCAGACGCTGAGACTCATAGCCAAACTTTGGGCAGAGTGCAGGGAATCTTATTAAAGAAGGGGAAGATAGAAAGACCTGGAGAGGACAGGAGCTCCACAAGGCAAGCAACAGAACCAAAAAAATCTGAGCACAGGGGTCTTTTATGAGACTGATACTCCAACCAAGGACCATGCATGGAGATAACTTAGAACCCCTCACAGATGTAGCACATGGTAGCTCAGTGTCCAACAGGGTTCCCTAGTAATGGGAGCAGGGACTGTCTCTGACATGAACTCAGTGGCCTGCTCTTTGATCACCTCCCCCTGAGGGGGGAGCAGCCTTACTAGGCCACAGAGAAAGACAATGCAGACAGTCCTGATGAGACCTGATAGACTAGCGTCAGATGGAAGGGGAGGAGGACCTCGCCTACCATTGGACGGGGGTAGGGCATAGGAGAAAAGAGGGAGGGAGAGTAGGATTGGGAGGGGATGAGAGAGGGGGCTGCAGCTGGGATACAAAGTGAATAAACTGTAATTAATAAAAAAATAAATTTTTAAAAGAAATTATTTTTAAAAGCACTTAAAGGAAAACAAAATCATGGTGTAAAAATGGTAAGAATTTTGGCTTATTTCTCCTAAGAAATTATAGAGACCAGGTGACAATGGTACAGTAGTTTTAAATTTTGAAAGGAGAAAGATTACCACTCAGAATTCATAAATCCACTAAAAATATCTTTCAAAAGTTAAACTTGGGGCTGGTAGTAGACACCAATGGTAGTACACTTAGTGTGCTGATAACACTAGGTTCAATACCCAACACTTCAACAAAGTAATTAATGATTAACTAGTGAGCGTTTCAGATCAAAGAAAGTAGCGAATACACATTTCTAGTCCTCTAATTACAAGAGAATAATACCAGCTAAAAAATAGATGGGGGAAAATAAAAAATTGTATATAGCAGATATATGAATAAAATATTTGGTTTTTATTAATTTATTTTTTAAAGCATTGATTTCTAAACCCAAAATTGTGGCAGGACAACAGTAAAGGATGAGATGTCTATATGACTTTAAGGCTGTGACAACTTAGATAAGAGGGTCTGTTTCAATTTAATGTAGACCACTAAATGGCAGATTCACTTTTTAATGCTACTTAGAGAAAACATGCAAGCATACCCACAATCCAACGAGTTATCCCTGAATGGATAATAAAAGGAGGTTAAATGATACTAAAATATGTTTGATTATTCTGAAAGAGAGCAAGAAAGGAGGAAGCAAGAAATAAGGAATAAAAGAGACCAATAACAATATGATGGTATTAACTCAATCATGTGAATACACATTCATATGTGCCTTCACACACATGCATGGTCTATGGAAAAGCAAATAAAAAGTCTGGAGATGAGGTCATTCTGGGTTAGGATAGACCATAAATGCAACAACAGGTGTTCATACAGGTCAAAAGGAGGGTGTGGGAGGTTGGAGTGATCCATCTGCAAAACAAAGAACAAAGAGGAAAGAGAAGCATGAGACAAATTCTTCTGTCAAGTGCCCCTTCAGAATGACCTCTTCTAAATCCTTGACTTCTGACCCCCAGAAATGAGAGAGAATATGCTTCTGTTACTTTTAATTGCTGAGTAGTATTCCATTGTGTACATGTACCACAATTTCTGTCTCCATTCCTCAACTGAGGGACATCTGGGTTGTTTCCAGCTTATGGCTAATACAAATAAAGCTGCTATGAACATGGTTGAGCAAATGTCCTTGTTGTATACTTGAGCATCTTTTGGATATATGCCTAGGAGTTGCTTTTAAGACTTTCTCAGTTTGTGGGTACTTTGTCATGGGTATAGCAGGCTCCAGCCCTTGCCCTTCTGTTTTCTGGATACCATGAAGTGAGCTGGCTCTGCCATACACCCCCTACGATGAAGTTCTGCCTCATCATATGCCAAAAAAAATACAAGGAGTAAATCAACCATGACCTGAAACCTCTGCAACCATGAGCCAAAATAAACCCTTCCTTATTGAAAGCTGACTTATTTAAGTATTTTGTCACAGTAGCAAAAGGTTAATTAGTACATGGTGGCCTTAACTTTTTCCCACACTCTTCTACTTTCGCTATGACACGATGTTCATGAACTGTGATTCCAAATAGTCTAAGCATCCTAAGATGACAGCAGATTGTCTCTACTAAAGCAGGAATTTGCATCATATGTCTCAGTTCGTATTATTTTCACTGCAAAGGCAGCATATTGAAAATGTAACAAGATAATGTTATGAGGAATTGAATCTTTCATAATACCACTACTTCATTAAAATTAGGCTACGCTGATATTCCCTTCTAACTATGCACATATATATTTATAGCAGGAATTCATATGCACTTATTATAGGAAGCATGTCACCTTGGATTTTCCTAGTAATGAGCTCCTCAAGATAAAGGCCCAGCTGGCTTTGTTGCATGATCACTGCATCTTTTGAATAGTGATTCTGAGGATAAGTGTTTGACAGATTTCATATAAACAGCAGGACTTAGTTTGGGTCTGATTCTTTGACACCAGTTAGTGAATAGATATAGTGTATATTTACGGAGTGGTTCAGGCATATAAAATACTAACGAACAGTACTTGACTGAGTTGACATACTTCTATGTAAAAATGCTTAGCTCAAAATAAAATTAGGAAACAATCACTAACTAGGAAATAATAAATTAAGTCAAAGGTGAGTTTTCTTCAGCCTTCTGAGAACCCAGGCACAGTTTTATCTTGTTTCTTGTCAGTTGTGACACACATGGAGAAAGACTTTGTGACAGGTTTTCCCAAAGATGAGCATAAAAAGATAATCTAAATAAAATCTACATTTTATGGTTTTCCTACTACTACCCAAAGCAGACATTCATAGGCTATTTGCTATTGTATTTTCCTCTTTGACTTAGAAGTAGAGTCATAAATCCTCAATGATAGCCTTTCAATCTGTGTAATGAAAGAAGTCATCTGTCTGGCAGGAATCTGAAGTCCCCTGTGGCCTGATGTGCTTATTCTGTGACTTATCCCAGAACTCTCATTTCTTCTGCCATCACCCGAGACTAGTCCTTCTTGAAGTAGTCATTCCCCATAGCAATGAATCAGAGTCAACATTAACCATTGTGTAAGCCAGACCCACAGCCATTGGGGTTGGGTAGTTTTTGGCCTAAACAGCTCTTTTTTTTTTTTAACTTTATAGCTTAGACGTCTGCTGTCTGCCTTCTTCTGGCTCTCCCATTAGGCTTGAAAACATTGACATTGGTCCCTGAGAACACTTGTCAACACTCTCAGAAAAATCAGGTTGCACTAAGTGAACTGAATGAAATAAAAGGTGACCCTAGCCTCTTGTCATTAATTCCATAATACAATAACTACTATTTTGGAATAATGGTCTTATGCCAGGAAGTGTGCTAAAGGATTAACTGTCACGATTCCATTTGGTCCTCACATTGACCTTGTGGGGTGTCCCCATTTTACAAAAGAAGAGAAAATGCAGTTTTGAGATGTGTGGGTTCAGCAGAGCTAATATGGACCAAGCTAGGGCTTCCGATTGAAATACTTTTCACTTTAAAATTCTGCTCAGTGTTCCTTTCCCATAAGCCAAGGACCACCTAAAACCAAGCATTTTCTGTTTCATTTTCCTCTGTCTTTATCCAGCCACACTAATGGTATTGCATATCTGACACTGGTCAAGAGTAGCAGATAAAGGGCCTTGGCACAATGTATCTTTGGTCTAAAGGAAATTAAAAGGTTGTGTTGCTTCTTAGTGTGATACTGGCAAGCATCTTGAATTCCCTGGTGAATTCCCTGTTGCTTGGTAGTTAAAATCCCCACGTTCTAAAAGCCACCTTCTTTGTGTTTGACTTTGTCATATGCTGCACATTTCTCTAAACTTTTTTGGCTTGGCTTCACCTGTTTATTTAGGATATCTCCTCTTGAATTATAAAAATCCCATAGATAACCCACGTCATGCAGCTACACCACGTAAGATTCCAAAAGGGCAATGGATATCTGGATTTTCTCATGTACAAAGTGTCTTAATCCTCAGCATTAGTCTTTCTTTGCACATTTGTGAAAGCTGTTTGATAGTGAAAGCAAAAATGAAGTGTTCATTTCCTCTATAAATATTTATGCACTGACCTCTGACAGTTGGCCAGCCAGCCTGCCAACACCCCATTAGAAATTGTCCCTTTTACAATCAACTACTATCATTTGATAACCTCTTGGGGTTAAAAGTACAGCTGTGAGAACTTGGCGTTCCTGATGGGAATACTCCACGTCCCAAGTATGTCTCCCTTGAAAGTGACATCACCGCAGGGATACATTTTTTAAATATTTGCCTTTCATTTTACAAAAAAAAAAAAAGAAAAGAAAAGAAATCAGTCCTCACAAATATAAATAAGTACTCTGAACCTCAGATGAAATATGCAAAAAATAAAATAACTTCCTAGTTAATTGAGTCTAGGAGATTTTGGCACAGGGAGGCGACAGCACCAGGCTAGAATCAGTACAAAGACAGAACTTTGTGACTTTCACATTAAATTCTAATGTTATAAAATCTGAAGATAAATCATTTTTGCTTAAAGACAGATTTCATCTTTCTTGGTCAAAGCATAGAGATGACTGAAATTATACGAAAACTTACTCAAGCAGAGCAATCAAAAAAGACGTTAAGATTTTTAAACCACAAGTGTCCCTCTACCTACCAGTGCTTTATGACAAATGCTGTGGAGAGAGTTCTAGAACTACTCCTCAGTCTAGGTAGGCAGTCTGAGTGAGAGCGGAGTTTTCCCTTGAGGATCAGAAATGGATCCCTGTGAGAGAAGTAGTACTACCGACAGCCTAGTTTCTGAATTCTAGTTCTAGGGGAAATACAATAGTATATGTACATCTATCTATGTGTATTTCAGAGTAAAATTTTCTGGCAGAGTATAGAGTTGGGGGGAATATATTACATTTTCATTGAGGATATACTATGTGTCATATTCTGGGTTAGAGATTACTATTCAGAGATGACAGCAGACACAATTACAATGTCAGATCACATTTGCTAAGGGAATGATTACGTGCCATGTTATTTCTCAGCACTTTACAGGTGACTGATTTGAGCTTTTGCAACAATCCCATGAGATAAACTTCATTGTACAGTGTGCAGATAAAGAAACTGAGAATTAAAGAGATTTTATAAAATGCAGTTAATTAGAAAACAGAGCCAGTATTCAAACCCAGGCAGATTGACACCAAAGTTAAACTTCTTAAACACCTAACCCCAACTTGTTAAGTAAGTCAAGATCTCAGAACCTGTCAGTTAAAGAGGCAAGCCCTGAAACTATCTGAAAAGTCCACAGGAAGGGACCACACGAGAGCACAAAGGAATAAGCACCCCCCACCCCCAACTATCAGGTTATGCCGGAGAGTGACCAGCATCCTCAGAGGGTTTTTAAGATCAAGAAAAACATGATGAGCACAGACGCGGACATGCAAAACACTGAGGGCAGCCACTATGATGGACTTTTGGCTTGGAAGATACACACAAACGGAAGCTAGGTGAGAGCGATCTGGCTAGGACAGGAACCAAAGAGGAAAGAGCTTCACATGATTAAAAAGACAAGGGATTCTCTAAACTCTGGGAGCTCATAAGTACCTTTGCAATGGATATTTACATGACCTGTGTACCAGTCACTGGAACAAAACACCTAGCAGAGCAATGTATGGAAAGGACTTACTTTACCTCTGTTTTGTGTGTCAAAGGCATGGGTGGATTTGTGGTAGTGGCAATGGCTCTTGCCATGGTGGCAGGGTCATGTGAAAGCTTGCTCATATCTCTGTGACCAACCAGGAGACAGAAATACCAACTTAGAACCAGAAATGGGCCATAAGTCTCATAGTCTGTCCCCAGTGACCATTTCCTCCTTCTAAGCCTCACCTCCCGAAGGTTCCCTAGCACTGCTACCAGCTGGGGGCAAAGCATGCAACTACATGAGCCTCTGTGAGACAGGTTACATCCAAACATCACATTCTAACCTTGACAGCCCCACAGGCTTATGTCCATCTTATACAAAATGCATTCAGATCAACTTAAAAAGTACCATAGTTTTCCAGTTCCAGTACAGTGCAAAAGTATCAAATTCAAAGTATCTTCAAAGACTCAAGGCAATCTCTTAACTGAGTGCCCATGCATTGGTTTTAATGCTATCTGCTCCTACCACAGAGACCAAACACAGCCCCAAAGGAAGGAGTAGGGATCTAGCAAGGCAAAAGCAGAGCAAAGGAAGGTATCAACCCATCAATATGAGCATCAAGCTTCACCGTCCCTTGCCCTGCTCAGCTTAGCTCCCTTGCCTTGCTGAGCTCAGATGTGCACAGATAGCCCTGACTTCCAGGTCTGCTGCCCATAGCTCATAAAGCCTCCTTCTTGTTCTTTCTCTATTCCATGACTGTAGCTGTCCTTGATGAAAATCCCACATCCCTGCTGTGGTGTATTGGATAGGTGTGGCCCCTATACATTCATGTGTTTGAATGCTTGGCCCATAGGGAGTGGCACTATCAGGTGTGGCCTTGTTGGAGTAGTAATAGCCTTGTTGGAGGAAGTGTGTCAAGGGGAAGGTGGGGCTTTGAGGTCTTAAATGCTCAAGCTAGACCCAGTGTGAAAAAAAAAAAAAAGAAAAAGAAAAATCTAGTCTCCTGGCGGCCTTCAGATCAAGATGTAGAACTCTGGGCTCCTCCAGTTCCACCTGCATGCTACCATGATCCCCGCCGTGAGGATAACATACTGAACCTCTGAAATCGTAAGCTGTCTCCAATTAAATGTTTTCCTTTATAAGAGTTGCCTTATTCATGGCATCTCTTCACAGTAACTAAACCCTAACTAAGACAGAAGTTGGTATCAGGCATTAGGGTATTACTATGGTAGACCTGACTGTGCTTTGGTTTGGAGGATTGTGGATTTGGGAATTTTGGAAAGCAGTGGAATGCTTAAAGTGAGGCTTAATAGGGCATACTAATAGAAGAAAAGAGAGCTGACTGTAGAGGATTATAGAATGGCAGAAAAACACTTAAAGAAATGCTCAACGTCCTTAGCCATCAGGGAGATGCAAATCAAAACGACTCTGAGATTTCACCTTACACCCACCAGAATGGCTAAGATCAAAAACT
>CM053760.1:3409059-3460495 GCA_028658305.1 Pachyuromys duprasi
AAAAAAAAAAATCTAGTCTCTTCCTGGCCATCTTTAGATCAAGATGCTGGGCTCTCCAGCACCGTGTCTGCCTGCATGCTGCCATGCTTTATACCATGATGATAATGGACTAAACGTCTAAACTGTAAGCCAGCCCCAATTACATGTTTGCCTTTGTAGGAGTTGTCTTGGTCTTGTTGTCTCTTTTCAGCAATGACTCACTAACTAAGACACCTACTATCTGAGATAACCCTAGGGTCTCTGTTGTGATGCAGGTTTTATCTTCACAGCTTCATGCAGTTGCCTCCTGCAGTCTCCTTGCTGAGATTCCAAACTGTACATAAGTTGCCTGATATCTGCAGGTCTCTGGAACTTTGGTACAAGCCTGTATTGTCTCTATAGTTTGGGTTTTTTGTTGGTTGGTTGTTTGGTTGGTTGGTTGGTTGGTTGGTTTTTTGTTGTTATTTTGTGTGTATGTGTATGTGCCTACAAAATAAAATACCACCTGGATGGTGGCAACAGGTTTTGCTGCCGCCTCAAGATGTACCCTGGCTCCCTCTTCCCACAGCTGCAGCAGCATCTGATGAAACTGGGAAAACATTTCCCTAGGAGGTTCTTCAAAGAAGTGAACGCTTGGGGCATATCCTCTCTTCTCTAGTACACCCCTTTTTAAATGAATTTGCATGAATCATCGCGGGGTCTTGTCTCTCCCTGGAGGCAACATTCCTATTATTGCGATACAGGGTGCAGTGCTTTCTTTAATTGTATTAGTATATAAGCATTGGGGTGAGAAAGGAATAGAGATAGGGAGAAATCGTGAAATAAACTATGAATGATAAAGGAAATTTGGGCTAGAGGCATGAGAGGTAGTGGAAAGTCTATTACAGATGTAGAAATCTAGAAAAGATTTGTGTAGATGCCACAAGGCATAGTCACGGAAGTCTTTTGTGTGGGGGTGACTGTGGTGGACTGAATGACAAATGCCCCCCAAAAGGCTTATGTACTCAAACATGTGGCCCCTCATTTGTGGCATTGTTTGGGAAGGTTACAAAACTCTCAGGAGGTGGAACCTTGTTGGAGCAAGCATGCCTTTGAGGGTGTGCTTTGAGAGTTTATAGGTGGTGCCCACTTCCTGTTCTCGCCACACCTCATCTCTGCTTCCTGGGTGAGGAGGAATAGGTGATTAATCAGCTGCTGTCTGCTCCTGCCATCATGTATTTCTGGCATGTTGCCAGGCCCTCTCTGTCACAATGGATTCTATCCTTCTGGAAATATGGGCCCAAATAAACCCTTTCTCTCATTCTTATTTTTTGTTCTGTTCTGTTTTGTTTTTCTTTTGACAGTAAAGTCCATCTCTGCAACAGAAATATAATTAATGCACAGAGATAGATGTTAAACTACAATAGCTTAGCAATAAAAGTACAAAATTATAAATGGCAATGCCAACAAATTTAGATAAAGCAAAGCAACTGAAAGTTAAAAGAGAAATTTACAAAGACAGTAGCATGCCACAGGAGGCACTATGCCCTTAGTCCAATTGTTTTCCTCACTGGGACAAGGTTTTCTGTGCTGTTAGAGTCTCATCTATTTAGGTCTTCACAGGTCGGAGAGTAAGACTTAGTCTCAGGAGTTCATCACTGTACCTAGCTGAATGAGGGATTTCTGTGAAGGCAAACAACTTTCTTCCAGAACTTCCTGGCCAGAGTTGAGTTTCTCATGCCTAACCCTAGTACAGTTTTCCTTCAGTGACTTAGAGATTGGGCTTTCTGTAAGTTCTTCCTGGAATGACGGCTCTGAAGGGAAGGGCTGACTGTCCAGGTGTCTTTATATGCCAACATACAGCTGCACACCACAGCCTTCCTCAGTGACTCCAGGTAGCTCAAGCTTGGCAACACAGTGGGGGAGAGCCATGTTTTCTGGCTTTATCCAGGTTTCCTGGCAACACTTCACACATCCTTACCCTCACTCTCCTCTGCTCTGCTCTGTTCTGTGTTTGCTTTCACCAACCTGGATCTCTCTTTCTTTCTGAAACTCACAATGCCAGTCCTGTGAGCATTTCATAGCCAACAACAATGCTGAGCAGCAGGGTCGCTGAGGTGGCTGTGGGCCCAGTAGCAATGGTAGCCAGAGTCACCGGGGTCTGTTCATGGGAGTTTACTGATGGTTCATTCTTGTAGGTAGTTCCCTGGCAGAAGCATTCAAGGAAGATGAACAGGGTGGTCATGGCAAGTGCAGCAACAGTGGTGGGCCTTCAGAACCATTCACAGGAGAGCCATTCACTGACATGTACAGCAACAGCAACGACTGCTTAGGGATTCAGAACATTGTGGGGTAGGGGTAGAGTGGGCTGTTGGTACAGCAGCCCTAGCATTTCTCCTTCCCTTAATTATATTTAGCCACTTTTTCAGATGTTGCTCCCATCTGCCGTTTTACCCAGAATCAACATTACGTCTAAAGAAAGATGAAAGCAATTTTAATATCAAACCTAGAATCATTTTAAACGAAGAAACTAAATTTAGGAAATTAAATCATTAAGTTAAAAGTAAGTGATGGAGTGGGTTTGCAACTCAGAAAATCTGTCTCCAGTCTGTGCGCTTGACCATTCTATTGTTGCCCTTCTTCTGTTGGCTTAGAAGTAAGTTCCGAATAAGTCTTGACAGCACCTGACTTGAGGTCAATGACTGAGTCTCCTAAGGGGTGATGAGACAACTTGTGAAGGACACATGGTAGCGAGCAGGGCTTGGGTTTTGCTCTAGTTGCTGGTGTTCAGTATTTGCAGTGCTCAGTCAGACGTGACTTTATTATTCTACTTTCTCTTCTCTAACGTGTTAGCTACGTGCCTTGTTCTGCTTTTCTTTACTATTCCAGATGATCTTATTGTCATGAGCCACGTCAGAGCTTCCACATGCCAGAGTCTTTACGCAGATTTCAGCCTTTACTACTTTATACCTGTGCAGAGCACTCATAATAAATTTATCCAATGCCCTTCTTGATAGACTCTTTCAGTGGTTCACACATTTGAAACTTCAAAAGATATCATTATGGCTGTTTTTATACAGCCAGAATTCACCTCCTCACATATATTATATATTTATTAAAGTATATTTATCCACTCTTCCTGATACTCCACTTTTAACTCCAAATCTTCCATTTATCTGTCTAAAATCATTTTCTTTTGCATGAATAAAAGACCCTTGAGTATTTCCTATAGAGAACACCTACCAGTAATTAAGGAACCCTGATCACTTCTGAGAATATGTCCATCTTTCTTTGACCCTTAAAGAGGACTTTCCCTTTCCCTAGTTTGGTCCTTTAAAGAGAGATCACTTCTTTGTCTTCTGGTTCTCATTGTTTCTCTGGAGAAGTCAGAGTTAAATCATTTTTATTTTTCTAAATTTAGTTTCTTCTTAGTTGATGCTTCTGCAAAGGTATTTTATTGCATACATTGGATGATTCTATGTCTGCATATGGTCATTTATGCATTTATCCTTCTTGATGTTTGTCGAGTTTCTTGAATGTGTGAATTAATATTTTTTCTTCAGTATTAAAAAATGCTTAGCTGTTACCAATTTGACATTCTGTCTCCTCTCATTTTCAAATACCACTTATACATATATCTGAATACTTTCTATTTGCCTTTTATGTAAGCATTTTCCATTCTCTTTCTTTGTGTTTCAGTTTGTGTTGTGTTTCTGTTGACCTGACTTTCAGGTCAGTAATCCCTTTCATCTGCCACAACCAATCTGTTACTAAACCCGCTCACTTAGTTTTCATTTAGTTGTGATTTTCATCTCAAAACAATCTTTCCCTCTCTAGAATTGTAGTTTATCTTCATAGTTCAAATGTTTTTATGTGTATAATTTACCTGAGTTTTCAGTTTTTATAGAGAATGGACCTCTACACTTTCTGCATACTCATTTACCAACAGCACAATGTTTTTAGACATTAAATTTTATCAATGAGTAAACTGAAACACTGTCTTATCTAATATGTAATAAATATTGGCTGAGTATAAATGTATACTTAAAGAATGTGTTTCACTGTGGCTAATAGAGAAACTGACTATGAAGACTTACTATATACAGGTCTCTTCTGCTCACTTGGAGGACACTGGACTTGGACAATTCGTGATATTGTTTCAAAGCTCAGTATTGATACCTCTGAGATACTTTGGACCTTTTCTGAATGTGTCTCATCTCAAGTTCATCAAATAAGGCATGACTGTGAAATATGCTTTTCCTCAATCATAAAAACTACCGCAATTGAAAGCTTCTCAGCTAAATTTGGTCTTTATTTAGCTAACTGGGCTGCCACCTTCAGCAGTACAAGGATAGGAGATTTAGAACAGATGATTCTCAGGTGAAAAACGGGTACTATAAGAAACAAAGGTCTGTGAAAAGAAAAGAATGTCCAAAGGACTTCCGGGAAGAGAACATATCAGGAAATGAGAAACAGAAAACCAGGCAAGTGGTTTCAGACAACAAAGCCGCCGTACCTCCCACGGCTTGGAAGATTGCAAGAGCCCATTTAATGACTCCATAGAGCCACAAAGAGTCTACACTTCTCTGATTTTCCTACTTTGCCATTACCCTGAGCTCTCTTCATGAACAAGTTGGATATGGCAATTCCAGGAATCACAACTTTACTTATCAAACACCAGAGACAATAATATTAACTATTCCTGTCTCAGATTCCATCAGTTTCCAATAAAGTGAATGGTGACACCAGCTGTCAGAATAAAATTTGCCCAGATAAGTATCAATGGTTGGCTTAGCTCAACTCGTCTGAATGTATTGACCAAAAATATTTACTCTCCCAAGAACTTAAGAAGGAACTGGTTTTCTCAAAAGATTATCTGCTATGGGTCAGCAAATACATTTGATGTTTACAGTAGGGAAGGATGAAAAAATGACTACTATCCTGTAGTATTTGCTACTGACTGCAAGAGACCCTCAGAAAATTCAAATAATTTGGTATGTTTGGAATACAAAGGACAAAACATGAAAGAATAATTGGAAAACAGGGACAAGTAAGATCATGAAGAGGCTTAAGTTGCTGAACTGAGTTTAGGCCTTGTCCTGAACTCAGCAGAGGGTTACTAAGCCATTTCAAGCAAAGAAATTGAGAAGACTAGTTTTATTATAAAGAACAACAACAACAAATGGGATAAGACTGAAGACAGGGAAATGTAATGGACATAAACATAGCCATAAACTAAGGAAATATTTTCATGTGAATTATGCAAATAATAGCTAACATTTGCCTGAATTAACTCATGATGGAGGAATTGAGACTCAAAAGTTAAGTAACTTGCCCAAAGTTTTAAGCAAATAACAGAGGTGTTAGGAAGTCTGCCTCTAGAATATGTGGGTATAATTACTCTGTTGTATAGAAAGCTCTGATAAGCCTGTCAGATGCATGAATTTAGGCCTATGACTAAATGAACCAAGAAATTATATATATAATATATATTATAATGCATACATACATACAAACACACACATATGTACACATACACACACACTGGCTGAGGACTGTTAGAGTAGGGTAAAGCTCTGGGTTTATGTTCTGTTTCTGGTCTCATTAGGCTCAATTTTGGCTAAGTTTTCTGAGTCCTCTCGGAGTATTTCCTCACCAATACAGACAGCATAAGGAGAACAACTGTACTTTGCAAAGTTGTAGAAATTAAATTGTGAGAAAACTCTGATATAGTTTTTTTTGCACATGAAAGGCCCTTAAAAGTGTTCAACCCCCTTTTTGTGGTATGTCAAATCATAATGCCATCATGAAGTGGACATCCCAGATACCTAGATAACCCAGAAGTCTAGAATAGACTAGTTGGCTAATGAGCCAACATGGAAAGAAAACACTTTCTCAAGGATTCTAAACCTGAAAGGTGCATGAAAATGAAGAAAATCGATTACTTCTTGATTTTATAAATCTGTAACTAAAATTAAGTATGCACTTCAATATGAATCTTATACAACAAACTTCAGTGATACTAATAGTTATCTATGCCTATTGTCACCAATGGAAAATCAGGTATTTCCACACCACATTTCAATCACTGTGACATTATGAAATAATCTTCACACTCATCACTACTTCGAAATGATACCAGCTATTTCATTTCAAACTGAATCTTGTTATTTAGTGATCAACTGTACACACACACATACCTGTTTCTCTATTTTATAAACTGTCTGCTTCTGTGGCTGGGGTTTTGTTCAACAGCAGAGCACTTTTCTAGTATATATGAAACCCTAGGTTTGTTCCTAAAGCATCAGAAAAAAATGTTTTTAATATCATAAACTTTAAAATAATTTTATAATTCAATTTCAATAAAAATTTTGGTTCCTTTATAATCTTGTGTATTTGGTTTGATGTGTCTGACATGATTTTGAGATGACAGTGAGTGCTACCATCAGTGGAAGACAGTCCATGGTACACAATGAACCTCTGCACTAGAAGAACTCAGACAGCAGAATGCAACATGAACTCTCTAATCAAGACACAGTAAGTTTGGAAGAGGAACGTCTAGTGCTCTCCCGCCTGTGACCCTGGGTAGAACCAGGGCAGGATGCAGATGACCTGGGCCTGGCAGCTCCTGTGACTTTTTCTGGAGCATTCTTGTAAAACAGCAGCCACATTGCCACATGTGCCTGGAATTTGATTTCCAGGCCAAGTGTCAGCTTTTCCATGCTAAGACTCCCTCGGGTTTTGGCCCAGGTTCTCCTGCTGTCAAGGCTGGCCCTTTCAATACCTCAACCACCTGCCAGCTAGAACAGATTTTGGAATTTTGGCCACTACTTCTGAGTCACATTGTCAACCACAGGCTTCCACCTGCAGCCTTGGGAGGCCTGAACTGCAAGGTGCCTGAGGATATGGCCAGCACTACCCCCTCCCTATCAGGGCAGCACATCCTTCTTTATGGGTCAGAAGCCATTTCAGAGATGGGCCAATTTCCTCTCTTTGCTTAAAAAAATGCATTTTATAAGAGTGAGTTTTCCCTAATCTTATCTAGAAATGTTAGAGTCTAGTTCTGACTTTTTTCTTATACCCTGAAACCTAACAACACATTTGCCACAGGAAATGGTGGGGAGAGTATCTTGGGC
This sequence comes from Pachyuromys duprasi, assembly GCA_028658305.1. NCBI lineage: Eukaryota > Metazoa > Chordata > Mammalia > Rodentia > Muridae > Pachyuromys > Pachyuromys duprasi. The sequence goes on from CM053760.1 coordinate 3,416,154, forward strand.
AATGAAGGATATTATTATAAAGTCCTTGCTTGGATTCCTTAAACAAACAGGTTCTTCGTGTCTCCGGGAACTGGTAGAGCTCATTGTTCAGAAGCTGACAAAAACATTCTCTTCCCAAACTGTTCCTTTTTCAGAAGCAACATGAACCCACTAAGACCTTCGTTTGTGGAAAACATACCTGCTTCACTCATGAGACAGATAAGGGGAGCGGCCACCATTCCACAGATATTAGCCTAAGTGGTATATGTTGTGTAGCTGAGAACAAAGACCCCAGACGCACCGTCTCTTTGTTCACCCTTGCAGTTCTTGAGGTCAGGCCCTGGATATGTTCGGCAAGCATTTATCTATTATTAGAATTTCTGGGGCTGCACTGATAACCTGGAGGTAAAGAGCACTTGCTACTCTTGTACAGGAATCAGGTTTGGTTCTCAGCATCTCCACAGCAGCTCACAACAGTCTATAAATCCAGTTTCAGGGAATCTGATACCCTACAACTGCCTCCTTGCAAACCAAGCATGTGTGTGGTATAGTTACATACATGCAGGAAAACTTTCATACACATAAAATAGAAATTTTTAAATGAAAAATTCTAATATTTTATAAGGAATGCACAACACTATTCAACTAAAACCTCTTTACTATTACCCAAACTTTCTTTATATTATTTACCTGATCCTTTGGGATTAAAGACAAGTTGATAAAGGATACAGAAAGATGAGTAGTATCATAAGGCCCAGCAAAGAGAATTTGGAGTTGACATTTAATGAGAAGATAAACCTACAAAACACTCAGAAGGAAATGGACCTCGTTTTGAAGGACTAGACCCATAAACTAGATCATTGTAACATTATTAATATGGAAATGATTCTGTGGGGTCTTATTTATTTATCTTTATTAATTAAATTTCTTCTTAGACAATTTTGTGATGCATACAACTCTATTTTACCCCACAACCTCCCCACAAATCTGTCTCACACATTCAGGTCTATTTAGGGGGTCTTTAGTGACCTTTTAAACAAAGCTGTCTGTGTGACCATGGGTTAGGAGTTATTTGTGGTAGCTTCAGCAGTGAATGTACAACTAAAGACAGTGATTCTCCCTCTCCTGGAATCTATCTCTCGGTAGTTTAGAGTGATTGTCCTCAGCACCATGGCAGCACAATTCAAAATCAAGAAGGTAGAGTAATTAATCTCAAGAGCAGAAAGATCAGGAGTACAGGAAACGAAATGTGACTGCCTTTCATGATATCAGCAAGTATGATTTCCACTGCAGAAAGACATTGCAAGGCAGCTAGGAAACTATTTTTCACCCTATTTGTTTAGAGCCTGTTGATGCTAGGCATTAAACTTTGTCTATCAGAGGTGTAATTGTGCAAGTTTTTCAACATTTCATGTGAAGATTTTTCACACAGATAGAAGACAGAATAGAGAAGACACAGAATAAATTAATTAGATGCTTACCATAAAATATATTATCAGATTTCATGGGCGTTTTATACACCCCAGATTAAATGCAGAAGTATAAAGAATTATCTTTAGATTTTAGAATCAGTAAGCAAAATTAAGGTTTCAGATTTTTTTTTCTCCCTAGACTAATCTCATTGTTGGCTTTTACCATCTTAATGTGTTGTGGTAGATTATATGACCTCATGTTATATCAAGTGGATTCAATCAAGCCTGACTGTTACCTTAGCTATGGGTACCAAGTATTTAAATCCTCACAATATAAACAAATATAAACAAAATTTCCTCAGGGCATCTGTCTCTAATATCATAAAGAATACCAAATAGAAAATATTTTAAGCTAACTCAATCACATTTTAATGAGTCCCATATTCCCACCTAGATGGGCTTATCAACATCTTGTCTTCAAAGGAAAACAAAAAAGGAAGTAGAGTTTTAGCTAACATGTGTCAAATAAACGGAGACAATCAAACCAGATAATCACTTTGGGAACCGAAGGAATAATCCACTTGGCCTAAATTGGTTGAATTAACCTCAGATTTGCTAAATCTAAGTTTCTTTTGTCCCTTAGAGTAATTACCAATAAAGGTTTAAATAAACAGTTTCAAAAATGTCCAAGAGTCATATGCAGTAGAAATATCACTTTATTCGCAAGCCAGCTGAGAACGAGACAGAACTGGTCCTTGTCAAACTCTTATGTTTGCTCATAATTAAGAATTAAGGAATTAAGTTTCATTCTTCAGTACAGATACACACACATAAGCGTGTACAGGTAGTTGTAATTTTCCATACCCGATAGTCTTGAAAATATTTTATAATTTACCTTTCCATCAGTAAATTCAAACTTCTGGTTTTGAAAATAAAAACAATAAAAATGGTTTAAAAGAAAGAAAGAGAGAGAGAGAAAGTGAGCTTTCTGAATGGGAAGTTCAATATCCTGCCAATCACAGTGCGTATTAGTCTTCACAGTGTTTTATTCTAATGTAAAGTGATTTCATATTGCTTTTTGTTTGATTCTTGATTTTCTAAGATTGTTAGATAACTATTTGTATTCTTATTAGGGAACTTAAGAGAATTAAAAAGTCTGTATGTGTGTGTGTGTGTGTGTGTATGTGTGTCTGTCTGGATATCTGTCTGTGGTTGTATATATCACAAATACCATTTATAACATTTCATCCCAGCTATTGGAAACCTCGATACTTCAAGCCTATGTCTCTTGTATGATTCACTTCACTAATAGCTTCATGGCACAATGTATGTGCTCTTAGTGAAATTAAAAAATAGTAAATTGACACTGAGCTGCCATGGGTTACATCTGAGCAGAGGTTTTAGGTTATCTCCATGCATGGTACTTGGTTGGAGTATCGGTCTCAGAAAAGACCCCTGTGCCCAGATATTTTGGTTCTGTTGCTCTCCTTGTGGAGCTTCTGTCCCTAGTAAGGGGAAAAGGGACTGTCTCTGACATGAACTCAGTGGCTGGCTCTTTGACCACCACCCCCTCCGAGGGAGGAGCAGCCTTGTCAGGCCACAGAGGAGGACATTGCAGCCAGTCCTGAAGATACCTGATAAGCTAAGGTCAGATGGAAAAGGAGGAGGACCTCTTTATCATTGGACTTAGAGAGGGTCATGGGAGGAGATGAGGGAGAGAGGGTGGGATTGGAAGGAAATGAAGGAGAGGGGAACAGCTGTGATGTAAAGTGAATAAAATGTAATTAATGTAATTTTTTAATTTTAAAAAAATAGTGAATTGAGAAGTGGTTTAGACCACAGTTTTAAACAGTATTTCTTTAATGTGTTGTAAGATGTTCAGAGCAGTTAGCTTTTTAAAATCATTTCCTCAAGTAAGTGAGGTAAAGGTAGGCCAAACCCATTTTATGGATGAGTTGCATTGTGTTAAAACGTTTTGTTGGAAATCTTATGGCTGTTCAGTGTTAAAGCTAGAAATAGCCTTTTCAGCTAGCTGGGAGTGGACTCACGAAAAAGCCCTTCCAAGTTTGACTGTGTGAGCTCAGTGGTCTATCGTGAGAATATTTGGCTGAAGTATATGGAGGAGGCAAGTGCTGACTTGGGAGCTCTACTATTTGACAATCACTCTTTTTTTAATGTAATTTATTTATTTTTATATTAATCACAGGTTAGGTACTTTGTATCCCAGTCATAGCCCCCTCCCTCATTCCCTCCCACTCTCCCCATCCCTCCCTCATCTCCTCCCTGCCCCCCTCCAAGTCCACTGATGGGGGAGGACCTCCGCCCCTTCCATCTGACCCTAGCTTATCTTGACAGTCACTCTTAATTGAATCCTGTCAATGACTCAGATACAAACTATTCTTCCAGGTCTCAGATGCGGGGTGGAGGGGGGCACCAAATGGGTAGTTCTATTAAAGTGGTAGATTCGTTTTCTTCCATTTATTCTTGAAAATACAAAACGTCTTGGAAAAATAAAATGTATGCTTTTTCCTTTGATCTAGAATGAAAAATCCTAGTCGCTACAGCCATGTAAGGACAATGAGCAAGCAGAGGCCATCGTTATCTTTAGTGCAGCTTCAGAAGTGGAATCATCACTGTGCCATCCACTAGCACCTACCTGGTTCAGTTATTTAACACATATTTTTAGGAGAAAGTAGGATACAGTGAGAAATTCTATAGGAATATATGCAAGCCCCAGATTTCCTATGCATACCAAGGCTAAGCCTAGAGAAGGAAGCCACACTTCAGTGGAATGCAGCATAATCTTTGTGGACCTTCAATAAGTCATTTCAAATGGCACCTGGTATGTTCATCTGCAATCTGCAATAACTTTGTCTCCCACCATTCCTAAAGTACCATTGTTCATGTGGTTTTATCTGTTTGTACATTCCTCTCATTGATGTCTCTGTCAAATTTAAGAAGAACTAGACATTGTCATAGCAGCCTCAACCTACCCTGCAGCAAGTTCCTATTTCCAGACTTGTAAGCCCTCTGTAAGACATAAAGGATTGAAAAGGACAGGTACAACCATTTGGTATAAAAATACACACACACACATATATATATATGTAGCAACAATTAATGGGAAAAGGGGCCATAAATTTGAAATAGAGCCAGGAGTACCATATGGGAGGATTTCAAGGGCAGAAAGAGAAAAATGTAATGATATTATAATTTCAAAAATAAAAGAAATTAAAAAAAACCTTCAGGCTGGAATGAGGGATGTCAGATGAGTCAAATCTTGCCTTCAAAGCACATTTTTAAGAAGCAGTAGATATAAAAATATAATTGTCAAGGCCACAGGGAATTAAGACAAACTCAGTCCTTATATGGATAGCTCAGCTGGGGTGTCTGGGTAGGGGCGCTTCCCTATTCTGAGGAATAAGGGGGAGGGGAAGCAGGAGGGAGGGTGGGACTGGGAGGAGAGGAGGGAAGGGCCTATGACCGATTTGTAAATTGAATTAATTAATTTTTAAAAAGGAATAAACACATGCATATGTTAAAGACTATAATCATGTTGCCATAATTAGAATAATAACAACAACACGGCCTGAAAACTTTTCATCACACACACCCACATTCAGGGGCATTCCCTCTGTGGGTCTGTGTTAATAGTGTTCCTAGGTCTACCTTTACCTGTACCTGTACTTTCCCCTTCCCCATCTTACTTCTCTGGACATCCTTTTTCTCCCTCACGGAACAGCAGGCTGTTACTTCTCACAGCTGTTATTTATTAGATTTGCAATTGTCCTAATCTTGTCTTAAACATGGAAGAATCCATTTTTTAAAAAGAAAAAAAAACCTCAAGGAATTAAACACTTCAAAATCACTGTTTTGTTTTGTTTTGTTTTGTTTTGTTTTAAGTATGTGGCCCCTGAGTCTTGCCTGCTGTGTTCTCCACTCTGGCACTGGGACACTGGCTGGGCTCTTTCCTCATTCCTACATATTCTCAAACACGGCAGATGTTAGTTACCATGGAAACAAATGAGTACCAATGAAGGTTCCTTCTTGGCTCCAGCATTGCTCCAAATGACCGGGCTACAGCATCTTGTTTCCCTCGGAATTTGAGGGAATGAATAAAGCTTCCTCACTGTTGCTGAAAGTGAGCTGGTGCCTTAAGCATGTCCTGATCCTGCCACGCCTGACAAACAGCTAATACCAAACTAATTTCACTGGAAAATTCAGTATTCTAGCAAAACAAATTCATCTAAATGTGGCCTGAAACTAAAAAGAATCTGGAAAACCAAGAACCAGCCCCTTTCAGTTGAGAAGTACATACGCCTTTGCTTTTTGGCTCCCAAGGACAATAGTTGTTGCCTTTAGACTTTTTTCTTTTTCAAGAAACAGCTGTCCAGTTTGGACCTGTCACTCCTGTGTTAGGAATGTTAGAGACGTGAGAAACAGCAAAGATGCTCAGGAAAGTGGAGCCTACGAAGACAGACAACTCACACATCCCAACTGCGTTTTTGATGGGAGCGGGTTACTTAATGGAAACTAAGATAGCAAACTTCCTTCTGTGAGCAATTGTCTTGATATTTTTCTTACCTGAAAAATAGCCTAGCATATTAGCAGCTATTTTTATTTTTTAATGTAATTTATTTATTTTTATATCAATCACAGGTTAGGTACTTTGCATCCCAGGCGTAGCCCCCTCCCTCATTCCCTCCCACTCTCCCTATCCCTCCCTCATCTCCTCCCTTCCCCCTCCAAGTCCTCCCCTTCCATGGGACCCATTGCCATCTATCTAAGGGGAGATGCTTGTTAACTTTTTATTGGTTCTGTGGTATAGAACAAGTGATAAATAAGCAGTGACCTTTATGGCTTGTAGCTAAAGCTCATATTTGTTTTATATTAAATTTTATAAAAATGTTCTATAATATGTACGTTTTTAATCATATCTAGCAGACAGCAAGATGATCTTTGTTCTTATTCAATCATTGTGAACTCAAGAATGAGCAAGTAACAAACACATGCCCAACTTCCAACAGTTCTGCATTCACTAATTACATCTTTTACAACTATTATAATATTTATCACCTGTACACACAAATAAATTCTTCTTGTTACAGCAGTTGCTTCATCTACTAGAATTTGCCCTTTAAGGAAAATGAGCACATATTTTATTTATGTATGTATTTTTACATAAATAAGAGATAACACAATAAATCCTGAACAATTTCACATTGATTCTTTGACTCACAAGACAGAACTTGTGATGTTATCCTTCAGTCGGCCCCAGCCCTATGATTGGCTAAGTCTTAGGTCTAGAAGGGAACCAAATATTGTTATTCTACTAAATGAAATGACCCTAAGTTCTTATTTCAGCCCTCATCAGAGAAGGTTATTTTTGCAGTAGCTACTGATTAGAAGAGAGATCATGGAATCCATCTTTTTCACTGTTAAAAAGTAGGTTGCTAATGAACTAATTAAAAATATGAAGTAAGGTAAAAAAATGAATGGCTGTTTTGTCCCTAAATATTTGAAGTGCTAAGTAATTATAACACTGATGCTTTCAATATGTTCATGACTTGTGCAAATGCATTAGCTGCTTGGTTTTTTCAGTCTTTCCTTCTCGGAAGAACTTCCTTTATCTTTGCTTACAGATAGAAATCTCAGATAAGGGACCACTTTCCAAACTAAAAGATTGGCATCTTCACAGGCAAATTACATTTTCTGTACAGAAAGAAAAGGGGCACATAAATTTAGAAGCTGCAGTCTCTTGCATGTGGATTTTGACTATCCTAATTCCTCCTTGAACATCTTAAGGAACTATTCAGAACATAACCATCAAGTGTTGCTACTGGATGTTAGAACAGAATCAGGTTGAAGTTCACTTCACTTGTATCAATATGGCTGTGCCACGCTTTTAGTGGTTGATGTTGACTGGCAGTTCTGAGCCACATAATTTGTTACAAACTTTTACTAATACTTGGCCTTAGAGATATTTTGATTGGGTTGTAGAAATATGTATCAAATGAATCTTACTCTTAGGGCTTTAAATTAGGCACCATCTCATGAGTCCTGAATCTGGATATGACTTCAGGTTTCTCATCTCTGCTTTCCAGATAATCCCTATGAATTGTTCAGCTCTGGCATATAGAGACCTACCTACTTGCCCTTCCAGATTTAATCAAACCTACCACTTTTCAAATAAAAATTTGTACTTCAAAAAGGCAAAAATGAAAGCTCTGTGGACAGCCAGCCAGTGTGACAATCAAGTTAGAAGAGTATATAAACAACGGCCACAACACTATAGCCATGAAACAATGACTTCTGATCTTAACTCCCATGTCTCTTTATGGCCTTACATTTCTGCTGAAGATTCAGGCTTAATCCCTTATCGCTCTGATTTCTTTGGGGGAAAAAAGATTGTTTGCTTAAAGGTAAAGTGCAGATCTCACATTAAAGCATTTCTTTCTTTCTGTACTGTCCCACTGACTGTTCTCCAGTCTGTCCTGAGTCTCTCTGGAGCCCAGCAATCAGGCTAACTTATATAAATTAAAGTGTTGACTGTTTATCTGTGAATAAATTCAAACTGGGACAAAGTACAACATTCACTTTAGGAATTAAAATCCATCTATCAGAAGAATTTCTTTACTGCTTATATTATATGTCCTATGCGTCCAAATATGTGACCATGAGTGCATAAACCATTGTTCAGCAAGTGTGTTTTTCATTATCTAGTCCAAGAAGTTGTTTTCCCAATCATAAAGTTGGATATATTCTCATCAAGTATAAGGTTTAAAGACTTGAGTTACATTGTGCTCATAGTATCTTTAATGGCTGGTGAGAAATTCATGGCTGGCACCTTCCCCATGGGGCAGGTATTGATGAGTATAACCTGTTTGCTCTCTGTCATTCTATAGATAATTGATAAAAGATTCAAAAGGGGAGGATCACAACATAGTGATGCAGGGTCCTGGTGGTATAGGCCTGTAATCCTATCAAGAAGTGTCACAAGTTCAAGGCCTGCACAGGCTACAGAATGAGTTTAAAATCTGCCTGGGTAACTCAGTGAGCCCTGCTTCAATTAACAGAAAATGAAAATGAGAGTCAGGATGGGGACGTATCTCGGTAGCATAACGCCTATTCAACATGAACGAGGTCTTAGATCCAGTTCCCAATGAAAGGTGGGGAGAGGAGACTCCGGTTGTTATGAACATTTGGATTCCAGACAGGAGAACCTGATGGAGGGAAGAGAAAGAGAGCTCCTTTGCAACAGGCCAGTTGGCCGCAGCCAATAAGCCCGATGGAAACTACTAGAGAAGAGCTTGGCCTGCATTTTGATGTAGCTGTGACTTCTGGCATTGAAAGAGGGTCAGGAGAACTTGAACAGATCTGAAAACAGAGAGTGGACCCTTTGACAAAGACGGTTTCATTAAGAGGGGAATAGCAGGGTGCAAGTGCTCTGATCAGGCAAATAGAAAAAAATACGGAGATCTAATTATTGGGATAGAGGAGATAAATGCAGAACAAAGGAAGGTCAAAGTAATAGTAAGGTTGTCTGAAAAATATATACAGAATCATACTATTAACTATTTACCTAAAAAAAAAAAAACCTATAATACATGTAACTCTCTTTCTCTCTCTCTCTTCTCCCCACCTCTATGTATATGTGTTTAAATGAAATTTTCTAACCTGAGCTTACAATGCTTCTTCCAAGAGCTAAAGGGCATGTAAAACAAACAAACAAACAAACATACAACCACAAAAATCCAGCAACACCAGGCATGAAAAGTCCTCATTTGAGTTGTTGGTCAGAATTGTCCAAGAGACTCCCAAAACATTAAAGGTTGTTGCTCACCAGAAATGGAAGATAAATCCCTGTATCTGAAGACAATATCCACTTTAGACACAGGGCACAGAGGCCCCTGAGCTGGGATTGACCTGAAGATCTCTTCCGCAATGACTAGCTCTCATGGTAGTAAGTGACATCTCAAGTTCTAAAAGAGAGAAGCAACCTACAATTCTACTGAGCTATTATGCCTATGAACCTTAGCAATAACCTTAGCAGTAACCAACAGCTTGCTAATCAAATTTAAGATCAATTCAACCAGAGGAAAATTATGTCTGGTACTGGAAACCTAGCTAACTATCCAGGGCCAGTGAAGCTATGGATCTTGCAGGAGAACTTATAACCAGCACTTTACTAAACCAACACAATTCCTAACTACATTCTAAAACTCGGCCTTTATATCCACAGGTAAGTCTGGTCCTGACCCCTTACCCAAGGAAGCTTCTCTCTATAACAGACAAAGACTGTTACAGAAAAAACACAAAGAAATAAAATGCAGAATTGTGGACCCAGTGTCAACAGATACATTTACAAAATACCTAAGGCTCGAGAACACTGAAGACTGGATGCCAGGGAATTTGCGGTGAGACTGTGTCTCTCAATAATGTCAGAAGCTACAGTTATAAACCTTCACCGATAAGTCTAAAGTGAGCTGAACAAGAATACGACATAACTCTATACAAGGAAGTACAAGTAACTAAAGAATGCTGAGAGCAGGAGAAACAGTCTTTTCCAGGAAAGAGCACACCATCTGCTCATCCAATGCTAACTGTTCATCCAATACCAAACGGTTATCCCTGAAAACACACACCAATTAACATCACACAGACCAAGCTGCGCTTATTTGTTGCATGTAACAATAATTAATAAAAAAGAAAAAGGCCCGGGGAGTGACAGACTGGCTAGATCCCAGAGGAGGACTTTGCAGCCAGCCCTGAGGAGACAGGATAAGCTGGGGTTGGATGGAAGGGAAGGAGGGCCTCCCCTGTTGGTGGACTTGGAGGGGGCGGGGAAGAAGGAGATGAGGGAGGGAGTGGGAGGGAGGGTAGGAGGAAATGGGGGAGGGGGCTACGCCTGGGATTCAAAGTACCTAACCTGTGATTGAGATAAAAATAAATAAATTTTAAAAAAAAAGAAAGAAAAAGGCCATGAATTTGAAAGAGAACAAAGAGGAGTTTATAGGAGGGTTTAGAGAGAGGAACAGGATGGAAGAAATGCTGTAATTATGTTATACATTCCCAGTCAATCTGTAGTTCTGTAACCCTCAGAATCTCTACTTTCACCCTCTTGTCAGTGGCTGGGGTCATTTTGGCATCCTTGACTCAGATCTCTAGCTGACAGTCTAACAGTAGTGCCTCATTCTCCAACTGTCGTTTCACTTTCCTTTCTGAGCAGTTCTTCTTCCTGGGACATATGGCCCATTGTCTGTCACATGGAACAAAGTCAGTGGTGCCCCTAAACGTCCACCCTCACCCAAGTATCTGGGATCTATGTTTTATTACATTGTTGTCAGACAGAATTACATTGTTTTTACTGATACTGTTTCCTGTGTTGCAACCACAATTGCTATCTGCAAGCTTTCAAACATATTTTCTTAAAGAGCACAACTTGCTTGTAGTTGTTTTGCTCTGGGGAACTAAGGGTGAAGTCAGTGCACACACTTCAGGCAAAGAGCAAAGGAGGGAAACATCAGGAGAGTGAGGAAGGCTCCCAGATAAGAAAGGAGACATCCAGTAATGTAGACTCATGGTTGGGAGCCACAACTGTGTGGGTCAAAGAACTAAGATAGGGAAGGCTCATGGGAAAGTGAAATAATGAGATTCCTGTGCTCAAACAAATAAGAAACTGCACTTTTATTTGGTCATTTAAAGATTGTGTGAGAGGAAGGATAGAAGGAGCTGGAAGGGTCAAGGATACCACAGAAGAACTACAGAGTGAGCTAACCTGGGCCCATAGGGTCTCACAAAGACTGAACCAACAACAACAAAAAGGCAGGCATAGGCTGGGCCTAGCTCATCTACACACATGTAGCAGATGTGCCGCCTGGTCAACATGTGGATCCCCTAACAATGGGAGTAGTGGCTGTCTCTGCCCCTGTTGCCTGCCTTTGGATCCCTTTTCCCTAACTGGGCTGCCTTGTCAGGCCCCAATGGGAGAGGGTACAGTTAGTCCTGCTGTGACTTGAGAAGCCAGAGTGGGTTGGTACCACTTGTGGGCCGCCCATTCTCTGAGAAAAAGTAGAGGAGGTGATGGGGAAGGGGGCATAAGGGTGGGACTGGGAAGAGAGGAGGGAGGTGGCTGGGACCAGACTGTAAAGTGATGACAGAAAGGAAGGAAGGGAGGGAGGAAAGGATGGAGGGAGAGATTGTGTGGCTTCTAGACACAGAAGATGATGAAGAAATTATTTGCACATAGAATGTTTGGTGCATAAGGGCTGGCATAGGAGAAACTCAGTGAAGGTCTAAGAGTGACTGACTGACTGCAGACATGAATGTCACTTCTGGTTCATTTAGTTTCTTCCCCTGACTAACTCCTACTCATCCTTTAAAACCTGCTTTACATAACTGAAATCCCCAGGCTGATGAGTCACATCCTTCCGTAGCTCACAACAGGCTGCCTATGCTGCTATTTGATTAAATTGTATTGTGGGTATGTTTTTGTGTGAGTTCATTCCCAGAACTCTGAAATGCTCCAGGTGGCTCGCTGTGCGTTGCTCATTTGTGCACTTTCAAGCCCTACCGCAAAGCAGTTATCTAGTCAATGTTAAAGGAAAGAAAGAACTGATGTGAAGAAGTCTATTCCCCTGCGGTTTTTCAGCAGAATTGTTAATTAGCAGTAATATTGTCTGTCTTCTCTCTGGGACTATTATTTCCTGGGAGAAAGTGGTCTGGGTTCCACATCTGATTTCTGTTCACCAGTAGTTCAGAGAAAATCTCCTGGTTTCTTTCTAAGGGTTCCACACATGTCACAGGTTCCTGCCAATTATATAAGTAGAAGCCGTCCTTTTGGGAACAGCCACATTAGCGTCATTTGCAGTCACCAACAAGCAAACAGAAGCATTGTGGTAAGCAAGGTCGTCCCTAGACACAGAGATCTCTTATCCTCAGAAGCTGTTGTCCTATTTTCAGAACGGTATGTGCCCAAGACCTAGAATCTAGGCAGTTCTCAGCGAAGGTCTGAGAACTGCCAGCTAAACACATAAACAAATGCTAGTTCCTCTGTGCTTTTTATTCTTTCCCTGGACTAAGCCTGACCTATAGCCAAATGAGCAAAGTTCAAACCCCACATGAGTTCTCACCCACCTTATGTTTGATGGAAAGATTTCATCTCTCCATGCCCATTTCTTCCATTTCCAGTGGAGGACAGGCAACATGAGTCACTGTCTTCAAACTGTTTTTGTCAGACTCCAACAAAACCTTCTTACAAAATATATAGTCCAATTTCTGAAAATAAGTAAATCTTCAGTAAATAGTCATCAAAACAATGGTGGCAGTAGAAATGAACAATATGCCTGTGTGTGCATAAGCAATATATAAACACATCAATATTATACATATCAATGTGTGAATGTAGGAATGAGCATTTGTGTATCTGTCTGTGTAACATATATTGTAGTCTCATGATAATAAAACATCCCACTTAAGTTTTTACCATACATAATCATGACAACCACAATTAAGAGTTATCAGGTGCTCAGTGGGGAAAGACACTTGACATGCAAGCCTGGAGATCAGAGTTTGATCTCCCAAACCTGCGAAAGGTGAATGGAGAGAATTGACTGCACATAGTGTCCTCTGCCTTCCAAGCACGTGCTCCGGCACACATGCCTCTCCCATTCTCTATTCTGTAATTTATTTTAGAGTCTCTCTCTCTCTCTCTCGTCCTCTTCCCCTTGTCTTCCCTTTGAAGCATACTAACAGAGCAGTTACTGAACACAACCAATTCTTGAAGAATCCGGGCTGCATGGATAGTGGGAAATGGAGTGACTGCCCTCACTGAGTGACTGCCCTCACTGAGTGACTGCCCTCACTGAGTGACTGCCCTCACTGAGTGACTGCCCTCACTGAGTGACTGCCCTCACTGAGTGACTGCCCTCACTGAGTGACTGCCCTCACTGAGTGACTACGGAAAGCTGCAGGCAGCATTCTCACGCTCAGGTTGAACTAGAGTCCATGCTGATGCTAAAAACAGCTGGGGCTGGTCTTATTTAACATTCCCACAAATAAAATTTGATTAAAGTAACATTTTCAACTAACATTTGGAAATGTGGAAAATCCAAAGGCAATGATAAAAGTCATACTGTGATCTTTCCTCAGATTCCCCAGCTTGGTGATTCCTAACACTATGTAAACCTCTGTACTTAATAAAGATTCCCAACAGAAACAACAGTGATAAAAATCAGCAATGGAGAGAGACCCTTCCACGCGAGCCGTGGGGAGATTCATGTTGACTTCCTGGGGGAGAATCCATAAAACAACCACAGTAGTCAAGCAGAAGAGCCTCGTGGTGCTCACAGCATAAATCAGGCTACTATGAGCGGGCCTCAGGAGGTGCAGCTCCTGTCCTTGCCCACTGCATGCAGACATGGCTGGCTCACGACAGACTCAGGGCCACATGTGGGAGCAATAAGGCCGATGGCGTCCAAGCAAACACATATTTAATTCTTACAGTTCCTAGTCCTTACACCAACCCTAAAGAGCAATTACTGTTCTCTCTTTCAGTTTCACAAATTTTGAAATAAAAACAGAAGAAAATTTAAAACACGCCAAGGTTAAAAGATGGCAAGCCAAGGTCTGCCATGGTAAAAGCTTGGAGTTGGGATGAGGAAGAGGTAGATCCTGGGCTGTGCAGGAGTGACAGCTGCAAGCACTGGTTCTCTTTCTTCCCTCTCCTTTTCCTGCTCAGAAAAGCAATGACTCTTAGCTAAGACAATGGGAATCCAATCAATATTCTATTAATAACCAGTCCCTGCTGGTCTGAGTGGCCTACACTCTGACTATAATGGAGAGACCCATTTTCTGCTTAGGTTGTAAAAGTGTCCTTTTCCTCTTTCCTTCTGAAAGTCTCTTGCTGGCGTACTGTCATCACACCTACCTCTCACTGTACTCTTTTACCTTTCACACCTGTGCACCGCGCATCTCAGCTAGTCTTTACAACCATATTTCTCTTTTGATGTATGTAAGTCTTGTGCAGGTAGTTGCGGCCCCTGAACATTCATGTGCATTCTAAGATCCAGCTTTTACAGTCTTTCCAGCCCCCTTTGGGACATTTCCTGGGCCGCAGAGCAGATAAAGTACATGTTTCATTTAGTTCAAGACTGATTACAAAATGATGTTTCTCCACAAAAATAGTTCAAAAGGGAAGATGCTTTTCTAGTTCCACACCCTGATATTTGGCTAATAGACAAATGATAGAAGATTAGATAATAGATTGAGATATATAGATATAGATAGATGATTGATAGGTTATGATAGATAGATAGATAGATAGATAGATAGATAGATAGATAGATAGATAGATAGATAGATAGATAGATAGAATCTTTACAGTACAATGGTGAAGAATAACCAGTCAGAGAAACAGCTGTATGTGGATTGCCATGGATATGAGTTAGGGTATTTTGTTTAGTGAAATATATTGTAGTGGTAGCTATGAGCCTAAAGAGAAAATTGATCTGCATATACAACTCTTAATGTAACTAATTACCACTTCCAGCGACTTAGCATGTGCACCAGTGAGCATACTCACAGAACATTAGGAAAATTCTTCTACATCCAATGGTGCATGGTTTATGGAAGAGGTAGAACTTCCAGACATCCTAAAACTAGGCTGCATAAATTACTTCATGGTCAGTTTATGGTAGAAATTTAAATAAGCTGAGGCTTCCAGTTTCTAACTTCATGTGTCTTGTGCATAGAGCTATTATCATTTATAGTTAAATAAAATAGACCAGTAAAATATACATATTTAAGCATGAGTTTTACAAGAATTTAACAGTTGTGTAAAATATTTTCTTTCCATATACGCTGGAGCAGTGGCAGGCAGAACGTATGTTGTCACCTCATATCACATGCAAACATGGTAGCCAGCGTTCATTTGTTTTCTTCTAAACCCCTCTTATAAGCCAACAGCTTTTCTTAAAAACAAGACTAGTTATCTACAAAAGATGGCCTGATTTTGCTACAGTATCTAAGCTATAGGTAGTTGATACATCTAATGGGAACCATTAAAAACTTGATATAGCATCCTTACTTGCCACTGACACATTAAATACCATTGGCTCTGTTAGGTCATACAACCAAAGTATCAGAACATTAAGTAGCTTCCCTTTCCTCTCTCCTGAGAGTTGAGAGTATCCTTTTCTGTCAAATCTTTCTCTGATTTGTCACCTTTTCTGCCACTCAATTAGACATCACTTTCAAACATGGTGCTTCGTACTACAAACTAATTTTACCTTCAATGTCTGAGATTAAAGGCATGTACCACCATGCCTGGATCTAAGCTTTCCTTTACCTGCAACTTGTTCTGTATCAGGCTGGCCTTGAATTCAGAGATCTGCTTGTCTCTGTCTCCTGGGATTAAAGATATGCCTGGTTTCCACCCTGATCACACTGACCTAGAAGGTCCTTGGATATGATCTCTTGCCAGAGCAACCTTGTTCTGAATTTTAACACAGCAAGAGAAAAGAACTAATACAGTGCCCATTTCGATAGGTTTCGGCCCTGGCTAGCTAGCACTTTAACTCAAACATAGGAAGCAAAAGTTCATTGGTGGTAAGAGTTAGAGGAACACCAGATTAGTCAATCAGAACTGACAACACAGATGTGTGTTACATGTCTTACCTTTTTCCCACCTTTCCCCCCTGGCATCTTTGGACAGTTTCCATGACACTTATTAAATACCTCTCATACTCCATCCTGTAGCTCCATTTCTCTCAACCCTTTTCACATATTTGTGACTTCTTGATTTAATACCACTTCCTGATATCTGCGTTGAACCTTGCACTCTGTATCTGAATACCTATTTCTCTTATCTGCATCAAATAAAGTACTACTGGAGTTTACTTTCCCCATGAAAATAATCAGCCTGAAGCTCACACACACACACACACACACACACACACACACGCAGAGAGAGAGAGAGAGAGAGAGAGAGAGAGAGAGAGAGAGAGAGAGAGAGAGGAGAGAGAGGAAAGACAAGAGAGGAGAGAGAGAGAGCTAATTCTTTTCTTCTGAAAAGAAAGCCCAGTCCCAGGTACAACATGATAAAGATCATCTTTGGGCACTTAAAAGAAAACTGTAGCCAAGATCTATTCTTAGAGATTCTAAGCCCAGTGGTTTTTAAAAATGTTTCCTGGTTTATCCTACCATTTATCAGTGAAAGCCCCAACTGAACCTTGTGGGAAAGTTCAGGTTCACATGATCAGAGTAAGTGGATTAGGTTAAATATGTTTTCTCATTAGGAGTTATCCCTTGAGGATGAGGAGCTGTGAAAGGCTCTAGTAAGGTGTCTTTGTACATCTTCAATACAAACAAGCATGGGTTCTGTTAATATTCTTCATAATTTTCTTCTTTTTCTGTTCCTTGCTTCTCTTTCCTTCCTTCTTTCTTCCTTTCTCCTTTATTCTTTCATTTTTTCTTCTTACTTTCTTTATTATTCCTTCTTTCCATCCTTCTTTTCTCTTTCCTCTCTTCCTACTTCCTTCCTTTCTAGAGTGGCTGGGTGGGAAAAGGTCCAAATCAAATTTTGACCAGGGTTCTCACTTGAGGTTATGGGGGCAAATCATGCCTCCCGAAAGAATGCCAAAGTCTAAATACTAGCCAATTCCTGGGACTGCAAGAAGCTAAAGAAAAGGTGAGGCACAGGATGCCACAGCTGTCAGAAGAACCTGCCAGTCTCGAACTTTTAACTTTCAGAACCTTGAAACAATATGTCTGAGGTTTAATTCACTTATCCTGTGGAACCTTATTGTAGCAGTTCAATGAAGTTAACACACACAGCAAACTCTAAGAAATATATATCATCTTCCAGCCCCAGAGATTTTTATTTAATCGGTATCTAGAAAATTGAGTCATTTTTAGAATTCTACAAGGCGATGTGCAAAAAGCATTAAGAACCTCTCTGGGAGGACTGGGCTGAAGCTGGACAGAGTCCCTTTGCACTTCACAGTCATCCCACTTCATTCTTCCCCAGAAGACACTCCTGGAGACTTTCCATTTCTTCAGGATTGCAAATTTGGGGAAAATCATGACAACTAGATTACGGCTTCTAAATGAAGTTTCTTATATAACAAAAGCCACCTAGAATTCAGCATTTCCAGACTCCAAGAATTAATATGTGAAATGTAGTCACATTACAGCCACAACAATCTCTCTATTAGCTTTATGTTATTCAAGCTTTGTCCCATAGTTTATATAGCCAAGAGACAACTGCCAAACATTCGCCTCTGTTTCCACTAGAGAGTGGTGTGAGCTATTGAAGTCTGCTGGCTCACACCAACAGAGACTCTGGCTCCTCAGCAACTGTTATTTTTGGGAAGCCCTCCTTGACCTGGAGGTCCTGTTTGTGTCTAGGATTCCCAGCTCTTTTCCATTATGTCCTCTGACCCCATGCACCTGTGTGGGAACAGAGACTACTATTAACCGTCGCTAGCCCAGGCAACTGAGATTCCACACCTCATTGTGTCTGAATATTACTTCTAGGAAACATCCTTGCCAAGGATAAAAGGCTAACATGAGTCATTATCACTTTTCTTTGATTAATAACTTACTAGGGAGACTGATCGCCCTGAGACACTTGGAGTAGCATTTCCTGTTGTAAAAATGTCCCAGAAGACATGAGGAGGTTAAGGGATAGCAAGCCAAACACACAGCAAAAGTTGAACTCATCAGAAAACATTTTGGAGCATTTAACTGCTTGTAATTTTTTTTTCCTTTTAATCAGTGAGAGGTTCCAAAAGATTACAGAATGCATGCTTCCAAAGGGACAAAATTCTAAATATGGTATAAGACAGGCATGATGGCCCACACCTGTAACCCAAGCTGTGAGGCAGAAGCAGGTGGATCTCTGTGTGTCTGTGGCCAGCCTGGTCTACATAAGGATTCCCAAGACCACCAGAGATACACAGAGAGGCCATGTCTCACAGTCAATGAACGAGGTATAAAATCAGCCCTATAGCACCCTTCCCCATGACCTACTTACTTCTGTTCACACACTGCGAATCCTGCTGTCACCTTTGCCCAAGCCTCAGTTGTCCTTTTTCATGTCTACATCTGAACAATCATTCAGTTTAATTCAGTATGTATATTCTGAGCACCTCTTCCCTCAACTCCCTGCATTCCTACCCTAGCCCCCTCTTACCCTAATTAATTTTTACCCTAGCATCCCTAACCCCTTCCCCTAGACCACTGAAAGGGGGAGTTTTCCACTATTGCCATCTGCCCATAGCTTGTTAAGTCTCATCAGGACTGCCTGGATCCTCTTCCTCTGTTACCTGGCAAGGCCACATCACCAGGGGCGAGTGATCAAAGAGCAGGCGACTGAGTTCATGATGGAGGCATCCCTTCTCCTTTCATTAGGAGATTCACATGGAGACTGAGCTGCCAATCAGCCACATCTGAGCAGGGGGTCTAGGTCCTCTCCATGCATGGTCCTCGGTTGGTACATCAGCCTCTGCAGGACCCCCTTGGATCAGATCCTTTAGCTTTTTGGGTCTCCTTGAGGGGTTCCTGTCCCCTCACGTCCCTCTATCCTCACCCCTCTCTTCTTCCATAAGAGTCCCTGAACTCTGCCCAAAGTTTGGCTGTGAGTCTCAGCATCTTCTTGGATCCCCTGTTGGGTGGAGCCTTCCAGAGGACCCTCTCTAGTAGCCTCCCATCCTGTTCCCTCTCTTCCACTGCTTCTGGTGTCTATCCTGTTTGCCATTCTGAATGAGATTTAAGCATCCTCCCTAGGGTCCTCCTTAGTGTTTAGCTTCTTTAGGTTTGTAGATGGCTGTCCTATATTATACAGCTATTGTCCACTTATAAGTGAGAGGTTTTGTGTTTTTAAGGAGTTCCTGTGTGTGCAAACATGTGTGTCTCTGCATCTATACTTATATATTTGACTCTTTTTCTTATTTTCTTGTTTTGTCCAATTCTTATTTGTTTGTTTATATTTTGTTTTATTATTATTCCTTAGTTGCCTGTTTGTTTTAACAAGAAAGAGAGAAAGGGTGTGGAGCTGGAGGAGAAAGGGAGTAGAGAGGAACTGGGAGGAGTAGTGAGAGGGAAAACTGTAGAAAGAATATACTATATGAAAAACATCTCTTCTCAATAGAATAAAAATAAATAAATAAAAATTAAATTTAAAAGAGAGCAAGGATGCGATTGCAATGGACTTCTCAGAATTCACGTGTGGAGTTAAGAGTCAACAGAGAAACCAGAAAAGCGCTTCACACAGTCTCAGCCTTCAAGGTCTACTGGAGGAATGAGTGATGAAGAATCTCCAAATCATGCCTGTTTTATACAAGGTTCTTCTTGTTTCCTATTACTGTACAACACAATGTCCCAAAACGTAGGTGGGAAGCCACACTGCTCATAAATGTTTCTTGTGAATATAATTTGGATAGGGTCTGTATGAATGGCCCACCTCTGTTTTATGTGTCATTAGGTGGGGCAACTGCGCTGAGGATTCAAGTAAAGTTAACTCACGCTGCTGGTAACTAAATGCCGGTGCTCAGTCAGAGCTCAACCCAAGTGTTCTCAGTTTCCTCACAGCACAGCTACTTGGCTTTCAGCACGATGCAAAGAGAAAATAAAAAAGAATGGCATTACTACAACTTACCCTTGAAAGTCAGATGGCACCTCAGCACATTCTATTGGTCAGGGCCGTGAAAGAAAAAACTCACCCATGTTGCAGAAAAGGAGATATGGATTAAACTTTATGTGACAATACAAGAATCAAGAACATGTAGGCTAAGAAACACTGTGGTGTCCATCTCTGATGAATAAAAAAGCTTCAGAAGCATACTAATTCTCTTTAGTGCCATTATCTCTTTAGCACCAAGACTGGTGTTGATCCCAGGCAACCTTATATGAGTTTGGCCTGGTGTGAAGAACACAGACGGATCCTTCTCACTCATTCTCTTCAAATGAGCTATTCTGTTTCTGGGATTATTGCCTGAAAAATTAGAATTAGGAGACCATATTTGTGAACCAGAAGAGACTATACACTGGAAGATGTTATGAATATTTCTAGCATACTTTAATGATGGACAGACCTCTGTAAGGAAGCAGGCTTGCCTGACTTACCTTGGGCTGGGACCTCTGGCTGCTGTGCTGAGGTCAATGACAAAGAGGTCATCATAGTATCCCAGGGCTGAGCGGATGGCAGTGGAGGTTCAAAGTAAAGTCAGAAGACATCCAGAGACCCGGTGACTGTCATGCCATGGGAAAGAAGCCCAGAGATCTGCCCTCCACTGCACGGCATGGTTAGGCCTTAGACACACAGAATCCTGCCTGCTGTTACTCAACACAGCTTGGTTGGAGGAAGACATCCAGAGGCCTTAGACACACAAAGGTCCATCTGCTGCCCTGCCACTCAATGCAGGATGGGGAAGACATCTATAGACCTGCCTGCCACCATGTCCCACAGGTATAGACACACAGAGGCCTGGCAGCCGTGTGGCCCACCTGCAGCAGGCGCCACTAAAAGCGCAAAAATGTAGTGAAGAGACAGAAGAGAAAGAGAAGCAGAAACCTGGAGCCTCGTGAAGAGAGATGGCGCTGGAGATGCAAGGGAGGAAAGCAGTAACCTATTGTAAGGAGCCAGCCCACCTGCCTCAGGCCACGGTAAAATCCCAGCCCATGCTGCTGCTTAGAGCCATATCTGGGTCCATGGCTCATATTACCACTAGAGACCATGTGGATGTCCCTGGTCTGGGCGGCTGCCTGGGACCACATGGGCGTCCAGAGGTTGTGTAGAATTGGCCTTGCCCCTCACTGGCTGCTGCAGAGTGCTAGCCCTGCCTGTCAGTGAGGAAAACAGGTTCTGTACCTTGCCTGGGCAGCACAGCTGAATTGGCCGTGGTTGAACAGATGCAGTGCAGATGAGCAGGTCCTGAGGACAGGAGCCTGGGGGTGCTGGCCCTGCCACTCCACTGCTATGATGTTGCATGATACGAAGGTGATGCACTCCTCAACCCTCACCCCTTACCCCTTGTAGCATGCAGTAGTCCAGAGAACTGGCCCCGAGTCATGAGAACAGGAGAGCTGGCCCTGCCTCTCCTAGTGGAAAAGCAGGCCTAGCATCTCACCTGGGCAATACAGTGGGGCTGTCCGGGACGGCTAAGGCTTGGTGAGCCCACCCCATGTGTGTGAGAGCGGGAGTAGGAGAGCTGACACATGGCCTCGCCAGCAGCAGCACTTGGGAGAGTGAGCCCTCCAGCTCAGCTGGGCAGCACGGTGGGTCTGGCTCTGGAGGTGGAGGTGCTGTATTGGGGAGCACTGACAGCACAGAAGCAGGAGAACTACCCCGCCCCCGCTGTTGGCAGTACTAGGTGGCTTGGGTGGAAATTGCTGGAGAGCGTGCTCTGTTGATACAGAAAAGGGAGAGCAGGCAGGCCGATCAGCTCAGCTACTACCCAGGCCCGGATCCGGGGCTTCGAGTTGGCCTACCCCAGAATCTACATCATTTGTGAAATGTTGGGGTGCGTGAAAGGACCAATTCTGCTTATCCAAAGCTGCCGGATCTCCATGACACGGGGCAGTAACAGGATGACCAGGAAACATCTTGGTGAGGTTCCAATATTGATGGTGTCACAGAAGCCAGTAACCTCGAACCATACCAATGACTCCTTGCAATGAACATGTACAAGTGAAGATGTGTGGACAGAGGGTGTGTTGTGAGACACACTGAGACACAGCACAGCTTCTACGATGAGATGTTTTATACGCTTTGTTTATTTTTTTTTTGTTTGTGTGGGTTTTTATTTTAATTTAGGGGGGAGGTTGCAAGGACAGAGGGTGAATAGAGGGGATAGGGAGATGAGTTGGATCGAGGTGCATGATATGAAACTCACAAAGAATCAATAGAAAGTTTTTTTTTAAAGAAAACTACTTTGAGAAAATGACAGAAATAAGGAATCATCTGACCAGTCAAATATTGATTATCAAGCCAATTTAGTAATTTTTTTTCACTCTAAGAGGGCTTTTAGCCTAATCCAAACTTCTTACTGCATGAGCAATTATTTTCTTGACACAATTATAGCATTTCAACATCTCTTAGAAGTGTTAAATCTGACTGATTTGGAGTTCTTTACTTTTGAAGTGGAAGTAACAAGAGCCTTAAATCTTACAAAACTCTGTTACCCTCAGGCGTGAAGAGCAAATGAGTGCAAGCATAGGTCTGAGATAAATTTAAATTATTTAACTTAAATTTATTTTTTTGTTATGTGTATGTATCTATCCATGAGTATGTGTGCATGAGTCCAAGTGCCTAAGGATGCCAGAGGAGTTAGTTATAGGTTATTGAGAGCCCCCCAAAGTAGGCGCTGGGAACTGAAGTCAAATCATCTGAAAGAGCCCGGAATGCTCTTTAGTGCTGATCTACCTCTCCAGCCCCACATGCTGACTCCTTACCTGGTAGTAGACAGAGTTCATGTTGAGAAGGAAAAGAGCAGAGAATAGTAACAGGTATGTCAATCATTTAATGATGCTAGCCATGGCAAAACAGTGAGACCTAGAGCGCCAAGACTCAGAAATATGGTCTCTACTGCCATGGCCATAGGCCTGGGACCAGTGAAGTGCATAGGAAACAGAGAATAGACAGTTCTGTTCATAGAAATCTGTAAGAATGTTTTCAGCATGTCTAGCTAAGGTCCAAGCCATAACTGTGATTAAGGAAGTGCACATGACTTCAGCCTGGCAGGAAAAATTAACAGCCACACAGAGAATTTTCCAAGTAACTGAAACATGAAATAAGAACAGACAAAATGTAGACATAAAGGCAATAACCAATGACCAATAAAAGAATATAATAGAAATAGTGCCTCCAAGGTTAATTCTGGAAACAAGCTGAAACATGAAATTGTGTGAATGAAGATAAAGCTTGAGATTTATTGGGGGAGGGGAGCATCAGGAATTTAACTCATCAACTGAATCTTTAGAGAAACAGCAGGACACTATACTTCTGACCCAAAAATAAAGCTGCTATGTTTATTGAGTGGATTACATGTTAATTTTCAGCTTGTCCCTGCAGAATCTGAATGTCTTTTGTTAGGGACAGTAAAAGGCACATCTGTAACAGGAGACAGTGCTATATATTTGTTTTGCCATTCTAAGGATTTGGTTTCTGTGCTTTTATTACCTCTCTGAGGAATGGATACTGGAATACAAAGAGAAGTCCAAGATGGCCTGTGTGATTAGTGAAACCACTAATATTACCAGAAAATTAGCAAAGATTAATCAAGAGATGGGGAATTTTTCCATGCATGGATATAACCTAGGACCTCTGCTCAGACATAGCCCATGGCAGCTCATTATCCAAGTGGGTTCCCTAGTAAGGGGAACAGGCACTGTCTCTAACATGAATTCAGTGGCTGGCTCTTTGATCACCTCCCCCTGAGGAAGGAGCAGCCTTACCAGGCCAGAGAGGAGGACATTGCAGCCAGTCCTGATGAGACTTGATAAGCTAGGGTCAGATGGAAGGAGAGGAGGACCTCCCTTATCAGCAGACTTAGAGAGGGGCAGAGAGGAGATGAGGGAGGGAAGGATTGGGAGGAAATAAGGGAGGGGGCTACAGCTGGGATACAAAGTAAATAAACTGTAATTAATATAAAAATAAAATTTAATTAAAAATAGAGCTACTATAAATTATTTGTTGCTCAAGCATAATCTTGATTGTCAAAATTTTCTTGGCATGTGTTGCTTTAATGTGTCATATTTTTCTCATACTATTGATGGTCAAGTTAACTATTTGTATAAAAACATAGGTAAACTCTTTCACATGACCTTTGAATGGTCATTGTGATAAGACAGATTTTTACTTTTCTTAGTCCTCTGTTAGCTATTCTTATAATTCTCATATTCTTGTCTATATTAATTAGATTTCAGGGGCTGGAGAGATGGCTCAGAGGTTAAGAGCACTGGCTGCTCTTCCAGAGGTCCTGAGTTCAATTCCCAGTGACCACATGGTGGCTCATTACCATCTATAGTGAGAACTGGTGCCCTCTTCTGGCATGCAGTTGTACATGCAGGCAGAACACTATATACATAATAAACAAATCTTTAAAAAAAGATTTGCTATAAAAGAAATGCATTCAGCTACCACTATTACAGCCACTATTTGAAAAAAAAAACTTAAAACAGAAAGGTGTTGAGGGCAAGGGAAGCTTACACACACAAATAAGCACCTAGGAAACCAGGAAAAGATGAGGTGCTGACTTATCTCTTCAAAGGAAGGAGATGCCCTGTCTTCCACCTGGAACACTAGGAAAGGACAAGTTTATGACCTGGTGATTTTGCTGTCTGCAGGGCCAAACCTCACCCAAATACCCACAGACTATAACGTTTGTTTATTCCATACTCCTCCCTAAATCTTGAGTGTTGCTTCTCAGTCCCCAAACCCATCGTTATGTGCGATGCCACTGTGCTTGTAACAGCCTAAGTGCCTTCTGTGTTAGCTTAGGCCAGGCCCATCCTGACTCCCACAGGCACTGTGTGTGCCTCAGTCATCCTCCCTAGACCCTTATCTTGAGCATCATTTCCATCCTTATGGAAGAAGCCGCATTTGCTTAGTGAAGAGTTTCAGTGTAAACATTGTTGCAGACATGGGACTGACTTCATTGTCATCAGAAACCTTTTTTTCCAAATTGTTCTGTGCTTAAATATGGCTAAAAGAGACTGTCTGGGGTCAGACTCTAGAAGTTTGAACCAGCCTAACCAAGTCAGGCTGAACCGAGTTTCATTCTTGCTTCCCTGTGGAACATTTCACTGCCAGCTTTGACATTTGTAGGGTCTCCCACATTCTTCTATAATTGTTATTGCTACACATAGCAAAACAAACAAACAAAACCTACTGAGTCTATTTAGTCTATGTAGTCTATTTGCAACCGAGTCCTTGGGATTGGATAACCTATTAGAGATCTCAGCCCTGGAGAAAACAGATTCCTTCTCTCTCTCTCTCTCTCTCTCTCTCTCTCTCTCTCTCTCTCTCTCTCTCTCTCTCTCTCTCTCTCTCTCTCTCTCTCTTCATTGAATGTTTGAGGTTCTTCATCCAGAGCCAGAGCCTTGGGAAATTTCTTCCATTCATGATGGATGCCATTACGTAGGTCTTATTGAGGCAAGACAGGACATGTGTGCTTCACCCTTGAAATCTCAATATGGTTGCCTTTATTTGCCTTTTCTACTTTTTATTATTTTTTTATTTTTCACAATTTATTCATTAAATATCCGATTGAAGCACCCTCCCTCTTTCTTCCCCCATCTTCTTCCCTTAGTCCACTGACATTTTTTAATCTAGTTTTCTATTTGCTCCACTGTGTGAAAAATGTTCTCCTGAGGTCACTGGTTGAAGTTAGGTCCTGCCTGAAAGTGCATGTTGCATGTGGCTCTTCTGACCATTACTCTTTTCTCCTCTAGCACACCACCCCATCCAACTGTGTTTTATGGCATTGATTCATTGCACTGTCTTCCTGCAGCTGAAGGCTTTAAAGGCTTTGAGCAAAATGTTTTATTCTTGGACACATCATAGGTGATGTACTGCACCACACAGCACATACTCAACTCTCTGGTTATCTAACACAAATGATGGTTTAATTTTAGTGGAGGAGGTTGAGGTTGACAGGTCATAAAATTATTTTACACTGAGAAAAGTATAGCGTTCATTCAAAGGGAAGCATCAGAATATTTTAAAATAAAATTTAGTGTCTGTGACAGAGAGTGACTAGAGGATTAGTGATTCAGAAAAGGGGCAAAGAAAAGCTAAAAAAAATTTCCTTTGTCTGTGTTCTCAGCCACCTGTCAGACATCAAACAGAAGAACCTTCTGGATTTATCTCTGGAAGCAAAACTCCCCAAAGATTAAATGAGTCTGAGGAGGATTAGGGAGACAGCTGCTGCCCAAACCTGTCTGCACGATTTATAAAGAAAGATCACTGATTTTTACTCTAATAAAAAGAATTTTATAGAATAGTCAAAAGTTTGTTTGAATGTGAAGTGCTTGCCATGTAAACCTGGGACAGAGTGACCTCCATAACACACCGAAATTGGGGTTTTTTTCCTTCACATTCATGCATTTCCTCTGTCAATTAAAGTGACATGCTCTGAGTACCGGATAAGGTCACAGGAACTTGTGAAAAATGGCTCTCTCAGCCTTTCTCCAGCCTGCAAGCCACAGGTGCAACACTCCCAGCCCAAGCCTGTTTCTATGTTAGAACTTAATCTTGTAAAGGAAAATAGGCCTTGTGTGGCTCAAGTCGAACTGAGATGTGAATTCAATGATGGCAACAATCTTAGTGCTAACATAGTTTAATAGGAGTGGATATATATATATATATATTCTTTTAAAATGAATCCTTCTGTTTTCATGAACACCAGAAGAGGGAATAAGATCCCATTTACATCATAGTTGTGAGCCACCATGTGGTTGCTGGGAATTGAAACTCAGGACCTCTGGAAGAGCAGCCAGTGCTCTTAACCACTGAGCCATCTCTCTTATAAGACCTGATAAGCTAGGGTCAGGTAGAAGAGGAGGAGGTTTTCCCCTATCAGGGAAATGGCATAGGGGGAGAAGAGGGAGGGTGGGTAGGAATGTGAGGAGACGAGGTACAGGGGCCGCAGTGGGGATAGGAAGTGAATAAATTGTAATAAATAAATACATAAATAATATTAAATTTTAAAAAAAGAATCTCTCTGCTTGATTGCCAGAAAAATAAGGTAGCACTTTCAAGAAGGAGTATGAAAGAGCATATATGATAGATGAAGAATCTTTGCTCCAATAGGAAGATTACAGCCAGCCACACACAGCTGTATCACCCAGCAATTTTGTATTCTTCCATAATCTGTGTGCCAGAAACACCCACCTCAGATCAGAGGAGAGCCATGCTCCTGGAGGCCAGAGGCAAATGCCTCATGTCAGAATTATGAGACAGGCAGCTGACTGTAGCAGGCTGTGATAACCAGATAAAAACTGCAACAGCAAGGACTTGCCTTTCTTAGAAGTTGTGTACTGAGTAGCACTCAACTTTATTTCCCACTGACTTTTTCAGCCTGCTCAGAATGCTGAGGCTGACCTCAAACTACTATGTCTCTTTCATGAAAAGAAGAAACAGATCCCTGTCCTGACAAGACTCGTGGTCAATGGATGCAGGCTCAGGGACTCCAGAAACATTGGGAAGCATTTTAAAGAACTCACATATGCTGGCTGTTATCCTGAGTTACTAAGATAAGCACCACTTCCACCCCTAAAGAAGTAACAATTAGAACCTCACCAGTCTACAAGTCTTTAATCTATGCAGCTTATAGGTCGGTCACTCATGTACCTGACTCAGGGGTGTTGTGTGAGTCTGGAAAACAACAATTGAAAATTATGGGTTAATTGTAAAATATGTCTTAATGCAATAAAAGAACATTCTTAGAAATGTGATGAGTATTTTTCCAACAATTTCCCATTTTGTCTTTCTGAACACAAGCAGCTAGGCTGCTTTTGGTTCTTGGACTAAGGGAACAAATGGAACAAGAAAAAAAAAAAGCAAAAGTGTTCTTATTGGCCCTGTTCACAAAAGCCTCAGTTTTTGAAGAATCAAAAGTGTTCCCACATTAGATAAAATGTTTGAGAGAAGTAACACGAAAGAAGTCAACAGAACACTGACTGCCTGTTAGGCAATGGTGTCCTAAAAGAAACAATGAGGTTGATGAAATAAATAAGAAGGTAAGGATAATGGGGAATGGGTAGACCATTCTACTGTAGTGACAAAGCAATTTATCAAAGGGTTTTTATGAGGGTCTTATTTTCAAATCCAGGAGCCATGTGGGAGCTGAATATCCAGATCTTTCCAGCCTTTACTGTACTGATGCTCTTGCTCCAATATAGCCAGGTCAGCAGAGGATTGACTTTGTATCTAGGTTGTCTCTGGCAATCGTCAAACAGAAGTGATGGCAAACCAACCATACCTTGGAGAAATTACTCCCTTGTTGGCCATAGGACCACAAAGCAATGCGGACTATTTCCATTGCTCTTGGTTGCCCACCAGAACTAGGTGGTAATTCTCTATTGGTGAAGATACCACTCACACTTTAAATATAGGGTAGAGAAATCAAGCTGAAACAGATCTGGAAGCTTCCTCACCACTGGCTAGAATTCATAGTGCCAGAAGATACTGCTGAAAGAAGTCATTAATTGTTTTAGCCAGCCATGAACCCAGAGTGCTACAAAAATGACCTACTAGGCAAGATGTGTCCACTGGCGAAATGGTGCAGCTGTTTGGAGGGTAACAAGTGTTTTCTCAACAAATATGAAGTCTGCTCATGGCTAACAACAAAAAACCTACAAAAATGTTGAAGATAAACAAAAATAAACAATGGCTAGAGAAACTACAGGCCATGGGGCAGAATGTACTACTGACCTTTTGCTAAATGGACATGTAGTCCTAACTGCCTTCTAAGTATCTGTGTTTAAACCCGTAGACTAGTGCTGCCCTCAGCCTCTGTCAGAAAAGTTTATTTTGACAATGGATAACCTTTAGTTAAAAGACCCACAATTGGTCAAAATGCTGAGAATAGGTGTCTATTGTACTCAGCTGTAAAGGGAACATTTGTATAACTCCCTCCAAGGTATAGAGAACAACAAAGAAGAGTGGACAGAGAGATTTTAAGAAACTGAGAACAGGGAAAAGTACCATGAGTTCTTTTCTGGTGTGGCATGGCCATCATAACCATGAACTTGGTTGCCATGACCTATACAACAAAAAGGAATGAAAACTAAGAGGTGACAAGTTGGAAAGAAAATGAAGCTCAGTCAGAGCATGGAGAGGAACAGGAGACGGCAATGGTGGTGTGACTGTGATAGCAATATTGCTGTTGTTCCTATAACCTTGGGTAGGTGCCTTGTGGATCTCCTTAGTGAATTATTTATTTCCCGAGTCTCAAAAACTCTCTTTCATGGATAGAATGCCTCCATTCAGAGGAAATTTTCTTACTTGCTACACAACAAGGGATCAGAAACTTGGGAACTGAAAATAACAGGAACGTATTTCTCACAGTTCTGGAGAGAAGTACAACATCAGTGAATTGGTGGGTTCAAACTCCCTCTGAGGGCCTTAAGAAAACCCTCCCATGATTCTTGCAAACCTTCATGCTTCTTCAAAAATGTGGTCATCCCTTGTCTTATACCTTCATCATTCTTCTTTTCACATCTACAGTTGCCAAGATGCCATGCTTGTGTGTCACTTTACACCCTCCTCTACCTGAGATGAGAAGATTAAGCTAGGTTACTTAATTGGGCTTACTATGATTGCAAGCCTCCTGGGTCCTGATGTGCTCTCTGCTTCCTGGTCTGTGTGGTTTAAACAATTTCTACCACATGCTCCTGCCTTCACAACATGGGCTGAACTGTTCCCTTTCACCTTCTCCACTGCCATGGCTCCTAAGACCTTAAAACCATCAGCCAAAACAATTCTTTCTCCCCTTAAATTGGTTCTGTGTGGGTGACTTTGTCACAGGGATATGAAAATCCCTTATACAAAAAAATTGGTGCCAGGAAAGTCTGTTTGACTAAACGTAACCATGTGGTTCTTGGGCCTTGGGCACTAGTTTGGAAATGTGAGGCACAGAAGACTTACACTATTGTAAGAAGTTATTGGTGGGCAGTTCTGGTGGGAATTTTAGACACCACCATGTCAATGGAATTCATAAATGGTAAAGACTGCACTTGGAGGCTTGAGAGCAAGTAAGAACTCCTTGCAGAATTGGACTAATTGCATCCTGGGGAGGAACATGTCTGCATTTTGACTGATTTGGGAGAGGAGATCGGAAGGCAGTTAGTGTTTGACTCAATTCTTGGTGGTGGCTCTTAATCAAGTTTACTGTGAGCAAAAAGCAGAGCAGAAAGATGTGGAGAATATTCAGTTTAGCCAGAAAAGAAAGGTGGTAAACTTAAGCCCATGAATAAAAAAAAAAAATAGAAGTTAAGCAAACTAAAAAGAAAACAAGTAATTGTCACTGGTTCATTCAGAAGGGTGATTTGAGGGCATTTCAGGAGTTGGCATAACACCTATATGTCAAAGGCCCTGGTGTATAACAACAAAAACTCAACTTAAAGACTTACCTTGTAAAGTCTACTAAAAAAGAGCCACTCAGGTACAAAGAGGCTCCTGGAGCTCTGGTCCAAGATGGCCCAGCTATTGCTTAAACTAATAGCAAAACTTGGTGTCATCAACATGGTGTTATTTTGCAGATGTACACAGCACAAGAGGTCATATCGGCTTCCATTGAGATTTTTGAGAAAAGCCTGTGTCATCAAACAATGCACACAGAGTGGAAATCTGAAAGAAGTTCATAAAAGGGCTCTACACAAAGATCTGAGGGTGAAGCCCAAGTTCAAATGGAGACATGGGCTGGTGGAGATGTCAGGAGTGTAAGACACCCACTAAGGAAAGCTAGAGGCATAAGGTGGAGCTATCCCAGGCAGGCCCTGTGGGCTACAAACAGCAGGGAAATGGGGGTTCAGTCACCCGAACCTTTTCGCGGTTTACATTATACTACCACATGGCCTGACTACCAAGCATGCATGTGGAATTTAATATCTGCCTTGCCTGGTTTCAGCTTCACTTTAGTCCAGTCTTTCTTTTCTACCTTCATGATCTTTCAGAATGAGAGCACTTACTGTGTGCCATCGTGTATTGGAAAGAAGTGTTTTTATTATGATGATGATTTTATTTTAGAGAGGTTCCCAGTTAAACAGATTCCCTCGACTCTCCACCAAGACTCTGGGCTTGGACTTTTAAACAGTATTGACAGTGTTAAGACTCCAGAGACTCTTGAGCTTGGACTAATCGAATTCTGTGTCATGAAATAGATAGGCAGAAGCCGTGAGAGCCAGCAGAAGACTGCTGCAGTTTAAATCTGAAATAACTGCCATCAGGGTCACCAGCCACAGGTATGATGCCGAGGGCCTGTAAGACTTTTAGGTGGGTAGACTCTAGGTAGCAGAAATAGAAAGTCACTAAATGTGACTCTGAGCTCCTGCTTCTATCTCTCTCGGCTTGCTGGTCCACCATGATGTGAACAGCCACTGCGTCATGCTGTGAGCATTCTACCCAATGCTCCCTCCTCTACAAGAAACTCTTACAAAACCATGAGCCAGCACAGACCTTTCTTTCCTCAAGTTTTTTGTGTTGAGACCTTTGTTCATAGTAACTAATGAAAATAAGTAATGCAAAGGACATGTCCGAGCTGGTGACAAATCATCTCAGAGGACACCAGAGCTAGGCAAGGATCACAGAGTGATTTTAAAGATGACTGGAGAAATCTCATAGCAATATTATAAGAGCATCTTTTTTTCCTATTTGTTTATTAATTTATTCATTCACTTTGCAGCCTGATCCCAGCCCTCTCCTACCTCTCCCCCAGTCCCATCCTCATGCACCTCCCCTCAGTTACCCCCTCTCCTTCTCAGAAAAGGGGAGGCTCCCATGGGTACCAACCCACTCTGACACCTCAAGTCCCAGAAGGACTAAGCACATCCTCTCCCACTGAAGCCAGACAAGGCAGCCCAGCTAGGGGAAAGGAATCCAAAGGCAGACAATAGTATCAGAAAGCCTCTACTCCCATTGTTAGGGGACCCACATGATGACCACACTGCACATCTGATACATATGTGTAGAGGGCTGAGGACCAGTCCAAGTGTGCTCTTTGGTTGGTGGTTCAATCTCTGTGAGCTCTCATGGGCTAAAGTTAGAAGCTGCCACCTCCTCTAGCCAGGTGGGACTTCCAGAGGAGGGAGGGGGACACCAAGCTACCCATAAAACCTTCGACACAACTTGTTTCACCTGCAAGAAGTGTAGGGATAAAGGTAAAGCAGAGATTCAAGGAACCAATGACTGGACCAATCTGAGACCCACCCCATGGGAGAGAGCCAACCCTAGATACTATTAATGATACTCTGCTACACTTGCAGACAAGGGCCTAGCATAACTGTTTTCTGAAAGGCTTCATCCAGCAGGTGATGAAGACAGATGCAGAGACCTACCACCAAACAGTGGGCCAAGTTCAAGGAGTTTTGTGGGAGGAAGGATTGAGAGAGACAAAGGGGGTCAAAAACACCACAAGAAGACCTACAGAATAAGAGCATCTTTTAAGGATATAAGCCTGTTTCTCTAGTGAGCATGCTGAGCACCAGAGAAACTAAAGAACTGATTCAGGAGTACGGGCAGCTAATGAATGGCAGCGTGGATCCCAGCCCATCTCCTCCAACCCTAAAGTCTGCAGACATAACTGCTTGGCTTCACTCAATATAAAAACATGTTCTTAAGGTTCAAACCTCCAGCCATTAGATCCTCATCTGTAGATATGCACCTCAAAAAACCCCACATTTTTACACATTACTTTCACAGCATTATGATTAGGGAAATGAATGTCTTTTTGGAGAAAAGAAACTTAGACAAGGGCTTGACTTCTGGCCTCCATTTTGAGCTTTGCCATTTTTGCCTGTAAGGCTTTGAACAATTAATTCACTAGTTTGAATTTATTGTACATTTAGGAGAATGGACTTAATGATTATAAAATTTCTTCAACTGTATTCTTTACATTGTTTACTTAGTACAGCTGAGGAATTTGAGCATGGGGCTGAAGTGCTAACATTTTACAGAGTAGGTAGCAGGGATCAGCTCCTGAACATAAATGTGATAAATAATCTGAGAAGAATTATTCAGCAACTGAATATAAACATGAACTGGTAGGTGCCAGAAGCAGCAAGCTGAGAGCAAATGTTCCTGAATTCCCCTAATATCCTCTTAACAAGCCACAATTCATTGAGATAACAGCACGGAATAAAGAAAGCATCTCACTGTAACACTTCTGTGTACTCGGAGGCTCCTCTCCTCCAAGCAACTCAGACTACAAAGGCTTTCATGTGGGCTGAGGTGGTGTGGAGCTCTGGGAAAGGTTTTGTGTTGAAATTCTGGCCTTTAGCCACCTGCTCGAGAAAGACAAAGCTGGCATCAACCCTGCCTACTGGCAGCCAAGAGCCTAGCTCAGGGTGAGAAAGTACTCTGCAGGTGGATTAGAGAGGAAAGACATGCAAATGTAGACGCCTGGGAGCTAAGATCAGAGACAGAGGGGAGCTTCACTCCTACCTGGAGGGGAATGCCGAGGGCACAGTGACAGAGCCGGGTTTTCTCTCAGCTGCAGCTTCTGAGCCAAGCTCTTCTTGCCTTTCAAAGACGAAAATATAGACAACTCTGAAAACAGCCCGGGGAAATCAAAAGTCTGGACCAAAAAGATGGGTTTGATTGTGGTATTACACTGCCGTAGTCTTCGCTGTAATCAGTTTGTCATGGCCTCTTCATGCCTCTAACAAGTGGATTTCCATATAAACACGCAAAACCAAGAATGCCGTCCAACAAATTTGAGATGCTGCTTGGTATCTCACCACAGCAACCTTCTGTTAATTTATCTGCACAACTGTGAGGGAACTATTAACCATGCAAAATAAAAAATAAATAGATAAAGGAAACTTTGAGTCTGTGTTAGGGTCACTCAGTACAGTAAGATTTACAAAGAAAACTCAGCTTCAATGGTTAAGAAAGTATAAGGAGAAATGAGTATTTCAAGTAAAATTGAACCTCTGCACAGATATAGCCCATGGCAGCTCAGTCTCCAAGTGGGTTCCCTAGTAAGGGACATGAACTCAGTGGCTGACTCTTTGATCACCTTCCCCTGAGGAGGGAGCAGCCTTACCAGGCCACAGGGGAAGACAATACAGCCAATCCTGGTGAGACCTGATAGGCTAGGGTCAGATGCTAATCAGTGGACTGGGAGAGGGGCATGGGAGGAGAAGAGGGAGGGAGGGCAGGATTGGGAGGAGCCGAGGGAGGGGGCAACAGCTGGGAAATAAAGTGAATAAATTGTAATACATGAAAAAAATTTAAAAAACTATTAAAAATAAAAAATGAAAGTTGTCACAGTGGATCAGTTTTCCTGTATGGTCCATCAAGAATGCCCAAGAGAACATACAGGCATATGCTGGATGAGATCCTTGTACATTCCTGTATAAGGGTCTCCTAAACTGGCCAGTTCCCAAGGTCAGTGAGGTCTCTGAAAAACAACAACAACAACAACAACAACAACAACAAAAACGTATGTACAGTATCTGTATTGGGAGCAAAAGTCAGTACAAAGGCTGGTTCCACAGCTCAACAGACCTACAGTTCTTAGAGATGATTTTGTTTTTCCCTAAGGAACTCACGTGATTTTTCTCTTTAGGAAGGAACTGGGTAATGAATTGTTTTCTCTGACCACTAGACATATTTACATTCCCTTTTCATAGATCTTAGCAATTCTGACCTAAAATCTGATTTGATTTCTTCACCTTACCCCGCTAGGTATTAATTCCTTTGCCTATATGCTGTTTTCCAGAAACTACTTTCTTTTGTAGCTATGAGAATATGAAAGTTATTATGAAAGAGAATGTTGGGAACATGTCCTTAAAGACAAAAAGAGGTAAGTAGTGCTCAAATGTTCACGTCAGGAGAGGCGGGTCTGAGATGACTGAGATATCAATTTCATGTGACTAGAACTATTTGTTGGATATAGAAGAGATAACTTCAGAACCTTTAGGGTTGCAAGCGCAGATACCTAGAGGGGCTGAGTAAGCAAGATAAATAAAGTGAGTGGCAGATAAATAAAATAAATATTGGAAGATGACCAGAAAGTTTCAGTAATTTTTTTGTTTGTTTTGTTTTGTTCAAGATTGACATGCTAGTGAGTCAGAAACACACAAGGTCATCACCAGGAAATTTATGATGTGTGTGTGTTATATACAAATGCATATACACAAGTGTGCACATGTGTGTGGATCATCCTGAGGTATCACGTCTCAGGAGCACTCCACCTGTTTTAGGCATTCTCATTAGCACACCAATTAGGCTTAGTTGGCCAATAAGCACCTGGGACCTTCCCCTCTTCCCTTCCTCAGTGCTCTGTGTGTAACTACTTCCCACTTGTTTGTTTGTTTGCCTGCTTGTGTGAGGTCGTTGTTGCTCGTTTGCTTGTTTTGTTTTGTAAACCCTGGCCCTTGGGATGGAATCTGGGTCCTCAAGATTGCACAGCAGCTGCCTTATTAACTTAGCTCTCTCCCCAACCCCTTTACTGGTTGATGTTTCAGTTTAAAACTATAGAAATATAGGATTGTAGATAAAGTAAGAAAGGCAAAGGATGCCCTGGGATAAGCTGAACTGGCGATTGGGATATCGGCAGAGAATTCCATTTTGGCAGCTTGGTCAGCGCCAAATGTTGTTTCTAGATATCAAGTTAGCAGCAAACTTTGGGCTCCTATTTTCTTCTGAATTCCGCTCTCCAAGGCTTCAGAGAAAATGTTTCAATCCACCAAGGCATTTGAGAAAGAGAATCTTCTCGGTGGCATTTCAAATCTAGCATTTTACTCGAATGGACACTGTACAATTCAATCAATTGCTTAACAATAGCCAGGTAATAGGCCAGCAAAACTGGCTCTGCTAATGAGGTTACTGAAAGAGTCCAAGTTCATAGATTCAAAAACAAAAACAAAAACAAAAAAACCCTTAAAAGTAACTGTGATTGGATTTCAGGGGTGTAAATGAATTCCACAGTGAAGCAATTCAGTAAAACTACCTTGAGAAACAAAAGTCACAGAAGCATCAAGGTGTCCTAGAGATAGCTGAAGTCATTTGTGCCAGAAAGAATGACCAAGTGAAACTGTGAGAATCTAATCGGATGGACATTTGCATGCCAAAAGACTTGAATTTGTACCCCCTTCTGCAAATTCAACATTTTCTGCCTCGAAGTGTATTGAGTCACCAGTGGAATAAAAACCCCAAAGTCATTCTTTCTTCTCTGACTTATCCCAAATCCCATAACCTGCACTGTTCTCAAGAGGGTTGAAAAGAAAAAGTGGGGAGACCATAAAACTGCTGGTCTCTTCTTAGAAAATGGCAAAGCCAGAAAACACACACAGCTGACATTAGACTCTAGTGTCTGGGCGCTGGGGTCAGGTGTTTATGCAAAACGAGAAGGCAAGTTGTTGTCATCTGCGCAGAATGATCAAGGCCTCTGAGAATAAAGACCACACTGGACCCTAAGGTCAAAGAACGTTAATGCCCAGTCCTGGTAGAAGAGAGGTAGACATACTACACACCACCCAGGAAATGCCTGTGGCCTGTGAAGACTGCTTCAGAAGAACGCTTAGTAGTGGGTCCCCCTTGGAACGGCTCTCACAGCAATATATTTATTTTAAGAAGATGTTTACTAAAGGCTCAGACTTCTGCCCCTTTACCAGCCCTGGCTTAAGACAAGCAGGTACAAGCAGAACAGACACAAATAGAGTGACCTACATAACTTCAAACAGGAGGGCAGGGCAGCCCAAAAGAACACCGGGTGGCGGCTTGGGTTCCAGTCCTCCCCTCCCACTTCCCTTCTTAAGAAAGCCACTTAAGAGGGAAACGAAATTCCTTGGTGACAAAAGAGGGAAAGGGATAATTATAAATATTTCCCAACAGGTTGAGGGACTAGATGTGGTAAATGAAATCATGCCGGATGTTGATTCTGCAGTCCTTTGGCTTGGCTTCCTCCTCTCCTGCTGCCCTTGAACTAGGTCATTGCCTTCTTTCCACCACCAGAAGGAAAGCAGGAAGGAGCAGCAAGAGGAGGCAGGGTGAGAGCCAAAGTGTGGTTCTGTAGAACTAGCTTGGTCTAGGTCCTGCAGGCCCTCTTGAGCGTTAAAAGACCTTTTCTGTTAATATGAAAGAAGTGTTACTGATCGAATTCAAACATAATGGTGTAATCTCAGATCTTTAAACCAAAGTCCATTTATAGACATTCTTGCCCAATCAAGAAAAGGGCAATCTGCTACAAATAAAATCCACAATTAAAAGTTATCAAAATTCTCAGGGAGGAATTTTGTTTCATGGTTTTTATAAATTATATGGCTGTATTCTGGCTTCTACGCTTGTTTTATCCAGAAAATATGAGAAGCAGTGATATATTGGAAGCACCTTATGAGATATTCTGCATAAAGTTGCCTTTTAAAAATAACTTTTGGTCAGGTTAACCGCTCTAAATTGAGTTTCTTCTTATCGGTCTCATAAAAAAAAAAAATTCTAGAAGTGGTCCAACTTGCTGTAATTCTGAGGTATTTATTGAGCAGTTACCATATGCCAGGTATTGTTCTCAGCCCTGGAGAAATAGCAATATATAAAACCAAAGTTTATACTCTTGTGACATTTCCATTCAGCGTGTGGAACAAGGTCGGGAGAGACATAAGAAAACCGACATAAGTCACTGAACTCAAAGAGTTCATAAAACATCAAACAAGGTGATGTAAAAAAAGAAAGCTTAAATGAGACAATCTACTTTAATTGGTCGAGGAAGACCTCCCTCACAAAGATAAACTGAGCTGAGGTTTCAGCTGAGGTAGAAACGTTCCTTAAATCGTTAATGAGCCTACCACAGAGAGCCTCTGAAAGACTCTACCTAGCAATGTATCAAAGCAGATATTAAGACTCACAACCAAACCTTAGGCAGAGTGCAGGGAATCATATGAAAAAGGGAGAGTTAGTGAGAGGACAAGAGCTCTACAAAGACCAAATAGATCAGGGGTCTTTTATGAGACTATTTCTCCAACCAAGGACCATGGATGGATATTACCTAGAACCCCTGTGTGGATATAGCCCATGGTAGCTCAGTATCCAAATGGGTACCCTAGAAAGAGGAACAGAGACTATTTCTGACATGAACTCAATGGCTGGCTCTTCGACCCTCCCACCCTCTCCCCGAGGGGGAGGAGCAGCCTTGCTAGACCCCAGAAGAGGACATTGCAGCCAGTCCTGAAGAGACCTGATAAGCTAGGGTCAAATGGAAGAGGAGGAGGTCTTCTTCCAAGTCCGTATTAGTGGACTTGGAAAGGGGCAGGGAGGAGATGAGGGAGGGATGGGGAAAGTGGGAGGGCATGAGGGAGGGGGCTACAGCTGGGATACAAAGTACATAACCTGTGATTAATATAAAAATAAATAAATTAAAAAGAAGAAGTCGTTAACGGTAATAAGAATGAGTGGGTATGGTTTTATCAGTCTGTGAATCCAGCACTTTCAAAACTGAGGCAAGAGTTTTAGCTAAGCCTAGGCTACATGGTAAGATTAGCTCCAAAACACAGAATTAACAGATATAAAAATAATAAAACATGAAATGCTGAGAGGAATTAGTTCTTACACAGAAAACAATAAATTTCATTGTATTTTATGACGTAGAACAGCGGGTGGCAAAATACAATCTGCCAGTCCAATCATGGTCACTGCCTGCTATCACAAATAAAGTCTCACCCACATATTAGCATATTTCTTTTGCTGCTGTATGTGCAAAGGCAACAAACAACTGACATTGAGACTGTGTTGTCCTCAAAGACCAAAATTCTTAGCTTATTTACAGAAAATATTCGTTTATTCCTGCGTTATAACATTGTGCATGTTTCTCAAAAGAGACAAAAGGGGGCCCGAAGAAGGGCACAGATGCCCAGCATGGCCCAGAAGAGCAAGTGTAGCTAGCTCACAAGGTTGGCATTATTGGCCAAGTAACAGCAGGGCAAGGGGGCTGGTCATAGATGTGTAAATGTTCTGTTTCTTCG
This sequence comes from Pachyuromys duprasi, assembly GCA_028658305.1. Lineage (NCBI taxonomy): Eukaryota > Metazoa > Chordata > Mammalia > Rodentia > Muridae > Pachyuromys > Pachyuromys duprasi. The sequence continues at coordinate 3,455,228 of CM053760.1, forward strand.
CACAGTTCCTCGGCAATCTCACAATTACTGAATGGAAAATATTGGTGTATTTTAAGATGTCCTGAGAGGTTTTTTTGTAAAGATCTTTTGGAACCTCAAGTTTGTGATCCCATGACTATATTGGCCAGGACAACTCAACTCGACCCAACACATTCCAATGAATTTAAACCATCCCATATTAATTGTTGAACCTTATTTTATGTGTCTCCTCATGTCACTCTGTTACCTGCCAATCCACTGTAGTGGAGGATTACTTGCCACCAGGCGCCTCTACACACCTGCTTTTCATTGAGTACCCTCTCTGCATTTCATGATTTCTAAAGAGTTGGGTTGGTCAGGAAGATTCTGGCCACATGGAGGCTGAGTTGTTACAAAACTTTCAAAGCAGAATCTCCCACTCAAAAGGATAATAATTTTCACCACTCAGCTGAGTTGAGACATTGAGCCAGCTGGTCATTTAACACACATTCCATGCACAGGAAATGTCCATGTATCACAAAGCTCACTAAATAACTATGACAATAAGCTCAAGAATGTTATGGCCAAGGACACAAACAGAGCAAAATGAGTTGGGGAGTTGTTCCAAGAAGAACCACAGTTTGGTTTTTGGTATTTCATGGTGCAGAATAATAACTAACTGATAAAGTAACTTTGGGTGATAATGTAATGGGATAATTTCTGATCAAATTCTTGCTCTCGTTACTAACTTGTTGAAGGAGTGGATGATAATAATAAGCCTTTTATTCGTAGCGAACAAGTATCAGCTAGGACCATTAAGGACCAACTTGAAATGCATTTGATTGAGCAGGTAAAGAAAAATTACATAGCAAAAGGTCTACGTAATTAGAGAACTAGATGAGACATTCTGTGCTTTTGAATATTTTACATAAGAAAAAATGTCCGCCTGTCAATGGTGTTTCGCATTCATGAAATTCCCATAGAAGAAAATTCCTATTGGTTTGGGCCACATTACAGGCTGGAGTAAAACTTCTAACTTGAAACAATTTGTATGAAGTTGGACACTCATTGAACCTTGAAAATGGTCAATTACATGCTGTGTTAAATGAATGAACTTGTGTCCTGGCAAATATAAAAATTTATGCCAAGAACAGGATACACTAGTGGAGCAGGGGATGGCCTCTTCTTCGTGGCTTCTTCCGTGTTTAGTCTGCCTGGCATGTGGCTCTCTCTCCTGCCGAAGGTGGTCACTGCGGGCACGGGAATTACAAGAAGGGAAGTGATACCACCCCAGGCTTGATATTAAATCACAGAATTCTTATGTCTCAAGCAGCTTTGGAAATATCTTAGCCATATAGTTTTTCAAAAGTCAGAAACTGAGCAGTCTTGCCCAAAATTAAATCCTAATAAACTTTTGACAAAAAATAAAGAAGATTAAGACAGATGTTTGTATGTGACCTGTGTGGTATGTCACTCTCAATTCTTGTAAATTAAATGGACTTGATTAAGCATATTAAACTCATTTAATCCAATTATGTTTATTAAAATTACCTTTCTTCTTTTTTCTTGTGCAGTGCTAATTATAGCAGACACTATGAGTGTGTGTGTGTGTCTGTGTGTGTGTTGGTGATGGGAATTAAAATCAGGGTCTTAACAGATGTTTTAATATCTTTACCTTGTGAATTTAAACCATGGCAATGCTTTCTGACCCACTGACCATAGTTGCCAAGGTTTTGAAATTTCACTACTAAAGAACATGTAATCTGAAAATCCTGCTCCCTTTGGCCTATATTAGTTCCCTGTTTAACTAAAAGCCTATTGTGCTAAAGAAGGAACTACCCAGATGGTAATGAGCCACCTTTAGAAATCAGGATTTCCCTGCTGCACTTCCTTCATTCCTATTCTCTTCAGGATTTCCTAAGCCTTGAGTTTTCTCTTTCAGAGAAACTCAGAGTATAGCAAGGCCTTCTGCACATTCCTAGCATCAGTTGCAGGTTTTGTGAGTGAAAGTCTATGGTTTTTTCTAATAAATCAGAAAAGGAACAATTATTAAATTTCACTCAGTTTCCTAGGAGGAAGAAAAGTATAACATTGCTAGAGCTATTTAAGGAACCAGGCTTAGTCTGAGCTAACTATATTTTGCCTTTCAAATGTCCCTCAAGACCCATGTGCTAAAGATGTATCTTCTAGAGTGTCCCTATTTGCAGGCTGTAGAAAAGTCTCATTTTTAAGAGGTAGGCTTAGTGTTGCTCACTGAAGTCATGTCCTCAAAAGGGGTTAGGATTCCTAGAGGATAATAAGTAAATCTACAGAGTATTATGAAGGGGACCTAGTAGGCAATTAGCTAGTGACAGTAGAAGAATCTGGAAATGTACATTTTTCATGATTGATTAATTATCTTTAATAGAATACATACATATTTCTTTCCAGGGCTCAGTAGGCAAAACACTTGCTTCCCAAAATGAAAATATGAGTTTGATCCCAGAACCCATGTAAAAAAAAAAACCCATTTGATAGTTCATACTTACGATTCTAGCTCTCTGGAGATGATAAGAGGATTCCTGGGGCTCCAGGAATCTGGCCAGCTAGTCTGGCCTAATTGATGAGCTCCAGGCCAAAGAGAGAGCCTATCTCAAAGGAACTGGACAGTATTCCAGAGGACAACACTTCCAGCTGTCCTCTGGGCTCTAAACATCCATGGACACACAAGGCATTTGTACCCTTCTTCATGCATTCACACATATATTAACCGCACACTTACACAAAATCACTAAATACATACATACATAAATATGTGGTCCCTACATTCACACCTTTCTTAAGGAAAATTTTGTAAGTTTTTCTTGAAACATCAAAATTTACATTTTCTTATGAAAGTGAGTCCATATGAGGCCTTGCCAATAGAAAAAGTGTTGCAATTTACAAACTTTTTTCTTTCTGTTGTGTTGTGTCCTTGTACCTAGAATGGTGCTCCAGTGAGTTAGAGTAATTCAATAAACAATTCTTGAGTAAAGAAATGTAAAAATGAATGACCTAATTATGAGAGCATTTATATATAGCATCTATTAGAATCCTCTGGAACTAATGTCCTAGGAAACACAGTGGGAAGCCAGTGTCAACAAGAAAAGCATACCTATGGAGGGGGGAAAAACCTAACCCTTACCATAATTTATACACTTCCAGAACTCATCCAGAAAGAATGAGGACACAAAATTACAGGTAAGATGAGGGGAATTAAACACTTCCAAACATGACCACCTTCTTTTTTTATTTGCACAGATACAGATCTATTGTAAAATCTCTGTACTTTCATTCAGACAACAGTGTCCTTTGCTTTACACAAGCTTTTCAGTTTCATGAGGTCCCATTTATTGATTGTTGATTCTAGAGCCTGTGCCGTTGGTGTTCTATTCAGGAAGTTATCCCCTGTGCCAATGAGTTCAAGGCTCTTCCCCACTTTTTCTTCTAACTGGTTTAGTGTGTCTGGTTTTATATTGAGGTCTTTGATCCACTTGGACTTTAGTTTTGTGCAGGGTGATAAGTGTGGATTTATTTTCATTTTTCTACATGTAGATATCCAGTTAGACCAGCACCATTTATTGAAGATGCTATCTTTTTTCCATTGTATGGTTTTTGGCATCTTTGACGAAAATCAGGTGTCCATAAGTGTGTGGGTTTATTTCGGGGTCTTCTATTCCATTCCATTGATTCACCAGCTGGTTTCTATGTCACTACAATACAGTTTTCATTACTGTTGTTCTATAGTACAGCTTGAGATCAGGGATGGAGATACTTCCAGAAGATCTTTTATTGTAGAGGATTGTTTTAGCAATTCTGGGTTTCTTGTTACTCTATATGAAGTTGAGAATTTTTTCTTTCAAGGTCTATAAAGAATTGTGTTGGTAATTTGATGGGAATTGCACAGAATCTGTAGATTGCTTTTGGTAAGATGGCCATTTTTACTATGTTAATCCTTCCAAGCCATGAGCATGGTAGATCTTCCCATCTTCTGATATCTTCTTCTATTTTTTTCAGAGACTGGAATTTTTTTTCATACAGGTCTTTGACTTGCTTGGTTAGAGTCACACCAAGGTACTTTATATCCTTTGTGGCTATTGTGACGGGTGTTGTTTCCCTAATTTCTTTCTCAGTCCTTTTGTCTTTTGTATACAGGAGGGCTAGTGATTTTTTTTTGAGTTAATTTTGTATCCAGCCACTTTGCTGAAGGTGTTGCTGAAAATTTTGGGGTCACTCATGTAAACTATCATATCATCAGCAAACAGTGATATTTAGACTTCTTCCTTTCCAAACTGAATCCCCTTGATCTCCTTTAATTGTTTTATTTCTCTTTCAAGGACTTTAAGAACTATCTTGAAGAGATATGGGGAGAGTGGGCAGCCTTGTCTTGTCCCTGACTTCAGTGGAATTGATTTAAGTTTCTTTCCATTTAGTTTGATGTTGGCTATAGGTTTGCTGTATATTGCCTTTACTATGTTTAGGTAAATGCCTTGTATCCTTGATCTTTCCAGGACTTTAAACATAAACAAATGTTGGATCTTATCAAATGCTTACAGATTGGGAAAGGATCTTCACCAACCCTATATCTGACAAAGGGCTAATATCCAAAATATATAAAGAACTCAAGAAGTTAAACAGCAACAAATCAAGTAATCCAATTTAAAAATGGGGTACAGAGCTAAGCAGAGAATTCTCACTAGAGGAATATCGGAAGGCAGAGAAACACTTAAAGAAAAGCTCAACATCCTTAGCTATCAAGGAAATGAAAATCAAAATGACTCTGAGATTTCATCTTACACCCATCAGAATGGCTAAGATCAAAAACTCAAGTGACAACACATGCTGGAGAGGATGTGGAGAAAGAGGAACCCTCCTCCATTGCTGGTGGGAATGTAAACTGGTACAACCACTCTGGAAATCAATTTGGCGTTTTCTTAGACAATTAATAGTGATTCCTCAAGATCCAGCTATACCACTTCTAGGCATATATCCAAAAGATGTTCAAGTACACAACAAGGACATTTGCTCAACTATGTTTGTAGCTGCTTTATTTGTAATAACCAGAACCTGGAAACAACCCAGATGTCCCTCAGTTGAGGAATGGATGCAGAAATTGTGGTACTTTTACACAATGGAATACTATTCAACAATTAAAAATGAGGAAATCATGAAATTTGCAGGCAAATGGTGGGACCTGGAAACGATCATCCTGAGTGAGGTATCCCACAAGCAGAAAGACACACATGGGATATACTCACTTCTATAGACCTATAAGATAGGATAAAAATACAG
>CM053760.1:3460595-3501013 GCA_028658305.1 Pachyuromys duprasi
AAAGAAGATAAAAAAGAAAGAGGACCTGGGGTAAGAGGATTAATACTCACTTAGAAAGTCAAGTGGGACGGACATTGGATGTAGGAGTAAACAGGTAGCAGGACAAGAGCCGGCCACAGAGGGCCTCGAAAAAACTCTTCCTAGCAGGGTATCAAAGTAAATATTAAGACACATAACCAACCCTTTGGCAGAGTGCAGGGAATCATATGCAAAAAGAGGAAGTTAGTATGACCTGGAGAGGTCAGGAGCTCCGCAAGAACCAAATATATCAGGGCACAGGGGTCTTTTATGAGACTGTCTCTCCAATCAAGGACCATGTATGGTTATGACCTAGAACCCCTGCTTGTATGTAGCAAATGGTGGCTCAATTCCCAAGTGGGTATACTAGTAAAGGGAACAGAAACTATTTTGGACATGAACTCAATGGCTGGCTCTTCGACCTCCCCATCCCCGAGGGAGGAGTAGCCTTGCTAGGCCACAGAAGAGGACACTGTAGCCATTCCTGAAGAGACCTGATAAGCTAGAGTTAGATGGAAGGGGAGGATGTCCTCCCCTGTCAGTGGACTTGGAAAGGTGCATGGAGCAGATGAGGGAGGGAAGCGGGGGATAGGGAGGGAATGCGGGGGGGGGGGGCGCTACGGCTGGGATACAAAGTACATAAACTGTGATTAATATAAAATAAAAGTGAAAAAAAAGACATTCTCTCTGAGACTATAATGTGCTGGTCCCTTTCTTTTGCCAGATAGTTGTGGTTTGAAACCTTCATCACTCAGCTGTGGAATGAACTACATTTAGAAATCTGTTCAAATTAGCAGCACAGTTGACAAAGCTATTCAAAATACATGACTCTTAGGTATAAACAGAAGATTATTGGATTCCAGGGTTTAAAGAGAGGGAAAAAAGAGAATCAGTGCTCAAAGGGTGTGTGGTCCCTTTCAAGGTGATAAAAATTTCTTTTTGGACCATGCTAAACTTTGTGGTGGTTTCATAACTCTATCAATGTACTAAATTCAATTTATTTTTACACTTCACAGTGGCTAGTTGTATGTAATATGAATTTCATTTCAATTTTAAAAAAATATGACCTAAGGAAATCTGCAACTAACGTTCCTATCATAAACTAATACATAATGAGGAAACTGCCCCAAAAGCAGTGGGTATAAGATTATGCACACAAAAGCCCATGGGATTCACTTTGCCCCACTTTAGTGTCAAGAAGGAAAATTGTTAAGACAAAAAGAGGTGTGGGGTCACTGGGTATTTGTCAGCCTCACCTCTTTTTAACCCATGTTATATAATCTGTTCAAAGAATTTTCTCAATCTAGGATGAAATCACAGAATGAAGACACTGCTATGGCTCTGAAATATCCAAGAAATAACATTCAGTGTTTACATTTTTAAAGATTTGTTTTTTTATGTATATAAATGCTTTGCCTTCATGTACTTATGAGTACCTTCGTGCATGCCTAGTCCCTGAGGAGGTCAAATCACCTGGACCTGGAGTTCCAGATGGGTGTGAGCTAATACGTGGGTGCTAGGATCTAAACTTGGACCCTCTGCAGTAGCAACACTCAACCACTTAATCATCTATGTAGTCCAAGATCCAGTAATTTTTTTAAGTTTCTCCAAGTGTAGAACTAAAATAAATATGGACAATAGAGAGAGACAGAATTACTAAAGTGAGAAAATACAGCTGCAAGGAATAAAAGTAAAGGGCAAAATGGTGATGTCTTCAACACAACCCAGTTGCAACCCAAGGCAAGAGGGTGCAGCTGTGTGGGGAGGCTAGAGGGGGACATGATTGTTATTATTTTAAATGTGTTTATATTAAATCGTTACTGAAAGGGGCATAACGAACCTAAAAGTTTGCAGCTGGGAGTATGCCAGTGGGAACTTACTTCTCTCCTTAGAAATAGATGTGCTAACTGGGTCTCCAAGTAGGTTAAAGGGCAGGTTCTCCACCTCTGGAAGTGGGAGTTCCGCTGGAGAATGCTGGTGTGTCTGCTCTGTCACTTTAAAATATTCTCCCTCTCTCTCAGCAAAGACTCCAAGACACTGTTCACAAGATGCAAAACCTAGGGCAGTGGAAGGAAGAGACAGGTGATCCCCTTCCCAATTAAGCTCGTTTGATTTCTCAGCTTGAGAGACACCGTTAAAGAGGTGGATGGTGTTCTTGAAGATGACCCCAAGGTTGTTTTCTGGCTGCCATACATATGCATGTACTCCTCCCCCCTTCCAAAAAAAATACTCCTCAGCTGTATCTACACCCACTGTGGAGAGCCATGGGATGCAGCAATGGACAAAACCATTCTGAGAGAGAGTCCCGGATGCTCCAGGTAACCCAGAAGCCTCTGCCACCTGGACGCAAATGGCCTCTTGCTAAAGCAACACACCTGTGGCCAAACTTGACAAACTGAGTTGGATCACTAGGACTCACATTGTGGTGCGGAGAGCTGCTTGTTAAGCTGCTTTGTAATGTTTTCACTTGAGGAAGTAGTTTTTGAAAAGAAGTTGGGCGTTTTCACACCTTTTTCTTTTTCTATTGCTGTAACCTGTTTTTGCTTTGCTTATAAATAATAAACCCTGGAATAAACCCACACTGCTTCAGTCAGACTGACAGCCCTCTCAAGCTGATCCTTGTGTAGTGTGATTTGTTCTCACTCCCCACTCAGGTACTGTTCGACTCTGCCAGCTGGTTCTGGCAACCCACAAACATACAAGCTCCCACCTGTGCATACAAACACACACACAAACACACGAGCTCACACATTCTCTCTTTTTTTTTAAATTTATTTATTTATTATTTTTTCACTTGAATTTTTTTATTTTCTTTTTTTTATTTTATTTTTTTAATTTATTTATTTTTATCTCAATCACAGGTTAGGTACTTTGAATCTTTGTGGGGCTCTTGTTCTCCCCAAGTCTCAACAACCTCCCCCAGATCTATCATTACTCTCGCCCTTTGTCAGAGGCTTGATCTCGAGTCTTAATATCTGCTCTGATACATCGCTACATTGACCACCCCCCCCCCATAGGTCCTCTTTGGCATGCTCCTGTTCTGTTGCTTGTTTTCTCCTCCGCTCAATGTCCATCCCATTTGTTCTTTATCTTTCTCTCCCTCGCTCTCTCTTATAAGAAGACATTGTTGTAGCTGATCCTTTAATACAGGTCTCAAAGAAAAGCATGTGTGCTCACCACCAGCACACATTTGTGGTTTTCTTACATGGAGAAGTCATTCTTAGTTCAATAACCTCTCAAGCAGTACATGGCAAAACAGCTTTCCACCAAGCATGGCAAAAAGTAAAATCTAAGGCCTTTCCTCCTTTTGATGATAATGTTTTGACACAGACCAGCAGAAGTTCCACCCCTTAGGGGAGGGACACAAAGATGCTAAGCCAATTGTAATCTCAGTGATGAAGAAGGCAAACTGGGTCTCAGTGGAGTATTTTCCTATTCCTCTTGAACACACAGGTTGGCATGTTCTCTGAAGTTAAAATGTTTGCAACCCAGTTATAGTACTAGAAGCATTGTTTGGTAACAAGAGATGGCCAGTTGAGATTCTATAGCCCCTATTCTTAGGTACTTTGTTAGGATCACCTTCATATATTTTAGAAAGTTTCCACTGGACTGAATTTCCATGTAAATTTCTTTATCACAAATCTTGAACATATCTAGTATTATTATGAATGGAAGGACAGGTGGATGGATGGATGGATGGATGGATGCTCTCAAAAAAACTAAGGTAGATACACATCAAAACCTAAACATGAGACGTTTCTAGGAACTATAGTTTACAGCCCTGGGGTAAGCTTAGGAAGCTTTTTAAACAAAAAAACAAAATGTCTTTTAAAAAAATACATCTCAACTTGAGTACTTAATAGTAAAGGCATAACAGAGCCAAAGAAATAGCAGCCATAAGCAGATGATGAGAAAAAGAAATGTGGGGACTTACCCAAAAAGAGCATCCTCACTGTGGTTCCCAGGTATGCCATCTTCTGCAGGCATGGTAACCGTACTGTGCCACACACAGAATGCTCCCGGTTGGTTAGGGAAGCACTGCCAACAACTTTTGCACAGACTTAGGTTTAAATATGGATTGTGCCAACTGTTTACTGTGTGACTTTAAGTGAGCAACTTTATCTATCAGAATCTTGAGAGGTTATTATATTCAGACCCAGCTTCTAACAACAGCTTTACAACTTTGTTGTAAAAACTAAACCAAATGGATTTAAAAAGCCTGATGTATAAGGATACTCAAAAATGTTTAATTCCCTCTTAATTGGATATGAGATTTAGGAGCCAGGCTTTGAGGCTCCTGATAGACAATTCTCAGTCCTGAGTTTATTTATAAGTTGGTAGTTTAAAATTATACAGCATATTTACACCATAGAGAAATAGGAAATATAAAGAATGGAATTTGTTTTTCGAGAAACCCAGTTGTTAACTACTTAGCAGTGTGTCATTGACATTTGTAGAGAAAGTACAGATGGTAGAAAAAGGTCTGGTATGGAAGTCAGTTAAACTGGATAGCTGTCTGAATATTTCAATGCACTGTTTGTATAGCATTCAGCAATTGACTTCATATTTTCTGATCTACACAATGAGAGGGTTGAAGTTGGTCAGGTTCTAGTTTCTTACTGAGGGGCTTTTATTCCATAATATGCTAAACCTAGAACTGCTAGTATGTTACATTTATATACTCATTCTTATGAGTATTCATGTACATAGATATAAAATATACATAATTATGCTTCCAAAACATCAAAAATCTAACAAGAAAGTAAGGAATTGCCAGAGCAATAATGAAAGAAAACAAGACATGGGGGTAGTAAGTGGGGAAAATTGTTTTGGTTTTGAGAACATTGGTCAGTTCCAACACATTTGAATTTATACTTTTCTGATCTCATTTTAAAAAGATGGATAAACATTTAAAAGTCTGGACCAGGACATAGCATCAAACTGCCCTGTAAATTTATACCTCTCTACCCAAAGATTAGTACAGTTCTCAGTCAGACCTCATCAGTGAACTTTTTTTGTGCGATGGATGATGGTTAATGCAGGAACTCACAACTGATTAAAGTACAAAAAAATAGTTGTCTGTGGAATGCCCAGTCATAAATAGAGCATGTACAACACAGTCCCTTGCCAAGCCTCAGGAATCATCATAGAAGACAGTGTAGAAAATTTGTAAATGCCAGAGGTCAGGAAGGATCAAAGTTAAACCCTGACTTCTGGATGTGACAGAGCAACTGCACTCATGAACTCATTGGCTCTGCGGCTGTCTGCACCAGATCAAGCCAGGCAACATTCTAGCATGGAGGGGAAGGGTTCTTGAGCCTCCAGCCTAACTGAAGACCTGTGCACAGATGATGGTTTATGGAGGTATATAAGTACATTTCTTTAAAGGTGTCTCCTGTAAGTCAGCTATAGGAAGTGTGGTCCCTATCTCCTGAAGTATAGAGACAGCACAAATTAGAGTCAATGGATCATTTAAAAAATAGTCTAGACACATAAAATGAAACATAGAATGGGATAATCTCTTCACAGTAAATCAGAGACTAAAATAAATGCTCTCATTCATATTTTTGTGACACATTTTCATGGTGCATGGCATTTGAAACCTTGATTTGGATGAAGGTAGCTCTGAACTTTTGTTTCTTTATGTACCTGGAAGAAGAGAGAGAGAGAGAGAGAAAAAAAAACCTTTTTATCTCAAGCTTCAAGTTACTCCCACAAACAAACTCTTCAAGTATGGTGTATTTACAATCAAATACAACCAGGCATTTAAGGGAAAACAAGTACCAAGTGGGTAAAGAAGAGAAGAAGCTGCAGAAATCAGATCCTCAAGGCTCAAGGGTAACAGACTTATCAGATGAAATATCCTGTTATAAAACAACCACACTTAAAAGATAAGACTGAAAATATATACAGGGAATAAGGAAAACAGAAACACAATATATTTGTTTTCTAAATACATAAATAGAGCACACAAAAATTTTAAACATGATATGGTCAAAATTAAATGACCTTTTCATAGCCAAATTCTGGACTGAACTCACAATCTCCTCAGTTTGATCCATGGTATTTTGTAATGACTCGATCTTTAAATATAAGAATTGAATTTAAAAATCGAATTTAAAAAGTAAGTGTTGTAAACTGAGATCTCAGAATCCTGAGTCAATTCACAAGGTAATTATCTGGTCACAGGTGCTGCCCTTTAACACTGTGCCGATACTCTTTTTATTTTTTTGCATGCTCTTTTTTATTTTTATTTTTATATTAATCACAGGTTATGTACTTTGTATCTCAGCTGTAGCCCCATCCCTCATTCCCTCCCAATTTCCCCATCCCTCCCTCATCTCCTCCCTGCCCCCTTCCAAGTCCACTGATAGCGGAAGACCTCCCCCCCTTTCATCTGACCCTAGCTTATCAGGTATCTTCAGAACTGGCTGCAGTGTCCTCTTCTGTGGCCTAGCAAGGCTGCTCCTCCCTCGGGGGTGGGGGGGATGTTGAAGAGCCAGCCATTGAGTTCATGTCAGAAATAGTCCCTGTTCCCCTTACTAGGGTACCCACTTGGATACTGAGCTACCATGGGCTACATCCAAGCCCAGGGTATAACCAAGGTTCTAGGTTATATCCATCCATGGTCCTTGGTTGGAGAAACAGTCTCATAAAACAGTCTCATAAAAGACCCCTGTGCCCTGATATATTTGGTCCTTGTGAAACTCCTGTCCTCTCCAGGTCTTACTAACTCCCCCTTACTCTTAAGATTGCTCCAAATCCACTAGACTTGTCCCTTCATCACTAAGGCTAATGAAATCATCGCTTATCAGAGGTTGACAGAGGGCCCAATGACTCCTTTGTAAATTATGTACACTAAGCTTTTCAGGTCATATTGTGTTTGCCACAAGTAATTAACTCCATCATTGGAGCATGAAAACAGCCACAAGTAACGCTTATATACATGTGTTATTATGCTGTAGTAAAACATAATATGAATATGATCTCAACCTCACAGACAATGAGAGTAAAAATAAGGAAATGACATTACATCTAACTAAAAGGCATCAGTTTAGAAAAAGGAGCTATCAACAGAGTAAACCAACCTACAGAACCTATACATGTATAAATTATATGTGTTGCAAGGGATTAATGTACATATATAAAGAACTCAACTCAACATCAAAAATCAAAGAGCTTAATCAAAAATAGGCAAAAGTCCAGAGCCAACATTTATTAAGACATTGAAACGACTGTGTCAAGGGAAAGTGCTGAGGATTACTAATCATTCTGGATAGGCTAGCCCAAGTCACAATTATGTGTCATCTCCTCTTTATCAGAGTGCATTAACAGAATGATATTTTGATGTTGACAGATTTGGAAGAAAATGGAATTTGAACACACTATTTATGGGAACAATAAAGGAGTATAGTCATTATAAAAAGTTAAGTGTGAAGATTTAAAAAACTATAGACAGAATTACCTCATGATTGAGCGTATCTCGGTAATTTGTGCACATCCAAAAAAAATTTTAATGGAATCAATGTATTAAGGAAGTTGCTTCACTATCATGTTTATTGCAACCCTATTCATAATAGCTAATACAGCGTACTCCATCTACATGCTCATCAACAGCTGAGTGGCTAAAAAAAATAAATATGTGGAATATGCGCAATGAAGAACGAAATCCTCTCAATTGAAAGAGAGATGGATGCAGCTTGAAGGCATTATGTTAGGCAACATAAGCCAGGTACAGAGAGACCAATACTATGTGATCTTAGGTATTTGTGGAGTGTGATAAGTTTATCTCATGGAGATGAAAGCAGAATGGGTACCAGAGGCTAAGGAGCCTGGAAGAATAGAGTGAGAGGTATGAGGTGGTAGGGAAAGCATTGGGTCAAGGGTCATACATAATCATGGTGAGATAAGAATACACTTAGATACAATGCAAGACAAGTATGGTGGCTGTCTTGCTTGGTTTGGGGTTTGATTTTATTTTTCTGTTCCTGTGATAAAACACCATGACAAAAGTGGCATAATGGGAAAGGGTTTATTCTGGTTCATAGTTGGGGAATAGTCCATTGTGGTGAGGAAGTCATGGTAGTAAGGGCTGGTCACTTTAAATTCATAATCAAGAAGCAGGGAGCAAAGAAAACTGGTGTCCACCTAGGTTTCTACATACACATTCCAGGTCCCAACCCCTGGACATGGTGCCATCCACTTTTAGGATGGATTTTCATATCTCAAGTGACCCAATCAACATGACTCCTAAGAGGCATTCCCAGAGGCTAACTAATCCCTCACAGGTGTGCTTAGAAGCTTGTCTCCTACAGGGTTTCAGATCCTGTCAAGCTGACAATATCATCCATCTCAGTGGCTCATGCCTGTGCTCCCAGCGCTTGGGAGGATGAGACAAGAGGATAGTCAAAAGTTCAAGGCCATCCTGGGCTGTATAGTGATATCTGTATAGACCAGTCTAGAATAAAGAGTGAGACCCTCTCTCTACAAATAGGAAGATAAAGTACAGCATATGGTAATGGCAGTCTGTTACATGTTTGAAAATTAGTTACTGTCACCCCAAAATGATAACTTCAGGAAGTAATGCATTTTTACAGAGCTAGACTTAGTCATTCATACACATACACCTAAAAATGTGTTATGCATTCAAAATGTATACAATTTTATTTCTCAATTAAAAAATAAAGTTAAAACTTCATTGATTTAAAAAAAGAAATGGGCTGGATTAAAGGATGAGCTAAAGTGTCCTGATCTTGGCCATATATCCTTTGACTTATACTACTGTTTTCCTCAAATAAATATTTCTGCTTATTTATATCACACACACACAAAAGTGGAGGAAAATAAGTATGTACTCAGAGAATGATGAGTTTGTTTCCAAAAAACAAAAACAGAAAGGAAGCAAGACCTACGTTAATCATTTGTTTTATGTCCCTGAGCTCTGCAGGCTTATATGTTTGTGTTACCAAATCTAAGCTGGTGTCTTAAATCCTCCCAACCTATAAGCTATGAAACTAGAAAGGAGACTATGGGGAAGATGTTGGTGTTGCAGAGGGGAGAGCAATTGATACTAATGGCAGAGAAGTAGAAAGGGAGCTGAGGTTGGGGAGAGGAGATAAAGAAGGGGGGGAGGTTGAAGATGGAGAGAAAGAGAATCAATAAAAACAAGTTTTGTTTGAAAAAGTCCATAATGTAACATAATAATACATATGCTGATTAAGCTTTTTAAAAATATTTTAAATTTATTTTTAATTACAGTTTACTCACTTTGTATCCCAACTATAGATCCCTTCTTCTTCCCCTCCCAATCCCACTCTCCTCCCCTCTTCTCCACCCATGCCTCTCCACAAGTCCAGTAATAGGGGAGGACCTCCTCCCCTTCCTTCTAATCCTAGTCTATCAGGTCTCATCAGGAGTGGTTGCATCATCTTCCTCTGTGGCCTGGTAAGGCTGATCCCCTTCAGGGGGAGGTGATCAAAGAGCAGACCAATCAGTTCATGTCAGAGACAGTCCCTGTTCCCATTACTAGGGAACCCACTTGGATACGGAACTGCCATGGGCTACATCTGTGCAGGGGTTCTAGGTTATCTCCATGCATGGTCCTTGATTGGATTATCAATCTCAGAAAAGATCCCTGTGCCCAATTTTTAAAAACTTTTTAAAAATAAAAACAACAAAGTTAAGTAATAGCATAATTATTATCCCATGGTAGTTATCAATGCAGTAAAAGTCAGAAGTCTCTCAGGTGCCATACCCTTGTCTCTTACCAGGTTTGAAGCATACACTGAGTTTCAAACAGACAGGCCATTTGGGACAGACTGGAGGCAGTGTCTCTATGTGGGTAAGTGAGTGGTGTGGATAAAAATGTTCATTCCACCCACTGTTTCCTCTTCGAGTCCTTTCATTTAAATAAGGATTGGGTTTGCTAAGTACATAATTGAGGGAAATGTGAGAAGCTCTTCTTAAATTCTTTAGTGTCAGATAACTTTTTAAAGTATTAATACCCACAAACTGAACGGAATCTATAATATAAAGCCAACATCTAATCTGAAAGTTCACCACACAGGACTCCAACTCAGCTCACTACATTTCGACTTGCCCTCTTTCCTTGGTTTAATAATAGTGAACTCTTTCTATTAAGTTTTTCCAAAAAAAAAAAAATCACAGTCTCACCTCCCCTATCAGTGGACTGGGGGAGGGTCATGGGAGGAGAAGAAGGTAAGGGGGATTGGGAGGAGACGAGGGAGGGGGCGACAGCTGAGACACAATGTGCATAAATTGTAATAAAAAATAAAATGGGCTTCAGAAAGGAATAGATTTCTTTGCGTTTTCAGTTCTTAGTTTCATTCTGAAGGATGATGCTGCATATACAATTCCTTCCAATGTAGAGACCTCTTGTTTATTTCAGGTTCTGTGTTCTTACATGAGTAAAACTCATTTAAACCCATATTCTTCTGTAAACGAAATTATTTCTATTAAAACATGTCCCGGCTAGTTTTATGTTCACTTGACACAAACGATGCTTCCTTTGCACGGAGAAGAAGTCCAGGTGCTGGCTGGCCATGTCCTGCCTACATGACTGCATGGAGGGTAAAGGAAGCGGAGGTCGCAAGACCACATGCACCCAGGCATGCAGACACAGAACAAGGAGGGAGCAGAAGTTGTCTTGCCTACACGAAGTGGAGAAGCAAAGAAGGAGCAGAGGTTGAGGGAATGTCAAACCAATGACTGGCTCAACTTGAGACCCACCTCAAGAGGGTGGGTCAAGGTCCTCATCACTATTAATGATACTCTGGTATGCTTGCCGACAGGAGCCCTAGCATAATGGTTTTCTGAGAGGCTTCATCCAGCTGATGGAAACAGATGCAGATACCCGCAGCCAAACATTAGGCCAAGCCTGGGGAGCTCTATGGAAGAGTGGGAGGAAGGATAGAGGGAGCCAAAGTAGTCAAAAGCACCGCAAGAAGATCTACAGAGCAAACTGAACCTGAGCCTGAACCAACAACCAAAGAGCTTGCATGGATGTAGCAGATGTGCAACTTCATCAACATGTGGGTCCCCTAACAATGGGAGTTGGGGCTGTCTCTGACTCTGTTGCCTGCCTTTGGATTCCTTCTCCCTAGCTGAGCTGCGTCATCAGGCTCCAGGAAGAGAGGATGCCCTTAGTCCTGCTGTGACTTTAGGTATCAGGGTGAGTTGATACCCCTTGGAGTCCTCCCCTTCTCTAATATGAAGGAGAGGGGGAATGAGGAAAGGGGGCATGAAGGTGAGACTGGGAGGGGAGGAGAGAGGGCCTGAGATCAGGCTGTAAAGTGGTTAAATAAAAATGAAAAGAGCAGCAAGGACGTGATCCTTACTCCTGCTGGTCTCAAGACTGAGATTTTTGGGGTTTGGACACATCTCCACCTCATTCTTGATCCAGGCCAGTTACCCATGGGCCTCACAAACCTTTTCTTCTTCAAGTTGCCTTTGGTCATAGTGCTTTATTGTAGCAATTGAAACAGTAACTAGGACAAACTATTCTATCAGTTCTAGAAAGCACATTTTTAAATCTTTTACCATTGCTACTATTGAGATGACTCCCACAGTTACTGTTATATACTTGATGGTTGTTGTGCAAGCATACATATGATTAGAATAAACACATATATGTATGGGTTTATTAGGTTGGATTACATGACTGAATTATGGATAGTCCAATAATAATCATCTGCTAGAGGGCCAGAGAACTTGACAACTGCTAAATCTAAGAAGCTGGGGTCTCAGAGCACAGGGTTCAAGGACACAGTCCCATTCCACGGCTGAAAGCCTGGAAGCTTGGGGTGAGGGTGGGGGGTAGCTGTTTGTGCGACCCTGCAGTAAGACGTTGAAGAAGCAGAAGTCATCAGACTTCCATTGGTGATGACAGCAGACCTCACTAAGGAAGAGTGACACTCACACACAGCAATTGGGTTCCTCCTCCTTTCATCTGTGTTCCAGCCAGTCCACAGGAGAGCACCACCCACATTCATGGTTGTTCCTTCAAATGCCGACAGTCTCTGGAAATTTCCTCAAAGACATCCGTAAGGATGCTTGCCTAATCTCCTAAGCATGTCTCAATGCAATCAAGCTGACAGTCAGGATTAGCCATTGGTTACAGTTATCCAAAAATGTGGCAGAAAATCAAATCGGAAGCAGGACTAAGAACTGCTTATCTTACTCAATGTGTCTCTTAACCTAAACACAAGCTAACTGGCAGAGAGTATCTGTCTTATGAGCGCAGGTGCTTGAGAAATGCCTCTACCCTATGATCACCTGACCAATAAACTAACAAATACAGGAACAACTCCTTGACAACTTTTACTTGTGTCTGTGTGTGTGTGTGTGTGTGTGTGTGTGTGTATTGGTATACGCTACTTTTGTGCAAGAGTCTGTGGAGGACAAAAAGAAGGCACAGGGTCCTCTGGAGCTGGAGTTACAGGCAGTTGTGGGCCATCTGATGTGAGTGCTATAAATAAAACATGGGTCCTTTACAAGAACAGCAAGTGTTCTTAAATGGTGAGCCACCTTTCCAACCCAGGAAATACAATTTTAAAGCAACAGCAGTATCTGTGACTATTTATCGTGAAAGAGACAGGTCCTTCAATTAAGCCAAGGAAAGTTTCTTAAAAATAGCAATAATGATACTAAAAATAGGAGGTCAGATTCCATACTCTATGGACTCACAAATCCAAAGTCTCCAATACACAAAATGTCATTTTCAACCACAGAATAAAGAATGAGGTGGGGGAAAAGAAGGAAGGAGAGAGGGAGACAGAGAGAGATATGCAAAGAACCAAGAAAGCATGACCCACACTAAGAGGGAAAAAATTAGTCAATAGAAACAGACTCTGATTGTGCCCAGATGTTAGATTTAACAAAGACTTCAAAGTAGCTATTAAAAATATGTTCAAAAAATTAAAGGAAAACCATGTCTAAAGAATGAAAGAAAAATATGAAGATAATTACTCAACAAATAAGTAATCACAATAGAAAAAAACAGAAAGTATTTTAAAACCAAATGAAAAGTCTACAGTTGAAAAGTACAAGAACTTAAAAAAAAGAAAAGAAAACTTTAATTAGATGGACTCAATAGCAGATATGGGGTGACAGAAGAAATAATTCCTACTGACACAATCTGAAAACCAGAGATACATAAGATCAAAGACAAATTCATAGGCCTACAGACCTGTGGGCAGGATACAATATACAAATCCATGTACAATGGCAGTTCCAGAACAGGGGAGAACATTAAAATATTTAGAGAAATAATAGCCCCCAAACCTCTCTATTTTGAGGAAAACCGAGAAGTTCAATGAACACAAGACAGGTAAACTGTGGAAGGAGAGGAATGTAACATAAATTAATTAATTAATTTTAAAAAGCTCCACATCTACACATATTATAATCCAACCACTATACAAAAGAAAGACAAAGAAAACAAAAAGAGAGAAATGATTCATCGGATGTGAGGAAACAACGTGACTAATGAGTAGTTTGTAATCAGCAACAATGGCACTCATAAGGCACCAGAATAACATAGCCAAAGCAATGAAACGAAACAAAAATTGTCAAAGTTATATGTCTACCAAAATTATAAACTAAGATAAAACAAAGATTTCTCACATAAAATAAGACCTAGAGAAATATTTTTGGAAGCCCATCTGAAGGAATAGGAATGAAAATCTATCAGGAGAAAAACACTGTATGGTATCTCCATCAAAGGATGGACAAACCTCAGTGTGGAAAATGCAAAAGACTGTATGCTTCTCTCTGCTCTTATGTTTTAGGTGAGATTTCATAAGGTGATGACCATATTATAAATGCTCTTGGTTTATAGGATCCATAGTTGTAATATTCATGATATAAGCTGAAGGATGGGGGAAGAATTAGCAGCAACAACTGGAGAAAAGTTACTGTATTTTAGGAAAATTAAGTTAATAATCAGAAGTAGAGTATTATAAATCAAGATAATTTTGACCCCCACAGAACAACCACTAACGGAACATCTCAAATATGACTAAAAATCAACAAAATAATTATAATATACTGAAAATACTTAGTTAAAAAAATAAGGCAGAAGGAGAAATATTGGATGAGGTGTGCAAATCAAACAGTAAATTTGGGCAGATTAAATTTTACCATGTTTCTAGATACAGAGCATGTCAGAAAGAATAAAAATGCAAAAATAATCATGTATTACATGAAATAATGAGAATTTTATGGAAAGGTAGAAATCAATTGAAAGTAAGATTGGAAAAGATATACCACGAAAATAGCAATGTAAGAAAGCTGGGCCTCAATATAAAACTATTTCTAAAAACGAAGAGAGATGTCAAGATTTAAAAGACATTTTTTGCACTCTAAAGAAATACTGCAAATGTATATTCAGGGATAATTTTTAAGGCAACAATTAACAAAAGTAAAAAAAAATCAAAACTCTGATTAGCAATTTGATATTGCTTTCTCAATAACAATATAGAAATCACTATTTTATGATATATAATATATACACATATAGTATCCAATTTTCACTCAGTCTAGCAATAGGAGCCTATATGTATTTGCAAAAGTGCTTTTCATATGCTAGGATATAAATAACAATGTTTAAAATATAAATGTTTGAAATCGTTTAAAACATGTTTTCCCATAACAATTGAACTAAAATATGAATAACCTACAAAGACAAAATTGGAAATCCCCAAATTAATAAAAATTAACTAACACCATTTTAATAACCCTCAGATCAAAGAGAAAATCAAGGATATTTAGAAAATACTTTGAACTGAATAAAAATGTAAATACAACTCTGCCTTATTTTAGAACTCACTAGAAGGTGGTCAGTTCACACGTGCCTTTATTCTCAGCACCATCTACTTCTTTATTCAGTGATCATTCTTGCCATGTGCACAGGAATTCCACTGCCTGGCTCATATGGCTGCCTTCCATGTATCTCCTGCAGCCTGCTGCTGAGCATAATGCCCGCAATAAGTTCCTGAGAGCCCCAAAGCCTTCCTTCCATAGACAGCCACTCCATTGTCCATTCAACTACTTACTCCTTACGGTCGACCAGAACACCCTAGAGGGTGGCAAACTTAACATAAAACTCCATCTTCAGTCTCCTCACTGTTGCAGGGAGACCTCAAAATTTGTCAAAGAAATAAGAATTACAACTCTTTATGCACAGGAATATTCACAGAGGAAATAAAACTGCACTGGAAACTTACAAGCCAATGTTTTTCTATGTGTCTTCTAAACTAGGAATTGTTAATAGAAAGCTGTATTTTTCCCTTTAAGCTGTGTTGTATAGTTTGGGTATAAAGAATAAGAAAAGAATGAATTGTTCTGGCTGTCTTCAAGAGAAAACATAGAGCCCTCTGGTGGTAGAATTACAATACTCACAATTAAATCCCACAACATGAGCCTTTTGCTGATACAGTGACAAAACCTCACATATTTCCTATCCAGAAGCTTGGCAGCTCTTAATCTTCAAATATTCCTTTCTTTAAAATGAGTATAAATCTTTACTTATGTAGCTACAGCCATGTGAGGGAAGCAAGCTTTCCTGGCGAGAGTTTTGAAGCTAATAAATATTTATCCAAGCCATAGCATGTCCTAAGTTACATTAAACTAAACTTAAGGTAAGAATTGCTCTGATAGTAGCTGGCTACCTCAAACAGAAAATGGCTTTCAGAGTCAAAATGTTTTGCAAGCATTGTGCTTCTTTGGGAACGTGACTACACCCTATACCCAACATCTAAATCTTTTTATTATAAGGTAACTATTTTCTTGCCACACTCAGTTTGAGCATCTATCTTATAAGGTACAACGGGCTTGTTCAAATAAATGGCATACTGAGACTATTTTCTGGGAATTTGCCTTTTGGACAATAAGTAAGATTAGCTTTGGTCATTGATGAATCAAAAAAAAATCACCTGTTGATCCCCACATTTATCCATCCTCTCCCTATAGAAAAACAAGAACATACAGATGCCAAGAACATATTCCTTAACAGACAAAGACCAGCCTCCGACAGAACTGAGGAAGAAAAGAAAGCAACAGTTGTCTGAGTGCACCCTGACAGCTTTCCTTTCTATGCAGTTTCTTTTGAAGAACATAGGTTCCTCAAGACCCAGCTTGGAGGCACTACTTCCTGAAAGAGTGAATTTGCTTCGGATAATACGGTGGGAAAATATTACTAAGTGACTGGAAAGGTCAGCAGTGGGTTAGGTGTGTACACTCTATAAAAGTCCCCATCATAAGCAAACTTTACCTAACCATGACTGGGGTTATTCCCTTAAAGTTCCCACTGGCTAGTTTTGCCACTGAAGCCATCTCTCCACTTCAGATGCAATCACACAACCGCATCAGCTCTTTTAAAAAGCCATGCCTCCAGACCTCACAAAGAGGTATCTATTACCAGGAGTTCTAAGAAAATGTTCTTTTAATTAGATACATTTATCTTTAACCCTTGTTTTGACAGAAATGCTAACATAAACATACATTACCAATACCTAAAACCCAGCTCAAAGTATGGCTCATTTTTATACTTGACAGAGGCACTTGGGGAAAAAAAGTGCTTTAACCTTTCCCCATCTTTGTGTGATCTCATGATGACCCAATGTCAGATCCTGACACTGAAACAGGGGTGTCCGCACCTAAAGAACAACAATGATCCTTGCACTGCTCGTTAAAAGTGACAATAAAAAGCCTAATAAGACCTCCAGGCCTCACGTTCAAGCAGCTGCAATATCAAGCTAAATAATTTCTGTAAGGACTACAGCAATTATAACACTGATTTGAGTTTACCTACACTTCATTCCTAAGAGTTTTCAAGACCGGGCCTGATGGTTATATTCCATGGAGCTTGTCCATAGTCGTGGGAATAACAGAAATAACATTATTTTTACCATCCATTCTTATCTCAAAGCTGCATTCAAAATTTCCCAAAAATGGAAGCTAAATTCAAATGAACACTTAGGTACCAGGTACAAACCCAGCCTCCTTCTCCCTTCTATGCTAATGGTCAATTGCTGAATTTTCTTGCATGTCTTTAATGAATGCATGTGCTTCCTACAGAGATGTTCAGAGTTGCATAATTTGGAGGCCTTTAATACATGTAGAGAGTCTCAAACAAACTGATGATCCTGGATGTCTGGAGCTGGGCTTTAATGATGGCTGCTCTGGAGACAGAGTCCGGGGAGAGAAGTAGCCTACAGTTACATCTTAAACTTGTCTCTACCCACCAGCTTAAGAACTCTTTTTAAATTGTGTATGTGCGTTTCTGAACTGTCATATTCATTGAGACAGGACTTGGATTCTTATAAATGTGAACATAAAATGAGTCTGATAAATTCAGAAATTTAATAAACCAAAGGCAGTTGGGAGAAGAGAGAATACCAATCATGGGGAAAAGGTAGCTCACAAGAACTTTTATAAGTGGTGGACCACTCAGAAAGTTAAGACTTCATTCTTAGTGCTCAGGAATAGGAAAATCAAAAGTACCTGTTTCCATTTTCACAGCTCCTGTTTCACAGTTCCTATAATGTGGAGATCTAAGGAGAGAAATAAGACTAATATGGAAAGGCTGGGCCTAGATAATAAAATTTTGCAATTAAACAATGTGACCTTTTCCCTAAAATGGAGGAAGTTACTGTCTGTATGACCTTTGTACCTAGAACTGACCATCTGGATTTAGAGTTTGACCCTTATAAATTTTCAACCAAGGATGAAATATTCTGGAATGTGCTGAACATACAAACCATGTAAATATCTGCACATGGATTTGGTTTTAGGGAGTTCCAGAAACAAATTTCCATGTGGCCTTGCCCTTCCAGATAGCTCTCCCACAGATTCTCCTATTCTAAAACTCTTGTACTCTGGAATTAGGCAAATACGGTCAAATCCCAACTTTATAACTCGCAAGCTGCAATATGCTGAGTAGACTGCTCAATCTCTCTTATACTGACTCTCTCCAGTATTGTCTCAAATGGCAATAACATTTTACATGCAAGGATGTTGTGAATGAGCATTAAGTGGATTAGCACTTTAAAAATATCAAGGGTCAAAAAAAAAAATCCAGGATTACCTGAACTGATACCTGAACTGAACTGAACTAGGACAATCTTAGCAGTCCTAATGTTGGTAAGACAGAAGTCTAGATACTCAATCTGCTTCCTCACTTTGTTCACTTCTTAGAGGCTATCTCCTCTCACGGCCATTATCTCAAAATGCTCCAGTGTCGTGTTCTGCCGTAGCAACTCTTACTACTGACTAACTCAATACTCCCTTTGTACAGGATCTTTGTAATTACGTTGGGCACACCTAGAAAATCAGGTTTCTATCGTCATCTCTAAACCCTGAATCATGCCTGTTGCATCTCTTTTACCAGGTAAGGTAGTATATTACTTCAGTGGGTATTTTTTGTCATCTTAGTCAAATATCAGAGGGCTGTAATAATGTGCACTCATATTGGGTCTTCTATTTTTCCCATTACTCTACATAGCTGTCTTCGGACAAGTACCATGCTGCTTTTATTACTATAACTCTGTAATAGAATTTGCAGTCCGATATGGTAATCTTCTAGCATTGTTCTTTTGTCCTGGGTTACTTTGGTTTCCCAGGATCTTTTGTGCTTTCATTTGAATTTTAGGGTTTTATTTTTCTATTTCTGGGAAGAATGTTATGAGATTTGGGGGGGGGGTTGTGCTGAATTTATAAATTGCTTTTGATATGATGGTCATTTTCACAATATCAACTCTACCAATTCATCACAGACTGTGAGAATTAAAGATCTATTGTCCTACAGATCTCCAGATGATAGATTGGGAGCTAATGAAACAAGAAGGATGAAGAGGAGAAGGAGGAGGAAGAATTAGAAACAGGAGGAGGAAGATGAAAAACAGTCACAACAACAAAACAACGGACTTACAGAGCCTCTGCACTAGAGTGCAGGCAACGGCTGTGGAAGTGCTGAGCTTCCACAGCTGAGGCAGCAAAGCAAGAACACTCAACCCCAAGGCACAGGGGTAAGGCGTGCTTCCTAGATATCTTAGTCCACAAATGTAGTCCTGGTGAGTCTCAGCTCTCTTTCTTTATTTTGTTTTTCCTTTATTCAAATCTGCTCACTAGGCTCCCTGGCATTTCTAGGAACCCATCATCCTTACTTAGATCACTTACTATGGATTTTCTTTGCTTAGAGTTAAGAGTACCTACATAGTATTCCTTCCCTACATACTAAAAATCAAAATTAGCTGAATACAGGATCTGGTAATTATTATAGTACTGACATTAATACAGGTGTGCTTTCTCTTGACCATAAAATCTCTTGCTGGTAGGTTTTTTAGTAGTAGTAGTATATTCTTCTTAGATAGCATTTCTTTGGACATCACAGAAAAGAAAATATCTCCTCCATTAACATCCCTGTATATAACAATTAAAATCACAAGTGAAATGATATGCTTTTAAATATTTTAGGCAGATAAGTACATTATAACTCCATTTCAAAGGTTAATTATACTTGTTTGGTTTTCTTATGTATTTACAAGTCACAGGTTTTTACAGTAGGAGAACCACCACAAAGAACGACAAACAGAAGAGATGAGAAGGGAAGAAGGAAGAGAGGAAAGAAGAGATGAGGGGAAAGAAAAATGAAGAGAAAGGGAGAGAGTGACCTCATTGGGTGATTTTCACATGTTTTATCTGAAGACAGACAAATTCTTGGAGGTAATATCCCATGTCAAATTGAGTGGCTCCATTGCCTACCTTCTCCCAAATCCTCAATTCAAGCCGAAGTGAGGTCTTTCGATGTATAGCTTCTTAAATATGGGGCATTTGAAGGTCTGGAGCAGCTTTGAAGCTCTGGAGCAGAATTTTGTACATATAAAACAGAGCCAAGTCAGCTTCTTCTGTGGCAAGAGTCAGGCAACTGAAAGGGAGAAGGGTTTTCTACAAATTCAAGAGGTTGGTTTTGGCATCACAGTCAAAATCCAGTGGGACCCAGAACACATCATTTACACCATGAAGTAGGGATGAATGCCAGGTGATGTAATGCCATCCACCCACCCGAGTGGAGAAGAGAGCCCTGTCATCTTGGGATAGAAAGAGTGGTACTCACTCCCTGCTGATACTCACCCATTAACCCATCTGAACCCAAAAGACCTTGAGAAGTGAAAACTCTGGGAAGTCAGGGGCAAGCCTCAGCAAAGCAGGTGACTTCTGGGTTGCCTCCCAGTGCATAAGCTGGAAGGCTACAAGCCAATGAGGGCAGATTCTCTCAGAATCCCAACTCAACTAATCACCATTCTCTACCAGTCAGAAAATAAGTGTTACAGTGTAAGTTAGTAACTGTATAAAGCTGGCAAGATCGACTTTTCTACCACAAAGCCATAATAGTACTTAGTGCAGTAAGCAAGCAGGGACTGAAGAATGTTTCAGGGAAGACAGGCCTTTTAAAAGCTTCTTGGACCTCCAAACATCCCCATGTTCTATACAGGAAGCTTCCAGGCTGTTATACCCTACTCCAAGCACACCTATGGTTGTCTGGAAAAGCTGGTCAACCCCAGAGAGACTACAAGGGCCTCCTTGTTGGTGTGAAGGCAGCGACCCAGGACAAAACACAGCAACAGGAGTCATCAAGGCCCATGCTTGAGGTTACAGTTAGGCATAAACCAAAATAAGACCAAGGAAGGACACACAACAGACTCACATTATGAGTATGGTACATGCGATAGACTCTCCTTAAGGAAAAAAGATAAGGGAAAATCTAGAGTGTGAAGTTAGAAAATGAATTTCTATTCCACTCTAATAAAAGACTGAGACTGTAAGTTAGTGAAACTACAGTAGTACAGTAGTTGTCTACTAACCAAGCCAAGACAGGCTCTTTTTAATCTAGCAATCTAGGCTGTATCTAGTTGTAGCTCAAATCCACCTTTTTTTTCTGTATAGCCAGCCTTGTGACTATAAAATCCACACTTGGTCCATTAGTCTTAAGGAAACGTGGAATTCCTATAGGTGCAGTATTACCTCCTTGGTAAGATATTCCAGTCCAGTCAAATTTCTCTGATGTTCCCACTTGTGTGAGTCAGGAACTTAAAGGATGTTATTTCAATGACAGATAGAGAAACTTTGAAACAAGTGAGCATTGGTCCTACTTTGCTAAGAAGCCTGGGAAGGCCTCTTTGATGACGTAGGGACGCTGTAGGTGAGGGCAGCAGTGGTGAGATGACAGGCATCTTATGGGCCACCTGAAACAGCGTTGTGAGCCACTCACGGCTCATAACAGAACAGGTAGGGAGCCATGAGGAAGGAGAGGAAGCAATAAAATCATGAATGTCATGGAGAGCAGGAGTACAAGAAGCTGAAATTCACCAAGGTGTATTTTGTTCACTTGGGTCAACAAAAAAAGAAAAATGGAAACATTAAGAAACAGATTCTTTGGATTCACAAGGGAGTCTTCAAAGACTGGAAGAAAAGAAACACCCTCCCCTTTCCATTAAATGCAGAATGAAAGAAAACCAGCTGATAAAACAGTTGAACACCAAATGGAGTGGGGAACAGTACAAGAGGCAGGTCTGCATATACAGATGCTGCTCAAATTCTGGAGAGAAACGAAGACCTTCACAACTCAAACAGAACAGACTTAGAGCAAATGGGAAAATGAGAAAAGCAAAATGTCTAATAAAAGAAGTTTTATTAATTTGTTTATGTTAAATTGTTCTTTTGAAACAACATACAATTTGTCCAAGAGAATTCTATCACTAGAGTACCAGAAAGTGATTAAGAAGTGATTATTGGTGGTGCCAGGTTGGTGTGGGTGCAGGATAGTGGTCCTACCCATTTGCTGGCTACTGCTGGAAATCTCCACAGTTCTGGCAAGGGTAAAAGTGTAGGAACACTCACCTTCCCTTGGAGGGCTGGCCAGTAGGAGTTTGACCATGCTCCAGTGAGTATATGGACAAAAAAAAAAAATGAACTTTGCTTTTTTTTTTTTTTTGAGAAGGTAGTTGTGGACATGAGAGTATTGGAAGATAAGGGAGATCAGGGTACACAATATGAAATTCCCAAAAAATCAATTAGAAAGGAAGAAGTGCTTGTCACCAGTCAGACTTTCTAAAATTGTTAAATGGTAAAACATTAAAATCCTTTACTATTTCAAAGAAAAAATGTAAACACATCACTTGAAATACAAATGCTCTGTAGGTTCCAATACTGTGAACTTTATTTCATGGAATTAAATAAAGCGATGCCCTAACTGGTAAGGGTGTACCTGGGACACACATGATGGAAATCAAAAACTAACTCCAGAAATATGTCCCCTGGCTTCCAAATGCATGCCATGCACACACACACACTTACACCCACATGCTCACTCACATATAAATAAATAAATAAATAAATAAATAAATGTAATAATAATTTTAAAACAGTACCTTTGGTAAATTAATGACAGTCCCTCAACCACCTTATTAGTCTATTATTCTGCTCTGTAGGCTTAGACTTTTTAACAAAGTTAATTTGCTTAGAGTTCTTAAATGCTTTTACGCCCCTTCCAACCACCCAATACTGAATAGGAAAGAAGGTTAGTGGGGACAGGGGACAGAGTTCTCTCTGCTACTTCCTGCTGGGTAGGGTCACAGGATTCTTGGGGGGGGGCGCCAATACCAATATCAGTCATCAGGAAATGCAGAAGTCCAGGGAACCAGCAAATCAGCAAACAGCAAATGCAGCAGCAGGACGACCCAGCAGCAGGCAGTCCTCTAAACAGCCTGTGCCTCCTTTCTCTGGGTTATTATCTTTATACCCCTCAAAGTCCTTAGAACCTAATTATTCCAGCTGGCAAAAATCTTGCTCTGCACAAGACACTTAACAGGTGTGCGCAAACTAAAATCCCTAACGTAGAATTATAATCAAAACATGTTTACCTATCATAAACCAAACGTCCATAGCACTGCCCATTATAAAGACAAGAGATAAACAGTGGTTAAATGTACTAACCCAGGCCCAAATGTGGTGATTATAAACATTTTGTTTTTAAAGAAAATGTACATTTATACCTCATGATATATGGTACTGACATTGTGAGAGACACAAAGAGCTACTGAAAAAAGAAAAATCTGAAAACCTACAAGTAGACTCACTCTTGGCCAACAACAAGTCCTACTATAAATGAATAAAAGGATAGGTTTTTTTTCAGGCTTGTGCTGGTACAATTAGACATAGAACATTTTACATGAAATTGGATGCCTACATGATACCATGTACAGAACTAACTCCAAACTAATTTAAAAATATAAGTATAAAATGAGAAATTATGCTTTAAGACAATAGTAGAGGAGAATGTAATCATGAATGTGACATGTACGGACTTGTGTTTGCTGAATCCAACAGCGTTTTTTATTATTGGTACTATTAAAGCACATTTCCAAGGGACCGAATACTTGGCACCTGGCCTTGGAAAGTATATGGAAATGACTGATAAGTAGAACTTGCAGGCCAGACTCATGCCTTCCACTTGAACCTCCTCTTCATTTCATCTTTCAGTCACCTGCTGGTCATACGTGAGGATCTGATAGAAGAGTACAAGACCCTGGCAGGTGAGAGACTTGTGACTAGAAGAGCCCAGGATGTTGAACGGTGATACAGGAAACACTTGTAGTGTGAAGATTCCATACAGATCCAGCAAATAGCCCAAGAGGACATACAAGCGTGAACAAACATGTAAAAGTCACGAAGCCTCTTTGGTAACTCAAAGCCACACTTACCATTTACAAAATGGGCAAAAAGCAGAAGTCTAACACTGACAAAATGAAATGAAAATTTTCATATTGCTAGAGGAAGTATTTTATAAACAGTTTGTCATTGGCTGCTCAAAATGGAGATATGACTAATACTAGGATTCAATAAAATTATGGGCAGCTATAACCAACAGGAACCATGTACACATATAACAGAATATATGCCCCAAACTATGATTCGGCGGTAACTCAGTGTATACTGAGTTAATATAGAATGAACGAATACAATTTGGGGGTCATCGACAATTACACCCAAAATCTATTATGCACATAAGCATAATATTGAATGAAAAAAACAAGCCATAAAAATATATACAATATTGGTTGTACATATAAACTTTAAGAATAAGTAATTTTAACTATACAATTTAAGGAAGTATAAACAGATAACAAAAAAGCAAACGAGCCTTTCTTTTAATACAGCTAGACAATGGATGCTTTAAAAGATGGCCCATGGGTACATGGATGTTTGTTCGAAACTGAATCGTTAAACTGTAACTACATATTTCACATACATTTCAGTATATACATATATAAATTATATGTATATATATTTAATTTCAAAACAGTAGGGAAATAGTTAACAATAATCTAGGGCCAGTAAAATGACTTCATAGGTAAC
Organism: Pachyuromys duprasi; assembly: GCA_028658305.1. Taxonomy (NCBI): domain Eukaryota; kingdom Metazoa; phylum Chordata; class Mammalia; order Rodentia; family Muridae; genus Pachyuromys; species Pachyuromys duprasi. The sequence continues at coordinate 3,485,049 of CM053760.1, forward strand.
AGTACTTGGCCACAAGCCTGATGACCTAAGTTCCATCCCTGGGACCAGCATTGTCAGAGAAGAGAAATGACTTCTACAAGTTGTCGCCTGACTTCCATATGTCTACCCTGGCACATGCACGCGTACACACATAAATAAATAAATAAATAAATAAATAAATAAATAAATAAATAAATAAATAAGACAAAAAAATGTAATAAATTTATTTAAAAACAAGCCTAAATTTCAAAGAAGACCTAATACCAATATTCTTTAAACTATTCTACAAAATAGAAACAGAAAGAACATTGCCAAACTCATTCTATACACATTCCAGTCACCCTGATAACTAAACTACATAAAGACTCAACAAAGAAAGAGAATTTCAGACCAATCTCCCTCATGAATGTTGATGTAAAAATACTAAATAAAATACTTGCAAACCATGAATACATCATGATCAGGTATACTTCATCCCAAGGAAGCAGGGATGTCTCAATATATGAAAACCCATCAATGTAACAAACTGAAAGAAAAAATCACATGACCATCTTATTACATCCTGAAAAAACCTTTGACAAAATCCAACAACTCAAATCTGGACACAGGGGTCTTTTCTGAGACTGATACTCCAAACAAGGACTATGCATGGAGATAACTTAGAACCCCTGCACAGAAGTAACCCATGGCAGTTCAGTGTCCAAGAGGATTACCCAATAATAGGAACAGGGACTGTCTCTAACATGAACTCAGTGGCTGGCTCTTTGATCACCTTCCCCTGAGGGGGAAGCAGCCTTACTAGGCCACAGAGGAAGACAATGCAGCCAATCCTGATGAGACCTGATAGACTAGCATCAGATGGAAGGGGAGAGGACCTATCTTATCATTGGACTGGGGGAAGGGCATAGGAAAAGAGGAGGGAGGAGAGTGGGATTAGGAAGGGATGGGGGAGGGGGCTACAGCTGGGATACAAAGTGAATAAACTGTAATTAAGAAAAATTAAAAAATTTTGGAGAGATCAGGGAAACAAGGCTCATACCTAAACATAATAAAGGCAATATACAGCAAGTCGATAGCCAACATTAAATTAAATGAAGAGAAACCCAAAGCAATCCCACTAAAATCAGAAAATAAAAGACAAGGCTACCCACTCTCTGTATCTCTTCAACAGAGTACTTGAAGTTGTAGCTATAGCAATAAGACAACTAAAGGAGATCAAAGGTATGCAAATTGGAAAGGAAAACATCAAAGTATCATTATTGGCAGATGATGTGATCATATATACATATAAGTAACACCAAAAATTCTACCAGGCAACTCTTAAACACTTTTGGCAATTCATGGAGAGGACCTAGAGCCCCTGCTCAGAGCCAGTCCTGATGAGACTAGATAGGCTCAGGTCAGTTGTTAGGGGAGGAGAGCTCCCCTTTCTGAGGACTTGGGGAGGGAGAGGAGTAACAGGGAAGGAAGGCGGGACCAGGATGAGACAAGAGAGGGCTATGATTGGGATATAAAGTGAATAAATTTAAAAAATATTCTAAATAAAAAAGAGACTAAAATTATGAACACTTTAAGAAAGTTAAACAGAAATCAGCATAATGTAAAGATAACAAATTCAACATTGGAAATAAAGAACTATTATTGAAGAAGAAAAAAGTAATAGTGTATTCAATAGCATTACAAAAGAAAGATTTTTTTTAATCAAAAATAAATTGACACCTAGCCATTAGATTTGGTCTCATTTGGAAATAATTTCACTTCTGCTCAACTTTAAAAGTGTAGCTGTTAGAAGCTCTTTAAGGCAAAATATACTGGACTTAAGCAGAGCCAAAGGACAAACGGCTCCTGAAAAGATACCTAAGGTGAGTTCTGAAGACTAAGTGCAAATTAGCAGAGCAAAGATGATTTCAAGAAATGGAAACAGCAAAGGGGATATTGCAGATGAGGGAAGATCTGGATTCAGTCCTTGTTCCTGCTAGTCCTTTTACATATATTACCTCTCTATTGACAATCTAGTCATGTCAACTTTTGAATATTCTTATATGTACAGAAATACATGCTTCTAAGATTGCCCAAGAACTAAAGAATGAGCATACTGTTGATGTAACAAAAGCACATCCACAGTGAAAACACCCATAATAATTCATTATAACAAACTTAATGATGAATTCCTACAGTGAAGACAGATAGGTGGTTACACAGATAAAGACACTTTTTGGCCCAAACAAAGTCTATCCTTTGTTAAATTCAACAGTAATTGAAAGGTCAGGGTTGTTTTAAACTAAGAGTCTAATTCCATTTTTTTCTTCCATTAAAAAAAAATCTTGCTCCCTAGATTCTATTCTGTAATGTTCTTCTATTTCTTCCTTGGGCCAATGCATCCCAGACAGGCAAGGCTGGGTGTCACGTGCTAACCATTATTTAGAGAGAGTGAGCAAAAGTTGAGACATGTGGTACAATAACAGATTTAGGGTAAGTGTTGCTCTTCTTTCTCAAATGTGTACAGCAGAAGCTATCCCAAGATAACAGGCCTACAGGCAAGCAAGGGTTGGGGGTTTGAGAAAAGGGGGCCACCAAGAAGTCAACATTGGCATGAGGCCATGGAACTTCTAAGAGGAATAATTCTCAAGAACCTCCCCTTCTCTGTGATATTTCCCTATTCCGTTTTAAATTTTAATACAATATACAAACAAAGAGAAAAAGAGAGTTGTCCTTCTTTAGAAGAGGCCTCAGATCTTTCCAGAGCTCTTCCTTCTTACCTAACCTTATTACTTGACCACAGCAAATAGACAAAAGAAGTAAAGCCTAGGTATGGGGAGCTGATCTCTGGCCATCACCCTTGTGTGACAATCATATTACTCACTGAGCCATCCCCCTAATGCTAAGACTTCCCTCTCCTTCTCTTTCATTTCAGATTGGTCTGCCTAGTCTGCTTCGCAAGCTTCCCTTCTCATGCTCAAGTCCCTGAGTCTGGCTTTACATGTACCTAGTACCATTCTTGTCATAGTTTCTCAGCATAGCCTACATTTTTGCAATTTGAAGGAATTTCTATGGAACCAGTACAGTTTTTGCCTAGAAGTGGAAGTAGACAGGTCCTTAAAAAAATTCATTCAACTCTTCCAGATAAGACATTTTCTCAGAATTATCTCCCAGAAACACACACAACTGCATCTACCTCCAACTAAGAGAAAATATTTAATAATAATTGCTTAGCCTATTGAGAGATTAACTTGTGATTATATATATTCACTTTTCCTTCAAGTATCTTGACCTTGGCATGAAGAAAATTTCAAACCATGTTCTTTTGGGCAAAGGTTTCTGTTATCCAAATATACCTTTTGAAGCCTATAGGAAAGACTTGCTGATAAGTGTTTCAACACCATGCTTTATTAAAACAAGTTATTTCTGTTGTTTACTGTGTGCCTAGCCACTGATGGAAAGCAGAGCTTCACTGGTGCATTTTTGTGCAAATTCCTTACCTTTCTGTTTATAAAAGCAAGTGAAGACCTTTCAGGGCTATTTGTCACCATGCCCCAGTAGCCAACAATGAACATTATCAACTGCTCAAGCTTTCACTTCCTAATTAACTTTCCAGGAGCAGGAGCTGCCCCCAAACACAAAGCTCTCCCATTTAACCTCCCCTCATTCCATTTGACTCAGTCCCATGTGGATGATGAGCATGTTGAAGCTCAGATGAGGTTGGAACTATCTTTCGCACACAGAGAGTAACCAGAGAAGGCTTTCTGCAGGACAAATGGATTATCTGCTTCAGTTGGAGCCTTTTTAGAGGATTACAAAATGAAGGCTGCCTTACCCAAACACACGTATAAATGTTGAATCTCTTCCCAAACATACTTACTTTTTTCATTCCAAACGTGAGATTCATTTTCACTTAATCACTAATGATATTCCCCAGCCCTTGGCTGAGAGATTCCAGATCACACATGCATACAATATCTCCATGTATTAATAATGGTGAACTTTACATAGAATCATTATTATTAGAAAAAGTAGAATTTTTATCTATTTCTGTAATATAGGCATTTGTGACATAATTCATTCCATAACAAATTAAACAGCTACTCAGGTATCCTATAACTATTATGTTACTGCCCAATTTAATTAAGAGAAACTCCACTGATAAGATTTGGTATATATTTGCAAGATTGAAAGCTGCAGTTTTACTTACTCATGCAATCAGGATACTTAAATGCATTTCATAGGTAAAGAGTAAGAAATGGAAAAGTTAAGTCACAAGCTCCAAGTGACAAACCATGAAACTCAGAACTAAGAAATCCTTTGACCTAATGACTTTAAAATAATCTACTCATAATGGAAGAAGAAACCTGGATGTTTTTCAGGCAACAAGTTATTTTAGAATACTATAACTCTGCTACAATTTATAGGCACTCCTTTGGGAGAAAAGATGAACATGGTGCGCCTGGCTCTCCTCAGTGCATGGTTCTGACTTCATCCTTGTAAGGCCAGTTGCTTCCTGAATCTTACTTTAACAGGAAATACAACATTTCCTTAGGCAGTATTTAGGCACCATCATTGAGATGCAATTCCAGTATAATACTCCCAGCTCAACCTGGATACCCAAACCACTGTCAACTGTACAATCGTCTGCTTTTTTACCACCCAAATTCATTTTCGTGGAAGATGTTTTTCAATCCAGTCACCTGGATTGTTTCTAATCGCCCGTAGTACCTATCACAGACAAAGCCCAGTTTTCAGGAGCACTGAATTTGTTGGGACAGTTAACTGAAGGGCTGACCACACGAAATACAGATTCCAGCGGACATAATTGTCACTAGTCCCGCCACCACTTGGTCACAAGACCAACCGAAGACCAGAAGACTCAATCTCCCCTCTGTGTTTCAGATGCATTGAAAGAAAGTCTCCCTCTCCCTCTCCCTCTCCCTCTCCCTCTCCCTCTCCCTCTCCCTCTCTCTCTCTCTCTCTCTCTCTCTCTCTCTCTCTCTCTCTCTCTCCCTAAAACTCTTAAGGACCAGCGGCTAGGATTAACAAATAGAGTCTTTTCTAAGTCAGTTCATCTTTGGCATTACTTATAAGCTGACCAGGACATTCAAGAGCAATGTAAAATTAGTTTGCTCAGTAAACCTAGGAAAGAGGTTTGACCTTGGAGTTGAATGTGCACGGTCCTCTTTACACAGGAACATTTAGAAAGACTAGCTGGATCTAAGTTCTGCTTAATTGCTGTGATTAAGTGCAGGAGGCAACAGCAGTGATCATTCTTAAGTCCTTCAGAATTGGAAATGGTGACTCACTAGTGTCGTTCAAATTTACTGAGACACATAGAAGAAAATACTTTCCAGGACTATCAAGCAGTAACTGAATATAAAAATCTGAACAATTATTTCTCTAATGCTCTCACGCAGAAGGGTGGTACTGCTTTCTTCGCTGAAGCCCTGCCTAGCTACACCTCTATTCTAGCCCATATGCACTGCCAAGATGTAAGTGGTAACTATGTATAAATTTGTGCACTGAGCCTTGAACTAGCCAAAGATCAAAGAGGACAGAAGAAAAGAGAACTCATGATCATGAAACTGGCTGAATAATGACCAAACTTAAGTTTACTTTCCAGTACCTCCCCAAAGTATACTCCACCTTCCCCATGAAAATACAGCTTGGAGTAGATGTTGTTTTCAGTGACTCTGAAATCAGGTAAAAGTGGTCACTAAGAAGAGGGGAATCTCATCTGTGCTTGAATATAGCAGGAGGGGACAGGGGCAAAAAGAAAGTGCCTTAATCCAGTTATGGTGAGAGTAATAGAGTTTAGTCTCAGACAGGAAGAAGCAAGGCTGGCCAATGAGACATGTGCCAGAGTGTGGGTAAGCTGAGACTTATTAGCTCTGCAAAGGACATGCATTTGAGGAGACCTTGAGAATATCCATTGGAAGACAGAAATCGCAATTACAAAAATAGGGATGAATCTGCCAACTGGAGGTAACCTGGTATCAGAACACAGAGATGTTGCATACCAGATCATTATTTTTTTAAGATTTGTTTATTTATTAGTTATACAGAACTCTGTCTGCATGTATGCACACAGACCAGTAGGGAGCACCAGATCTCATCATAGATGTTTGCTGGGAATTGAACTTGGGACCTTTACCAATACCAGATCATTTTAATGGAATGGGTTTGGCTTTGTTGGTTTTCTGTGGCCCTAGTTCAGAACCCACTGCTCTTATATAGAAATACAACAACCAAAACTCCACTCACCTACAGAAAAATGTTTTCAGGTACCAAGTGGAAACCAAAAAGAAAGACCAGAATCCAAAAAATGGCTACTGAGGTTAAGCAAAATGTTCATTGGCGAGTATATATGGGTAAAGTTTGTAACATCCTTTTGCCTCTATGAAAAAATGGACCTAGGTTAGCTCACACCAATTAGGAACATGACAGAGTGAGAAAGCCAAGTCATTAGTGTGTGTGCTTTTCTTCACTTTTAAGATAATGCCTCCTTACTAAATTTATACTACTTTTTATTTAAAAAAAAACATGCAATGAAATATCAATAAGCAGTTGAAATGCTAAAGAGAAAGGAAAGCAACTTCTATGAGACAAATGGCAGCACAGAACAGTGTTGATGGAATGATAAACAAAGAAGGAGTAAAAAGGATCAGACAGATTATAAGAACAGTGGCGAAGGTCAAAAACAGGAGGAGAAAATGTAGAGTACCAGCTACGCTACTTCCAGGAATTCTGCTTTGGAGCTGTTGTTTTTAAAAGTCACAAATTGTAATGACCTCCTGAAAAGTGTAACTGTCAGTGTCCCCTACTTAAAACATGGGTCCAGTTGACTGTACTTGAGTGCTTCACACCATTCCTCACCACAGGGCACTCTGCTCTGAGGTCAGGCTCCTTGTTCACTCTGTAGCTCTGACTTCTGGAACTTTGCCTGATGCTGGAAATGCTAAATAAATAGATCTAAGTAGACGCGACTGTCACTAGTCCTGCTACCGCTCAGGGAGGAAAAGTGGAAGGAAGAAAGGAAGAAATCCAGAAAGAGAAGGAAGGAGGGAGGGAAGGAGGAGAGCAGATAGCACGCAAGTTTAAACAATAATCGAGATCCATAACTTCTAAAAAGCATAATTTGGTCTGAATAGATTTATTTGTAAATATGTTGCGCATTAATATCATCGATGCACTCAGAATTATGGACGTGCACAAAATAACTCATATAGTGGAATGAAAGACTCATTTTTAACATTTGGAAAAAAGAGTTCACACAGAACGCCAACTTAACATGGAAAGAACTAGAATTTGGGTAATGCTAGGACAAATGAATCAAGTGAATAATTAAATAAAATAAGGCAAGATTCAATGAATATACATACTAAGTATTTTGATAGTAACTCTTTTTGGTTTTTTTGTTGTTGTTTCTCATTGTTTTGCATTTCTGTGCTTTGTACTTCCTTAGAATTCTTGTAAAAGGAGTAAATTGAAATTACCACTACAGCAGCCCTTGGAAGACTAACAAGTACCAGGTCCAAGAATAGCATAGTATTCAGGTACAGTATTCAACTCAAGAGATTAAGGTATTTCATACCAGTAGTATCTCCAACCAAACATGTTTCCATTTCCTCAACCACATGACCAAAGTAATAAATCAACTTTAATTCATTCAAATGTATGTATTTTATATTTATAAAAATAAATAACACACCAAATTTATAGTTGATTGCAAATATGAATATCAGGAAATCAGCAAAAATAGTGTGTCTCCTCATTACACAGACTTTTTCTTTTTTTAATTTTTTGAAACAGTACATTTTCATTATTTTATTATTATTTATATTATTTCCTTTATCCCAACTAGATGATCTTCCCCTTACTTACCCAACTTTATGTTCTTTCTCTCTTAAAATTCAAGAACCATCCTTAGCCATCAGAGAGATGCAAATCAAAATGACTCTGAGATTTCACCTTATACCCATCAGAATGGCTAAGATCAAAAACTTAAGTGACAACACATACTGGAGAGGCTGTGGAGAAAGGGGAACCCTCCTCCATTGCTGGTGGAAATGTAAACTTGTACAACCATTTTGGAAATCAATCTGGTGCTTTCTCACACAATTTGGAATACTGCTTCCTCAAGATCCAGCTATACCACTCCTAGGCATAAATCCAAAAGATGCTCAAGTAAACAACAAGGACATTTGCTCAACCATGTTTGTAGCAGCTTTATTTGTAATGGCCAGAACCTGGAAACAACCCAGATGTCCCTCAGTTGATGAATGGATACAGAAATTGTGGTACAATTACACAATGGAATACCTCTCAGCAATTAAAAACAAGGAAATCATGAAATTTGCAGGCAAATGGTAGGATCTAGAAAAGATCATCCTGAGTGAGGTATCCCAGGAGCAGAAAGACACACATGGTATATACTCACCTATAAGATAGGATAAATATGCTAAAATCTGTACACCTAAAGAAGATAAACAAGAAAGAGGACCCAGGGTAAGATGATCAATCCTCACTTAGAAAGACAAATGGGATGGACATTGGAAGTAGGAGAAAACAAGTAACAGGGCAGGAGCCTACCTCAGAGGGCCTCTGAAAGACTCTAACTAGCACTGTATCAAAGCAGATGCTGAGACTCATAACCAAGCCTTCGGCAGAGTGCAGGGAATCATATGAAAGAAGGGGGAGTTAGTATGACCTGGAGAGGAAAGGAGCTCTATAAGGACCAAATATATCAGGGCACAGGGGTCTTTTATGAGACTGTCTCTCCAACCAAGGACCATGTATGGATATAACCTAGAACCCCTGCTCAGGTGCAGCCCATGGCAGCTCAGTATCCAAGTGGGTACCCTAGTAAGGGGAACAGGGACTATTTCTGACATGAACTCAATAGCTGGCTCTTTGACCTCCCCCCGCCCTAAGGGAGGAGCAGCCTTGCTAGGCCACAGAGGACTTTGCAGCCAGTCCTGAAGATACCTGATAAGCTAGGGTCAGATGGAAGGGGAGGAGGACCTCTCCTACCAGTGGACTTGGAGAGGGACAGGGAGGAGATGAGGGAGTGTGGGTGGGATTGGGAGGGATTGAGGGAGGGGGCTACAGCTGGGATACAAAGTAAATAATCTGTGATTAATATTAAAAAATTAAAATTTTAGAAATAATTCAAGAACTGAGCAAAGAAGCAAAAATAAATATCAACCATGGAGTCCATTTTGTAATGGCCAACTAATTCTGAGCATAAGGCTTGCCCTGAAGTGTGTTGATACACCCAGTGTCAGCCCATTAAAGAAAACTAACTTTTCCCTCTCCGAGAAGCAATCAATTGCCAATAGTTTATTGGTTAGAGGTGGGACTTTGTGTCCACTTCCCTTTCTCAGTGTGGGGATTTTTTTCTGGTTTGAAAGTGCAGGTCTTCTGCATGCTGTCACAATCTCTATGTATTCACATGCATATCATCCCCGTTTGAGCTAGAAGACACCCTTTCCTTGGAGTCATCCATTCTTCTGGCTCTTAGACTCTTTCTACCTCCTCTTCTACTTAGATCCATGAGCCTTGAGAGAAGGGTGCAATGAAGACATCTCACTCAGAGTTGAGAGCTCCAAAGGCTTTCCTCTCTCTGCATTGTCCCATTGTTGGTCTCTGTGGATTGGAACATTTACTGTAAGAAGCTGCTTCTTCACTGAGGGTTGAGGGATGTGCTGATCAATGGGTACAGCAATATGGCAATAGGGGCTGTTTGATTGCTATGCTTGTTCAGCAGAATGATACTAGTAGGCTTCCCCCAAGGACCCTGGTTCTGAGGGTTATGAGGACAACATGACAAAGTGCTTAGACAAAGATCGCAGCAATGTTTTTCAACTCTGGGTTTCAAAATTGATATCAATCTGATTTTTTTCTCCATGAAACTTAAGAAATTATATTTTGCTACTTGAAATTTTAATTTAACTGGTTTAAATTGTGCACTTGAATGAAAAAATAAATAGCTTTAAGAATTAATGAGGCCATAGAAACATTATCTCTCTGGCAATGTGGCCAGATGGCGGCACCTCTCATGTGACCCTCACCACAATCCTGTAGAGTCTCTGTTCAAATCTAACAAACTACAACAAACTACAGCTTTCTTCAACAAGAAAACTGAGCTTTAAAGAACTACAGACAATTCGCCATGATCATCCAACTAATAAATGATGAAACTATACTTGGCATCCAAATACACAAACTCCGATAAATGTAATAATGACCTTCCTGGCAATATATCTCCACTGGTGTCTGTATAAGAATGCATAATATTTAAAACAAGGAAGTCATGAAATTAGCAGGCAAATGGATGAAACTAGAAAAGATCAGCCTGAGTGAGGTAAGCCAGAAACAGAAAAACACAAAGTGTGGTATACACACACACTTACAAACAGATATTAGCTGCATAATCTAGGGTAGCCATATTAAAAGCTACAGACCTAAAGAAGCTAAACAACAAGGAAGACCCTCGGGAGGATGCTTAAACCTCATTCAGAATGGCAAAGAGGATAGACACCAGGAGCGGTAGAAGAGAGGGAACAGAATGGGAGCCTACCATAGAGGGTCCTCTGGAAGGCTCCACCCAACAGGAAATATGAGCAGATGCAGAGATTCACAGGCAAACTTGGACAGAGCACAGAGAGTCTTCTGGAAAAAGACGAGGTAGAAGGACATGGAGGGGACAGAGCCCCACAAGGAGACCAACAAGGCTAAAAAAACCTGAGCCCTACAGAGACTGATGTATCAACCAAGGACCATGCATAGAGAGGACCTAGACCTCTAGCTCAGATGTAGCCAATTGACAGCTCAGTCTCCATGTGGATTCCCAAGTGAGGGGAGCAGGGTCTGCCTCTGTCATGAACTCGGTTGCCTGCTCTGTGATCACTTGCCCCTGGGGATACGCCTTGCCTGGCCACAGAGGAAGAGGATTCAAGCAGTCCTGATGAGACTTGATAAACTATGGGCAGATAGCAGAGGAGGAGAACACCCCCTTTCAATGGACTAGAGGAAGAGGAGTGGATGGAAGAGGGAGGGAGGGTGGTACAGGAAGGAGTTGAGGGATGGGGCTTCAATCAGCATATACAATGAATAAATTGTTAAAAAAAGAAAAAAGAAAGAAGAAAGAAAGCAGAAAACAACAACACCAAAAAAGAATGAAAAGCACAACCTGTTGAGTCTGCTTTGTCAGTGGTATTATAGGGTTTTAGGGCTGACCACATTGTATTGGATAGCTAATTATAGGGTTCACCCCTGGAGAGGCTAATTCTCCCTCTCTCAGTAGTCAACTGTTAGCTGTAGTTTGTTGTTGTTTTTGTTTGTTTGTTTGTTTGATTTTTTACCTAGGTGTAAAATCTCATGAGTTTTTTTTTTCTTTTTCTATTTAATCGTACCATTGTTCTGGTCATGTATATGCAGCCATTTATAAGAGAAACTGTTTTGCAGTAGACTTCCTGGTATTCTGGCTCTTACAGTCTTTCCAGCCTCTCTTCTATGATGTCTTCTGAACCATAGATGCAGGAATAATTAACACTACTACTCAGCTGTGATATCTATGAACCACAACAGTGACTAGCATGGCAAGAAAGCTATAGAGGTACGGTAAGTGGCACTCACATGTCAGTGGTAACCAACAGCTGTGTAGTTGGGTTTATTGCCCATTCAACAGCAAGGAAATCATACTTGATACTAGAAACCAGGCCAACTTCCCAAGGCTGGTGAGGTCATGGATGTTACAAGGGATTCTACTATTGCCACTTTGCTAGACCAGCGTAATTCCTAACTACGTTCTAAATCTTATCCTATCCAGCTGTAGTGGCCCATGGCTTTAATTCCAGCATTCAGGAGACAGAAGCAGGCAGATCTTTGAATTCAAGACCAGCCTGACCTACAGAGCAAGCTCCAGGACAGAGAGAAATCCTGTCTCAACAAAACAAAAACAAAATATAATCATCATCTGTTTTTATTTTTGTTTGTTTTGTTTTGTTTTGTTTGAGGCATGGTTTCTCTGCGTAGCCTAGGCTATCCTGGACTCGATCTGTAGACCTTGCTGTCCTTGAACTCACAGAGATCTGCCTGCTTCTGATTCCCCGAGTTCTGGTCATTATCTTATTTTGATACACACAGATAAGTGTAGCTACCACTCCCCATCAAAAAAAGAAAAGAAAGAAAAAAGTGGGAAAGAGAGAGGGGGAGAGAGTGGGAGAGAAAGAGAGAGAGAAAAGAAAGACCATCACAGAAAACTGCAATGGGACACACTGCAGAGATCAACAGATCATGGGAAACCCAGCCCCAATGAATACATCTATTTGAAATTCCTGACTGAAGTAAATAAATAAAATCTTTAAGTTCATTAGTAACTCTTTTCTGTGACAAATTCCTGAGAGAAGTGATTTAAGAAAGATCTTATAGTTCAAAGGGATTCATTCGATGATAGTGCAAGAGGTACAGAGCAGAAGTTCACGTCACCTTGGCTGTCAGGAAATGGAAAGCAAACAGGAAGTAGAGCCTTAAAGTTCTCCCATGGCCTGTCTCTTCCAGAGAGACTTCACCTCCTAAGGGTTTTCACAACCTTTCCAAACAGTGCCACAGTCTAGGGACATGAACCTGAAGAGAGAAAATTCACATTCACAACACTCCAACAGTTGGTAGAATCAGATTGATAGTTACTAAACCAAGGGTTGGAGATTGGAAGGGGCACAAAGAACCACTGGATATCATGAATTCTTTTCATATTTCGTTCATGTGGTGGGGGTTCATGTATACTCACTGTTTCAAAACTCATTAAACTGAAAACTCATTGCCTACCAGTGGTCCACCAAATGTGAGGAAGTCAGAGCATCTTCTAAGGTCCAGACAGTAAAGCCCAGAGACGGTAAATAACTACAGCAAAGAATGTTTTATGGACAGAACATGGCAATTGTACATATGAACCCAAAGTGTTGTGACAAAATGCACAAGACTTCTATATGCTCAATCTATAAAAAAATCTCAGCATTAAAGGGGGAAGTGAGGTGGTCATGAAGCCCCACCCACAGCTAACATGATATTGGCAGTTGCTAGGTGGCAAGAAAGGCATTGATAAGCACATGATAAATACAGAGGTCAAACCTGCAGCAAGATGCTCCTAGAATGGCAATGGGATCAAGTGAGAATACCAAAAGCTGGGATGTTCAGATAAGCATATGAGAATGGAAATGCTGTATCTACCCTAGAAAATGTAATCGTTCCTCCAAAGCTCAAGTGCAGAGATACTCTCAGAGCCAGTAATTGCATTCACATTCATGAGCATTCATTTAGACCCAGCAGTGCCAATTAAGTATATGCCCAAGAGATATGAAATATCGACAAACACATAATTGGTCTAGTAATGTTCATAACATGTTACTCATAATAGTGAATAACTAAAATACCAACCGATGAAACAAAATAATTAAAATATTCACAAACTGATGCACATTTGTACAATGATATGTTATTTGGCTATAAACAAAATGGCACATTGATAAATGTTACAACACAGATGATCCTTTAAAATATTTGATAAGAAGACATTTATTTTATTCATGAAATGTCCAAGATATGTAAATTTATTAAGACTAACAGTAGATTATTGGCCTCTCAGAGCTGGGATTTGGTAGGAAGGTTAGAGGTTAACTTAGTGATATGGCAACTCTTCACTGTTCATAGGACTAGATTTAGAATCACCATGGAAACAGCCCTCTGGGTCCTCAGGAGGACTCATCCTGAACGGAAGCAGCACCATTCCAAGTGTTTGGGTTCTGGAATGAACAAAAATGGAGAAAGCAAGTAGTGTTCCAGCACTACTCTACTCCGGACTGTGGCTGTAATGTAAGCAGCCTCCTCTGCTGTGATGGGCTGAACCCTCACAGGCTGCTTTTGTCACTGCAACGTGGGAAGTAACAGATACAGTATTGTGATGTTTATCTTCAGGTAGAGACAGCATAAAGGCTCTGAAATTGTGAGAAGTTTCACTCTGTGACTATATTAAAAACCATTGAGTTGTAGCCCTTAAAGGGGTGAATGGAATAATATATGACATCTAGATCAGGGTTTTAAAATGTAAAAAACCCAAAAACCCCAAATCTTTATTTTAAATCATCTTATAATTTTGGTGGTAATTCTGGTGACAGTGTTAGTCTGGGGAAAGGGAAAGGCATGGGTTAGTTGAATAGATAATCAGAGAGAAGTCCACAGATTGGCCTAATTACAGAAAAATTCTCATTAATTCATTCATTCATCCTTTTAGTATTTATGTTTTACTCAGCTGGATATCTAATATTTGTTAAGAGCTGCCATGTCCTAAGACCACACAATCATTAGGTTAGGAAGCTGTACCCAACATAATCTTGCAGTTCTTTCATACTGGGACTAACAAAATTATAAAATTTAGCATCTAGAAGCACTTTTGAACTATATTGCTACTAAATGTCTAATTTCACAGCTAATTTCACGAATGGAATACTTCAAGGTACACGTGATGGTGGAACAATGCTGCTTTTTGACTTCAGCCTGGGGAGTAATACATTTGATTTCACATTTTTGTGTGTGCATATACACTATTGTGAATGTGTATGTGTAAGTGGGGACAGCCCCTGTGGGGACAGCATGGGCTTGGATATCTTCCTTCATTGTTTTCTATAGTACTCTGTTAAGACAAAGTTGATCACTGAACCCAGAACTACCTTTTTTTTTCTTTTTTCTCAGCAGAGTACTGGCTGGCAAGCCCCAGAAAGCTCCATGTTCTCTATGACCACTCTAGCGGTAGGCCGGCAGGTGCATTCATGGGCTGTGCTTGTCCTTTTAACGTCGTTGCTGGAGACTCAAGCTTGGGTCTTCTGCTTGAGCAGCAAGGGCTCTACATGCTGAGCATTTCCTCAGGCTGGAATAAAGTACTTTGAGTTAACGTTTACATCTAGCTTGTACCTTGCGCAAATAGAGTCACAGTGGAAACCACCCAGGTGAATGGACAAGTGGGCTTGTGACTCTGGGGCTACCTCTGCTTGTGACAATTAGTCCACCTGACTGAGTGGGTGGAAATGTTACTGCTGACATCTGTATAAGTGCAGTGTGCATATGTGAGTGTGGTGGGTGGTATGAGAGAGGGTATTTGCTGCACAGTCAATAGGAAAGGAAGAATGTGAAAACCGGTGTAAAGTTCACAAATGTATGTCACTTTTCAAATATGACTATGGTTCAAGTGCACAAGGATGAACGGGACCATGGATATTTGTTCCTGTGGTCGATTGAAGCCACATGTCCCTTTCACTTATGTATTAATGTGCTATGCTGAAATAGATACTTCTCCTTTATTTTGGCTCTTTGTTCTCTCTGGTTCAGCATCTAAACCTTTCGTAAAAGGTTAAGGGAATATTCAGTTTTCCATCCTGTGTATGGTGCAGAGAACAAAGGCTATCTTTACGGCAGAAGCTGAAAATCCAACTTTCTTTACAGTCACACAAAGCATCAGTCAGGAGTATCTACATCAGAATTTGATTTAGGAGCCAGTACCGAAGAAATATTATTTCCCTTTGTAGCTGGAGAGCTAATCAGTCAAATCCATTTCTTCAACAGCTTAGATTCTGGATGAGAAAACTTATGTAGCTGCTCAGCCTCAGTCTTCAATTGTTTATGAAGTTCTTGACAATATCTTAATTAATTTCTTTTTACTTATTAGCAAGAATTTACTTCTGTTGTAGGCCACTAAAGGCTAAAGGCTCTGACTGACAGAAACTCAACTTCTATCCAGCTAGTCCAGGGCTTATCACTCAGTTGAGTGGGCCGCAAGCTAAGGAGGAGGATGTGAGTTAAAAGGAAGAACCATATTTGACAATGGAAGGTCTTTGAATAAACTAACTTGAAATCAAATAATTTAAGAAAATTGTGCATGCAAACCTTCATCAGTTTGTCCCTCTGTGGGAAAATTAGAAAGTTACAGTACAATGGATAAGATTTTT